>CM023482.1:114347048-114772560 GCA_013339685.2 Hyalomma asiaticum | reverse complement strand
ATGCTCTACGATGCGGGAAAACGCATTTTGTGCGACTTCTGATCGAGTCAAAATTTCACAAAAACCCAATACTATAGTCTTACCTTTTTTGGCATTTTGGGCAAAATTTTGAGAGACCGTATTTTTATTCAGGAAGGCGCGCAATAAGTAGAGGAATGCTCTACGATGCGGGAAAACGCATTTTGTGCGACTTCTGATCGAGTCAAAATTTCACAAAAAACCCAATACTATAGTCTTACCTTTTTTGGCATTTTGGGCAAGATTTTGAGAGACCGTATTTTTATTCAGGAAGGCGCGCAATAAGCAGAGGAATGCATCTGCGACCGCCTCCTGGGACCAACCCATATGCAGCACTTTACCAATCGCGTACATGTTCACCCTCTCCATGAGAGCCTACGGTTACGCCCTCGCGGTCCGACATTTCGACCCGCTTGCTGCACCGAGCTTCACCGAAAGATATCATCCACTAAACACGTGATCAGTTAGCAGAACTCTGCAGCAGGCCTACATTGCCACTCTGTTTACCCGGCGGCATGCAACCCAGCCGCACTTCAAGAGAACCGTTTGACAGGTCTATTGTACCCAAAAGCACTTCCGCACATTTCCACGGTGGGGTCATTTCTTCCGAGGGGCAACTGCTTGACAACCTTTCAACCGAGCAGGAAGGTCAAAGGATTACTTTGACAGCGAGCTCCCGCTGTCTTTGGAAGCGACTCCCCCCCTGTTGTTGCTTTCTCGGATGCTCTTCCGAAATGTCCTACATGCCGCCGTGAAGAGACCTGTCAACCGTCATGTCAACCCTATGCTGTGCAGCTATGTCCGTCACAGCAATTACTGACCACGTGCGTCGCGGGAGCAAAGCCGCCACTTCTGCTGCGTACAGAGTGCATACCACGACGTTTCTACAGGAAAAGCCATGCGCTAGGCCGCCGTCGCCTGCTCTTCTCCGTCGATCTGCCCGCCGAACATAACACCTTCCAACCCAAGAATGTTGTATGTACACTTGTTGTACATACAACATAAAAAAAAAACTTCCCTGGGGGCGGGTTGACGGGAGGCGCGCGGGGTCACATTGCGGTACACATCTGCGGTTAGCATTTCCCAATCTGATCGCTCACACTTGAACAAAAGCACACACACAACAACAACAACAATAACAAAAGCATTACAGAACATCCTATCAATCATGATACAACACTAAACCAACACAGATGTACGGATGTCAAAACAGTTCGTGGCTTGTCCAACGCACTAATTCGCACACACACACAAAAAGAAAATAACACACACAGTCACAGAGACACATCTGTTTGTGAGGTCCCTCACAAGTTGGACCCTGTCCTGTACATTCCTTGGTGCACCTTAGCACTTGGCCACCATTCACGCGCCATACACTCACTGACTTTTAATCTGGCGTACAGAGGTACCCTTGACTGCGGGTACCGACTGTGATCTTTGTCGAAACTAGACTTTCCGCTTTTGAACCTCAGCTTCCTCTGCTGATACCAACTCTCTAATCGCGACAAGGCATCAGCGCACTTCTCGACTGAAGCATTTAGATCGCGTGAGCGAAGTGAATGGCACTCTATCAAGCACTCTCCTGCTCGAGAATGTGCGACAGGTGTGGCAAAACTGACATACTCTTCTAACACGGGACAAAGAAATGAGCGGATAATGAATGAAATAAACAGCCAAAATAAAATAAACGCTCTTCCCGTGCTCCTACAGCACGACTGCCAGTGCCCTCCAGTGTCCGATGTCACCTGCCCAGACAGTGCATTGCGAAGACGCTCATTCCTCTCGTTTCCTGAAAAATGCCCGTCACGCGGTGCACCATATGCGGTCGCTGAGACTTCCCCGTGGCGCGTTTCACGCACGACCGGTTCGCGACACTGCCTTTTGTTCACTAGCTCATGGTGGTACAATAAGCTTCCGAGCATGAACATTCCATGCGTCTCCTCACGCGCCTGATCCCATGCAGCCCGTAGTGAGCTGTCTTCTCTTTGTTCGTTTATGAACAGTTCGTTGTCCGCTTCATTCGCTGAAGCATGTGACTGTGCCCGAGACCCTTCTTTTGAATCGGGCCTACGCCCGGGCACCTCCTCTGCGCTCATTTCGCATTCACCATCGGCTCCTTGAACTTGCTCCGCTCTTACCATACGAACCGCAAATTCTACCGATTCTCTCTGAATTTGCCTGAGCTTGTCGAAAGTGCACGGCGCTAGCAGAGCATCTACTCCTCTTCCGAGCTTATCTGTAACCGCGCACAATTCAACTACTTCAGGGGTAGCACCTCCTTCTGAAGAATAAAGGCCCAAGGGTACGTAAAGTAAGTCTGCCGGGACTGCATGCCCGAATGGCCCTCTAAGACGTACTTTTACTACACCCTTGAACCTCACTTCAGTCGGAATTAGTTCTCGTCTGAGAACTGTTATCTCAGATCCAGAATCTAAGCATGCCTTGAACGTTCGTCCCGCGCTCTCCAACTCAACCCACGTTAAGTTCGACCTACTGGCCTTATCTTTCACGGGAATTCCCCTTGAAAATTCACATGCGGCCCCTGCGACAAATTTCTCAAGCGGGAGTCGAGATGTTCCCCCTGCTGCCGTTGCCTTCATTTGTGGGCACTGCCAACGACAATGGCCATTCTCACCGCATCCGTAACACCGAGTTACCTTCCCCTTCGTTTGGGGTGGCCTGTCCGCCGGGCGGCGATTAAACCTTTCGCCACTCTTCAAACTAGGAGCGGCTGCTCCAATTGATCTTGTAGCCCCTTTACTCTCGTCGTATTTTTGCGCCAGCTTCGCTACCGCATGGGGTCTAAGCCACTCCGTCGTCTCCTGCTGCAGTATGTACGTGCGCATGTCTTCCCCCATCAGCTGCTTGACACGATCCGATATCAACAACGCACGCAGCTCTTCCACTGTCCTTATCTCCCTACTGCGGAGGTAATAATCGAGCAACACCTCGAGCCTCGTTGCGAACTGCCCCCACGTCTCGTCTCCTTTCCGACAAGCGTAAAGGCGGGGCTTATATTCTTCGGGCGTGAGTTTTAACTCCTGGAGGATTAGGTCACGAACCTCTCCGTAAGAAAGCACTCGCGCGTCCGCTTGGTTTGCCACCAATGTGCGGCACCTCTCATTTAGAAACGGCAGAATGATAGCGCCCTGCACGTCCTCAGGAATCGCACAGCTCCTGAGCATGTTTTCGGCGCTCCGGAACCATGCTGGCACGAGCTCCTCGGACACTGGCATAGGCGACAACACTGCCCGCAACTGATCTGCGTACCTAGGCAAGTCACACCTGTCGCTACGCCCTGTATCACTTTGCTGAGACTGAAGCTTTAGTTTCTGCAGCTCAATTTGAAGCTTCAAAGCTTCAATCTCCAACTCTTTAATCCGCACCTGTGCAGCAGAGTCCAAAATTTGCATAGAATGCGCCCCTGAATCTTCAAGCTCCGCTGATGCCCCATCGCGATTTACCTCCTGCTCCTGAGAGCTACTCCCTACCATCTGACTCCTGGTCACTCTAGTGGTTGCCATGGTGCACCCGGAGAAAACAGAACAGGGACCCACCTATGGTTCGGTTCACTGTACACCGATGCGTCGTGTCACCCTGCTCCCACGTCGTTACGTGGTGAAGACTTCGGTCGGTCGGCCAGGGAACGTGTTCTCCGGTGCCCCGGGTTGCAGCCACGCTGGTTCAGGCTGTACCACTTAGGCTGGAAGCACTGTGCAGAGTCCAATGTCTCTCTCGCCTCACCCACTTCTCGGATGATCGTCAGGAACGCTGGACGAGACGCGGATTTCCAGCCGTGAAGTGGAGATCTTCCTGCGGATGTCTTCAGGGCTTGCATATAACTGCTGGTTGCTTCACCGTCCTCCAGAAAGCCACCGTGGAATCCTTGTCGACTGCGCCAGTTAAATTTTAGGTGTTGTGATGATCTCTTCTCCCTTGGATGCTTCCGATGTCCGCGGCGACACGTTGAAGGACGGAATCTGGAGCAAGATGTCCTCACAGCAAAACACTCAGGTTTATTTACATTATTTACAAAACTTGGCCGGGGCGGCCAGTACTGTGACAGACATCAAAACACAACTGGGCTCAAACCACACCAAGTGGTTCGTTCCGAGCCCTTAACGTTTGGACTCAAACGTGAATAAGCACTAAGCTTTAAAACTTCATCATAACTCGTCAGAGGCAGCGCCAAGCTCGACCTCTGACCACCTTGCCGCGTCTGCGACCCAAGTAAGCGCTAAGCTCCCCCTCTCCGATTCTCTTTTCTCCGTTAAATACACTTTATCGCATCTGCGACCGCCTCCTGGGACCAACCCATATGCAGCACTTTACCAATCGCGTACATGTTCACCCTCTCCATGAGAGCCTACGGTTACGCCCTCGCGGTCCGACATTTCGACCCGCTTGCTGCACCGAGCTTCACCGAAAGATATTGTGGCGATGTGCGACCTCGCAGACCGACGAAGTCTCGAACTTATCATAAAGAATGCAAGCCCGACGCGTCCGCTGTGATTCAGAGTACTTTACTGACTGAAATGGAACGCTAGCGCGCGCAGGCCCGTGGCAGCGGCACCTGCCTCGTGCAAGAGCGAGCGTTTCGTCATTTTTAATGCGACGCTGATGCTGCTGCCGCTAGCTGTCGCTACAATATCATCCACTAAACACGTGATCAGTTAGCAGAACTCTGCAGCAGGCCTACATTGCCACTCTGTTTACCCGGCGGCATGCAACCCAGCCGCACTTCAAGAGAACCGTTTGACAGGTCTATTGTACCCAAAAGCACTTCTGCACATTTCCACGGTGGGGTCATTTCTTCCAAGGGGCAACTGCTTGACAACCTTTCAACCGAGCAGGAAGGTCAAAGGATTACTTTGACAGCGAGCTCCCGCTGTCTTTGGAAGCGACTCCCCCCCTGTTGTTGCTTTCTCGGATGCTCTTCCGAAATGTCCTACATGCCGCCGTGTAGAGACCTGTCAACCGTCATGTCAACCCTATGCTGTGCAGCTATGTCCGTCACAGCAATTACTGACCACGTGCGTCGCGGGAGCAAAGCCGCCACTTCTGCTGCGTACAGAGTGCATACCACGACGTTTCTACAGGAAAAGCCATGCGCTAGGCCGCCGTCGCCTGCTCTTCTCCGTCGATCTGCCCGCCGAACATAACACCTTTCTCTACAGCTTTCTCTATTTCTCTCGTGTTAAAGTTTCTTACATCTCTTTGCCTGGCTTTATTGATCAATTTTGATAGTTCTGCGAATTCAATCTTATCTTTTGGCGAAGTTACTTTCATTTGTTGGCGTTTTTTTATTAAGTCCTTGGTAGATTGGGACAACTTACTTGTTGTTTGCTTAGTTGTTGTACCCCCGACTTCTATCGCTGTTTCAAGGATTGTTTTTGTTATGGTTTTGTTCATTTCCTCTACATCGTCACCGTTTTCGTCTAAGGCCTCGAACTTGTTGCTTAGGGCTACTTTAAATTCTTCGTTCTTGGATCTGATTACCTCTAAATTACATTTTTTTCTAGTAAATAATTTAGTTCTTGTTTTCTTTAGGTTAAGTACAATCTTTGCTCTTACTAATCTGTGATCGCTGCATTTTACCTTCTCTGATGAGTCCCTTAGACGTATTTTCCGGTGCAGCTCTGTAGGCGCTGGCTTCATGTTCTCGCTCTCCCACTTGTATCTTGGTGATGGCTCCATACTTCCTCGCTCGCTCTTCGGACGGCATGCTGACGACCACAATGTTTTGCTTGTAGTTTATGCAAATACTGTCTTCTTCTGCTGCTTCGCGGCCAACGCCAGCGGCGTTTCTCAGGCAGCAGTATATGCGTGCTTGTCTGTGCTCCGAAACGCTGAGCCCTCCTCGTGGTCGCACGATCACTTTGTAGTCTTCTGCTGGTAGATGAGGTAGCCGACTTGCCTTGATAATTTGACGAATGGTTCGTCCACCTTGCCACTTGCTGTTCCCAGACGTGCGCGTCGGCGCTGCGGCGTCTCTTGGCATTGGTCGCGTCGGGCCTGCTGTCCCTTCGGAAATTTGCTTGGTGTTTCTTCTGCGAACTTCGCACCATCCTGCGTCGTTGGTAAAGTCGTCCCGGTCCATATCTTCTCCTTCCACGCTTACAACCATCGTGGCGTACTAGACGTACCGCCGGGGCAGTCCGGGGGCGGCCTCCTTAGCCCTGCGCTGCGCCCAGCAAGGCAGACCAAGGCCGATCGGCGTGGCAACTCCAAATTATGTATGGAAGCGCCGGAAAAACGGGCCCACCTTTGAAAAGGTGGAATCGCGGTGTTCCGTTGAACTTCCCCCGTAGACTGGTGCAGAATTTTAACCAAGTTCTGCAATTTTCCGCCGAAAATCACTTGAAAACTGCGGAGCCGACACGACGTGCGTCCGCACTCCATGCGACTTCTGATCGAGTCAAAATTTCACAAAAAACCCAATACTATAGTCTTACCTTTTTTGGCATTTTGGGCAAGATTTTGAGAGACCGTATTTTTATTCAGGAAGGCGCGCAATAAGTAGAGGAATGCTCTACGATGCGGGAAAACGCATTTTGTGCGACTTCTGATCGTGTCAAAATTTCACAAAAAACCCAAGACTATAGTCTTACCTTTTTTGGCATTTTGGGCAAGATTTTGAGAGACCGTATTTTTATTCAGGAAGGCGCGCAATAAGTAGAGGAATGCTCTATGATGCGGCCAAACGTATTTAGAGCGACTTCTGAAGGAGTCAAAATTTCACAAAAAACCCAATAGTCCTACCTTTTTTGGCATTTTGGGCAAAATTTTGAGAGACCGTATTTTTATTCAGGAAGGCGTGCAATAAGTAGAGGAATGCTCTACGATGCGGGAAAACGCATTTTGTGCGACTTCTGATCGAGTCAAAATTTCACAAGAAACCCAAGACTATAGTCTTACCTTTTTTGGCATTTTGGGCAAGATT
Organism: Hyalomma asiaticum; assembly: GCA_013339685.2. NCBI lineage: Eukaryota > Metazoa > Arthropoda > Arachnida > Ixodida > Ixodidae > Hyalomma > Hyalomma asiaticum. The sequence goes on along the minus strand of CM023482.1, from coordinate 114,765,599 downwards.
TTGAGAGACCGTATTTTTATTCAGGAAGGCGCGCAATAAGTAGAGGAATGCTCTATGATGCGGCCAAACGTATTTAGAGCGACTTCTGAAGGAGTCAAAATTTCACAAAAAACCCAATAGTCCTACCTTTTTTGGCATTTTGGGCAAAATTTTCAGAGACCGTATTTTTATTCAGGAAGGCGTGCAATAAGTAGAGGAATGCTCTACGATGCGGGAAAACGCATTTTGTGCGACTTCTGATCGAGTCAAAATTTCACAAGAAACCCAAGACTATAGTCTTACCTTTTTTGGCATTTTGGGCAAGATTTTGAGAGACCGTATTTTTATTCAGGAAGGCGCGCAATAAGTAGAGGGATGCTATATGATGCGGCCAAACGTATTTAGAGCGACTTCTGAAGGAGTCAAAATTTGACAAAGAACCCAATAGTCCTACCTTTTTTGGCATTTTGGGCAAAATTTTGAGAGACCGTATTTTTATTCAGGAAGGCGCGCAATAAGTAGAGGAATGCTCTACCAGTAGCGCACCCAGGATCTCTACCAGGGGGGGGGGGGGGTTCAATTTTTCACGAAGGGCCGGGCATGCCATTACACAGTTGTTGCGTGTGTAAAAAAAGGTAAATAAAATGCCAAATAATATTAACATCAATGATGATGATTATTTTTATTATTTTTTCGGCATTTATCAGAGACATTAGCGCCACATTCTTCTAGGACATAGGAGCAGTTACGGAGTGGGATGGGATTAGGTCGGCCTAAGGGGGTGTTACAACACCCGAACCCCCCCCCCCCCCCCCCCCCCCCCGTCGGTGCGCCACTGCGGTGTACGGTGTTGCCGTCTTCTTCTGGCTCCTGAAGCACTTCGCGCGTACGTGAACAAGTGTGGAATAACTGCATCGGAGTAAGAAGGACGAGTTAACTTCTGCTGTCGCCAGCAAAGCACATACGCGCAACAGGCATTACAGATGTATCGAGATAGATTTCATGCATGGCAGGTCACTTCGTACACACGAGCTAGTCAGACCGCGTGCCTCGCGAACTGCCGTTGTAACGTTTAACCACAGCACCAGTGAACATGCGAAAAGAAAACGACTGTGAGAGTACTTACTTCGTTGTGTCGGCACGTGTTTCTATGGTCGAGCATTGAAAGTAGCTTTCTGCGACGAACTTGTGGCTCCGCAGTTCGTTGCGGTTTCCTGCGCTTTTCGACGTTCGATAGGCCTCTACTTTGCCTATATCAAGGCTTTTTGGTATAATGGTCAGGCTCTTGGTCCACGACATGATGCCGCTGCGCCCCAACTCTCAGAAAAAAACATAAGCCGCCAACCAATTTCAACCGCGCACTAGAACGGGACACCTAAAAAATTACAGCATATCCACGGAGTGAATGATGATGAGTGGGCGAAGCTCGGGATGTGCATCGTAGATCGTGCCGAGTTCCGGATTAATTTAGTTAACGCGCATGCTACGAATCCTCACGGTTCAACTATGCACAATGCACAAGTGAAATCTCCCGCCGGCACTTCATTGCAAGTCAAGATCCAGTGTATATATATATATATATATATATATATATATATATATATATATATATATATATATATATATATATATATATATATATATATATGGGTTTTGCCGGTGAACGCTTCTCCAACGCGAGCAGTCGGTATTTCTCAATCAAGAAACTCGCTAGGAGACGCTGCCTGCGCCAACGTTGTCTCTCGCGTTTGCCGGGGCAGTGTCGAGTTAGCCGGGGAGCGCGTGGCTCCCGGCGCTCGCGGCGAGGGCGAGCGCCAGGTGCCACGCGCTCGCCCTCGGCGCGTGCGTGCGCTCCAGCAGGCACGCGCCGTTGGCTACCTACTACTAACTACTACTACTACTACTACTACATACATCGGGGACGCACGAAATGGCTGCTAATGGGGAATGAGAGGCAGAAGAATTCGGCTTTTAGTTAACGCGCACGCTGCGAATTTTTTATTGTTCAACAACGCACAGGAGAAATCTCCCACCGGCACCACCTTGGAGGTCAAAGCGTAAGACTGGTTACGCACTACTACGACTACGACGAGGGACGAACGGGTGCCGCTTTAAGGAGCTTCGCCCCTAAAAAAGCACTGCCTCCCGTACGCACCGAACAACGCCGCACACTCCGACCAACTGATGGCGGACAGCGTATAGAGTGATGAGTAGCAGAGCCGAAGTGCCTCTTGAATCAGTGTCGCCAGACTGAATTAGGAAAGGGGTCTATTACGATTTGGAATAACTTCCCCTATGCTTTCCTAGGCTTCAATGTTTGTTGTTTCATTAACTTGTTTCTAACAAATAAAGACGAGCCCTTGACCCCCTTCCCTTTCGTTATATATATATATATATATATATATATATATATATACATACATAGCAGTAGGATTGTCATGTGGGCGAGTTGGAACTGGTTAGGCATATTGACGGTCAGCGCGAAACACGAGGACGAAAGAAGCGCTGTGGTTTGCGTCCCTTCCTTCTTCTTTTGTCCTCGTGTTTCGTCCTGAGCGTCAATATGCCTATACAGCGCAGTCATGGCGGTGAATAGGCCGGTAAGGTGTAACTTCCATATACAACTCGTTCTGACCATTCACCAAGAATCTTTGCGTGAAATAATGCCGACGTACTTAGACACACTACGTTTATCCTCGCATTAAATGCACGCTTGTCACTCTCCGTACTAGATGCGATAACAAGAAAACGAAAAGCAAGCAGGATTGTTTCACTGCCCGAAGTCTACAGATATGTTTTGCATCGGCATAAATGAATAATAACATTAAAATAATGAGAGTGATGCGCCAAGTTTTACTCATTAAGTTGATTAGACGGTGCACTCAGCGGTGACTGATGACACCTAGCAAGCGGACGAATAGCCCGTAACTGCAAGCGTGGCGAAGATCCTAATGGCGTGTGCGTGTTATAAGTGATCGTCGTGGGAAACAACAGCTGTGGCGCAGCCTCTGCAGTGGCGTGCCCTTTCGTAAGCGCATTGCCGATAAACAAAGAGAGAGATGCACGTGCGTGTAGAGGGCCGAAATTGCATCGTGGCGACCATTAGCAGAATTAGACATGCGAAAGTGGATCAGACACACCATGCACAGCCCCTGTGTCGAATGCATAAGAACATTCAGGCCGACACACGATTAATTTTGTCTTGGGTGAGTCGGCGATGGCATTATACGGAGGAGTGACCCTTTTTTACGTACTCGCGGTGGTTAACTGCAGGTGTAGCTTAGCTTGCGAAATGCACGGTTTGAACAGTTTTCTGACAGGACTGACAGAATCATTATTATCGCTGGTGTTAAAACCACGTACCATTTTTCGCGGCCTGTATTCTTACGGGCCATAGAGCGTTCGCAAGGTAACAAAGAAAATGTTTTTTTCATGGCAGCGCAGGGACACTGAAAGACAGAGTTCTTACGAGCCGGTGCCTATTAGGCGCTTGTTATCAAAGATCGTCCATGGGGGATCGAGGCGTGATACGAGACGAGAGATTGCTTGTAGGTGCTGTTGCTTCCTTCGAAGTGCTCTTAGGCTAATACAGCACATTTGCAGCCAACACTGTCAGAAGCTCTGCGTTCTTTGCACGCAGCACAACGCAAAGAGCACAGCATTTGGGCAATTGCCAAAAAAGAAATAAATGAAAGACACACATCGCAGCCGCGTATGGGCTCCACGGGGAAAGAAAGAAGTCCAATAGAAAGGGTGAAAAGCACGAGTGTGCTAACACATGGGGTCGAGCTGTCCTAAACAGCGGCTGGGCGACAATTTTACTCACGATAAACGCGCAAACGCAAGCCATCGCGGTCCAGCACCGGGGCTACAGTTCCCTAATGCGCGCGTGTAAGTCGCACGGTAAAAATAAGCTGGATTAACATTTGGCACGGGGTCGGTGCGGCGCCGAGGTGTAGGGTGGTAAAATGCGTGTTGCGTTGACGCCAGATTTATGGCACCATCGAAAATTTGGGCGTCGCCGTGAAAAGGAGCTGTTCCCTGCCTTGCGAATAAGCAAGCATCACTGTAACGTCTGTCTATTTCACATTTGTTCGATGTGTTGCCGCTGCTGCAACGCGTATGTAAGCCGCCTTCGCTTCATGTATACAGCTTGCAGTGAATGCCACCGCGATATGGTTCACGAGGCTTTGATCTTGACTGTGCGTCGAGCTTTTCACACGCACACCTCGACGTGGTTCTCACAGGGAATACGAGCTAGAAAGCGTGGATAGTAATGGTAAGGGTAATTTATTCCACAAGGAATAGCGGGGAAGGGGGTACGTGCCTCAGACCTTCCTACCCTCGTGATGTGCGTATGTGTGTTTGTGTGTATATGTGACATGTGTCTGGTGTTTTGAGTCCCGAAACCACAATGTGATCATGACAGGCGCCGGGTAGTGGAGGGATCCGGAAATTTCGACAATCTGAGGTTCTGTAAAGCGCACTGACATCGCACAGTACAGGGGCTTCAGCATGTCGCCTCCATGGAATTTCAGCCGCTGCGGCTGGGACTCCATCACATACAATACGGTCCTTTACGAAAGAGAACACAAGGTACATGTAACTGGTAGGGAAACTTCCATAGAAGCCCATATGTTCAGAGAATGGCGGTTCATGAGCGCTATGCGGGGCTTAAAGGAGTCTTAGGGAGGAGAGACTCCAGGCGGAAGTAAAAATAAAACGGATGCGACAACATACCCGGCCCCGTTTTATATATTTCGTTAGTAAACGGCTCATAGTAATCCGTAATTATGTTTAGGGTAAACCTATGTGACACAGCAACCTTTAAGGTCTTTAGGCCAATAGAAATGCTTATTTCAAACAGCTTACAGAACTTTACGTTCCAATCTATTTCAGCATCGCCGGAAATAGGCACGCGCACGAACGTGAGAGCAAGATCGTGCCTTTGCACTCGACTACCATGAAATTGCTTGTGCATTCTCATACTACACTGTGGAAAGCTGCAAGGCTATTGATGAAACAATAGTGTAGTCGGCACATACAGAAAATCTCGTACGGAGCCTCGTTGCTTTCTCTTTTCAGTCGCAGCTGTCGCACAGAGACTGGCATTGAAAAAAAAAAAGAGAGAGAGAAGGCGCTAGCTCAAGTCATAGCATTATTGGTCATGTTGACATTTAGTACCTAACAGCATACGCGTCACACCCACGTGTTTCTTTCCAACATGCACATTTGAATATTTCTGGAAGCACACTGCTGCGAATTTCTATTTATGCGTAGACTTAGCACTTGCATTCCCATCTAATGCAGAGGCTCCTGTTCCCGCAGAAATTGATGTAATCTTAAGTACAAGAAAAACAGCGCAGCACACTTATTTGAGCAACATGACCCGTTTAAAGCTGTCTGCGGTATAATTCTGTTCTACTAACGTACAACCGCACATTAACAACTTTTGTGGTCACATAGAACGTCGTGTACGATGTTCTACGTGACGGCGTCGTATACGACGTTATAATGAAGCCAATGTCCTGAGCAGTGATGTTGCAGAAAGGTTGCGGTCATTTTATTCACCAGACATTTTATAGTTTCAGTTTGCAAATGCAACGCATGCATACTTTTTGTGAAATCTCTTTGCGCTTATTTCCTGTGCTTACAGTTATACATCATTAGACTACAGTATCGTATCATTGTGGTCATATATATATATATATATATATATAATATATATGCTGCAGAAGTCGTCGCCATTTCGCTGCCGTGAAGATGGGCAACCAGCGTTGCTGTAATCCCCATACATACATACATACATACATACATACATACATACATACATACATACATACATACATACATACATACATACATACATACATACATACATACATACATACATAGCCAGCTAATGCGCACGCATCCTTCACACAAAGTATGAAATAGTTAAAGGAAACATGCATAAAGTGTAAGAGCATGCAATATCCCTGCGTGTAGTCGCACGAAATTTCACGCCTGCAATGTTTCTATGGCAGCCTGAAGAAAAATGAACGATATTCGCTTGTCTCATCAGAAATGCGTCGCCTCGCACGGGCATACGGCGCTCGCATTGGTGTTCGCGGAACATGCACCATTGGGCACCGCTGATGGCCTCGCACAGTTATTTATTTTTATTTGCGCACTTCACGATTTAGGAGAGCTGCCTGAAATCTGTTCCGGGCAGGGACTATATATTTTCTGCCAGAAGCGTGTGGAAGCGATAAAAATAGAAAAGAAGTTGTGAGGAATGGACGGAAAATGTGGGACTGCCATCACGACGACCGCGTATTTGAAGAGGTTTCTACGCCATCGCCGCAGATTTTGAGATCGTTGGTTCCTCTGTCGACAGCTCGCTAAGCACTTATTCTGCATTCCATCGATCTTCTATACAGACCGATATCCAGCGCTGGAATTTAAACGATGCCATATCGAAACTTGGAGCTGGAAAAAGAAAGTCTAAAGCCACGCAAAACGTGAGCGAAAGTGCGATAGCATTAAAATGTGCGTTGAGCTTTCTGCCAAACAGCTTTGGAGACATCTGTGTTTGAAAAGTCTAATGGGTTTACTTTCTCGCCTCTTTTGGAATTTCGCCAAGTATCGGTGTGTTCAATCGCAGTGGCCGACACGTGAAGCGGGTTCGCGAATCGAGAGTAAGGGTGTGGAATGAGTTTATTTTGAATAACCAAGTTTTTTTGTACGTACTCTCATAGCAATTGTCGAGACCCCCTGCTTCTTCGGGCATTGCCCTCAAACGCGGTCGCCAGCGCAGCACTATTTATACCAGATATAGTACCCGTCGAAATTCACGTTTCGAAAGCTCCTCATTACTTTCGACGAACGCATATACATATAGCCATGAAAGCAATGAGTTACATCATGGCTAGTGTCTTTGAAACTACGATGGCGCCACTTATGAGTTACGTTATGGTTACCGTAACTCTACATTATTGTTACTGTATCCAACTATGAAAGCGGCACTGTCGATCTACACTAGAGTTACTGTAACTCTGGAGTTACTTCGTGTGTGTTGTCTGGGCAGAGCGCTCCGCACTGCGAACATATTGGTCTAGAATCACATCTCCCACCAACTGCTTTCTCCAGCATATTTACAGAGTTTTGCAGCCTTTCTACTCTGCAAGCTCGATAGGTTATATTTACGGCACGATGATCAAATGATCGCTTCGAACGCAAACGTTGCATTACCAGTAATAAATAACATTCTCTCTTTTACGTGGGCTAAATAAGAGGTTCCATCCCACCGCGTATAGACCGATAAGAATTAAGATCCTACATTTACATTTACATAACATCTTGGCTCTGCGTTATCGCAGTCATCGAATTCCCGTTAGATAGCGAAATTAAGATGCAAAGTGCCTTTAAAAGGTGTAATTCAAGCGTGTTCCACTGTATGTACGGACAGGTTCGGTATTCAGTCAACGCTGCCTGCACTTCATCCCATTTTCAAACGGTTTGGCCGCCGAGAAATGCAAAATTTAAGACACTATCAAGCCCGACTTGTGCACCTTCCCTTGATGTGACATGCAAAGAGAATTATTCAAGAGAAGCTTGTATTATATCAAGCATAATGTGAGTGATGCCATGTCTAATGCCCTTGTATTATAAATTTTGGTCACTTCAGTATATTAATCAGCACATAATCACAAACCATTCGCACTGGCGATCTCGCGTTCGTCCACATTTCTTTAGGTTCGCGCCGGCAATGCGAGCAGTGTTTGTTGCACACTGACATGTGTACAAGATGGCGTGTTGTTTTTTATTCTAGCCCTATTCTTTGTTCAAGTGGTGCTTACTCATGTAAGCATCACTTGAATTATGCCATGTATATGAGTTAAAATATCCCAGAAAGCTAATATTCCCTCGTTATATGAACGCGCTGGTTTTTCTTAACTAAAAGGTCTCGGGCCTTCGTAATTCGCGTTCAAGTTTTGTTCACTTTTCCTCACCGCTCTCTCAATCTTCTTTCTTCCTCAACCACCAGCGTCAGTTAGTCGGCCTGACTTTTGTTTGTTTGTCGGTAGAAGTGCTTTTTCTTATTTCCGGCCGCCCAGAGCTGATGCCGAACGAGCTCTACGACAGTAATTAACCCTTGGCCTTTAGCTACCCTTTTCATCTATAGTTTGGGAGTGCTGCAGAAAACAACCTGTCGGCGCTAGCTCCTGTAACATGACGATGTTCTTCACTAAGACATTACATTTGTGACACAGAAGTTGGTGGCGGAATGAAGGAAGTGTGGGAACGTGGACAAAATTACGATTGATCGTTTTAAGGTAAGTAAATTTTGTTCATTCCCCAGTGCAAGCAAATAAGGGCAATGTGTCCCACTATATATTGCCTGCTATCTTTACTGCTCGACTTCTGGTTGCTACGTGAACAAATATGTAGCCCGCATATCCTCATGATTCTGTCAGTCATTGCGTATATTACGATGATGTCGCAAGGGCTATGTGCCAATAAAGAAAAATTAACCAATAACACATATCTCCATGTCATTAGTGAGCGCATGCTATAGTCGTTGACACAGTGATTGCGTGGCTTCTAAGAGATAAAGCATCGATTGTTAAGAAATATCGGTACGACCCGGTGTGCCGGAGGAGGTCGAAATGTTTGTGTCGAAACAGTTACTTGCCTGGACCGTCTACTCCAGCTTTCTATGTCTCGAGGAAGTAACGAATATTGACCTTTGTGGCCTTCGATCTTCGATATGTCGTTCACGTCCCTACCCTCGATGAGACACAGGATATAAGCGTCTTCGAACACTTCCACAGATACTGGTTGTCTCGTTGTATCCAACCCCCTTCCCGCTGCGTCCCCCTGAGGGTTCATGCATAGTGGAATGCGGGCTACAGCAGCAGGCTCGTCGCTTTGCACGTATCTGCATTCGCGGAAACTTCGACGTATGCATTGTGCAAGCGGGCTGAACTTTAGCCATATAGATCGGTGGGGCGCTGTATCAACGAAGGCCGTGGCTCTGTCTAGCGCACGCTATTGCGCTACCCTCGCTCAATACATCCATACATATATTGGGAACTACTTCATGCGGCCTTGTAATTGCTGTCGACCCGTGTGGCGTAACATCTTTCACCGCTGCGCTGTTGAGCACACGCACTCAGAGTTCGCTCTTTGTAGTCGAAATATTCTATGTTTAGAAATACCGGTCGTGGTAGTCTTAGGAGTTATAGCGCTTTGTATCGATGGGCACCAATTAAATTCCAAAAGCACACAACACACCACACACACACCACACACACACCCAACACACACACCACAACACACACACACACACACAAACACCACACACACCCACCACACACACACACACACACACACACACACACACACACACACACACACACACACACACACACACACACATTACTTTTGAGGCGGACCTACAGCACTTCTTCTCTCCTACCCCCACGGATGCTCCCGACATGTGCTGCAGAAATTAGCGTCTTTTCCTTAACCGAACCAGAATCACCAGCATCTCGGGAAAAGGCGCCACGGCTGCCATCGCGCAGGTGCAGGAAGGCAAGAACCATGGATAATGAAGTACCGGGAACAGCCCGCGCATTTGGTCCTGGCATCCGGGACCAGCACGCGCAGGTGCTGGCAAACAAAAGCTGTTCAGACGTTCCGACAATTCGCTACATTAAAATGGATATAGGTTGCTTTCAGTATTTGTTAAGGGTGTCAAGATGTTGATATCATGCGCTGGGTAGAAACGATACTGTTAAGACATTGACATCATTATTCTGCACCGAAGGACCCAAATTGTCATTTTGCAGGCGGCGATCTTCAGTACAGATGGTAAGAGGAGCTGTCTAAACATCACGACGGATGTTCGGAACTGCACAGTACTATATGGGAAAGTGAACGAAGGTGTTACGAAAGTAAATATGCCAGAAAAGGATTTGCTAATACAAATAATTTTCTTTAAGGAAAACTGCGGCAGTTTTTTTTACAACATATTTTGATATCGCTGTTTTCGAATGGTACTGACAGTCCTGTAGCAGGCGGGGTGGTTTAGTATATTGAGAAACCGATGGAACGATGTCTTCTAAATGAAAGCTGTAGACGTTTCGTGCAGCACATGCGATGACGTCACTGCTTCCCGCCATTAGAAATATGAAGATTTTACCAAGAAAATGAAAGTGGAAGCTTTTTCGAACTTGACAGCGATGATCTTAGCGCTGAATTGTCACCGTTTTGCTTTTGACTGCCCGCCTGCTTGGGTAGGCAAAATTGTAGCTAAATGACATCGAAAACGCAGGGTGGCCCGCGTGGGAATCAGCTATAAATTCTTAATGTTCAATTTCAGGAAAACAAAATCACGTGCAACCTTGGCATATATTATTACAGTACAGAGGTGAACATATATTGAAAATTTAGTAGAAATCAGTGGACATTGAAAAATCGCCGGAGTTGCCCTTTACGAACTATCAGGCTTTATACTTTTTGAATAATCCTCGTGTGTTCGTCTGTATATAATAGCCTATCGTAATACTGCATCGAGAAGGGAATCTGGATCAACAAAGAGTAATTTAGGAATTTCCTGGTAAAGTAAACATGACACAGTAAAATGTGATGGTTTTCCGAAAGTACCACTTACAGATCACCACACGTGATCACAACCACCTCGCGCAATTCGCCCACGAGCCAACGTGATCAGCTCGGTGTATCCCTTGCAGCAAAAGAATTTCTAATCTTTGCAAGGAGAAACTGCGTTCAACGAAATAAATGCACGAGTTCATTGACTTTCCACGTAAGCTTTTTGTATGTTGTTTAAGTGCAGTGGTGTACACTGCACGCGTCACTTAAAATTTTTTTTTATATCTCACTGATGTAGTAGCTTCTAGGCATGTTTGCAAGGAACCTACTCAATCTTTACTAAAGACATATACAATACTTTCACGGGAAATTTGAGGTGGCGTGCAGCCAACCTTAAAAACATGGCGGAGATATTTTCTAGGCAAACACTGCGCTCGCCTTCATGAAGTTTAATGCGTTCACTGAACCATGAATGTGAAGGTACATCCCATTCAGTACCCGGCACCTTATTTGTGCGGCAACATCTCCGCATATGAAGCGGACGGTGTGCCCAACGAATGAAACAGGACAAACGAAGGAACAAATACGCGACATGCATATTCGTTTGCCCCCTTTTATTGCGATGCAACATTGTGTATTTCCAAGAGATGTACCAACAAGCCTATGAACGTATCCTTGTGGAACATAGCTCTTTATACCATACCAATAAAAAAACAGCAGAACGGGAAAATCTGGGAACTATGAGACGTAGAACTTTTATTGGGAACCACCAATTGCTTATTGAATTTTTTATTTGCTTTCTATTACTAGCGCTGGACTACCCATCTTCACCACATATCCATAAATGTAAGTAACCGTCTAAATGAAACAACGCCAGCGCTCTCATTTACGCGACCGCCAGAGCGTGATCTAGGTTTATGCAGATAAGCTTTTATTAATTGGCAAAGTTTTATTTCCTGCTCTCTTGGACTTTCACGAAGTGGGTGGGTCATAATTTTCGAGTGGATGAGTTTCGCATATGATGATCAGCGGACTGTGTTCAGTGGTAAATATGAAGGCCCGAAAAAGCAGGAAAAGTAAATAGCTACAGCGCAAGCAGATTGATGGAGCCTTCCAGGCAATTTTTCGCACGATTGCGTGAATAATTATCGAATTATCTCGCCAGTTTCCCTAATTTCAGCTTCTTTGCTCTTAGTTATGTCGCTTGTAACTTTCTTTCGAACATTATAATTTGCTTTTATTCGATAGTGGCCAAGCTAATTCCGCTTGTTCGTAATGGGTATTAATTTCGCTCTCCTTCTCTCCTTGAAATTTTATTAATTCCAAGTCAGTGAGCGGAGTGGCAAGAGATGACGAAAACGCTTGGTTAAAACGCGCTTCTCCTCATTTTTTCTCTTTGTGCAGCAATTGTAGAGCACAATACAATGTTTAGCGGATCTCATAATCAACGCCAATCAATATACGCATAAATCACTGGAGGAATGCAGCGCTGCTCAATTCAGTCTTGGACATCTACACCAAAGCGAAGTCTTATTTATGGATTAGGAAGGGTTCGTTCCGGCTCAGATCGTGTAAGACTTTCTCGTACTAACAAAGTGTATGTACAACATAAATTTTACCCGATATCATATCAACGCCAATCAATATACGCACAAATTACGGGGGGTTGCTGAATTCAATCTTCGATATTTCCACCGAAGCGGAGTCTTATTTATAGATTAGAAAGGGTTCTAGCTGAGATCGTGTGATATTTTCTGGTGATAGCAAAGTGTATGTAGGGCGGGAGATTAGCGTTTCGCGAAGCCTTGGGTAGGGCTTCACAAGGCGGACATAGAGGGCCACGGTAAATAGCTATATAATCGCGGCGAATTCGTTTCTTAGTACCTAATCATCTAAATTTTCTACATAACTGTTTTGGTTTTCAATAAACGTTCAGTTGCATGTAAGCACTCGTGTTGTTGCCGTCGTCTCTCTCGTACGGTTGTTGTTTACGCTTTTTCCATTATGACGCACGAACTCGCTCAACAATCAATTATTCGAACCTCGCTCACTCCTAAGAAAACTTGAACAGGACATACAAACGTTCAATTATGAAAACAAAAACAATATTAAATGCCAAGCTGCGAGAAATCACGGCTGTTTCCGAATTCCTTCTGTCAGGAACAGGACACCGACTAGACCCTTTATTTACTTTTTTTTCTCTATCAAACGGGACCGTAGTTGTGAAGTCCTTGCGAGGAGAAAATAAGTTCCGTCAAGCAACTGACGCAAGTTTCAATCTCCGAGCAGAGCATGTTTATGCAGCGGAATCAAGGACTGTCTGTTTACCGATCCGTTCATGCGTGTTGAGGAGACACAATTCTTTATTTTTTTTATCGAGCAGTACTGGTTGAGACGAACGTGGTATTCTCAAAGTGTAAGCTCAAGCATCACCGCATGTGTACAAGCGTCAAGTATCAAACAAGCATCACCGCATGTATAGCTGCGTGAAACTGTAGTGCGCCTGAATGTGCGAGCGAAATGCTCCGGCTGCAATCATCATGACATACGAGTGCATTTAATGTTCATACGTGCTAGGATAATGCTGAGTCTATCGCAGCCTTCTGTTACGCCGAAGCGTTGCTAGCACTTTTCACGAAATACGTTTTCTAGTATACAAGTGTGACCGAACACCTACTGGGATAACATCATGTTGCTTCGTTTATTCCACCTACACTTAATTAAACTCCAATTATGCATAAAACTAATAATAATACATACGCGCACTAAGGCCCCTGCAATGCAATACGAAGTTATCTGTCGTAGATCGCTTTGAGTGTAATACCCTTAACTGCGGTGGTTTTCTCACCATATTCTGATATCGCTGTTTGCCAATGGCACTGATAGTACTGTAGCAGTCAAGGTGGGTCAGTTTGCACAAGAACTCATCAAGAATTTTAAATAACCGAATGAACGATGTGTTCAAACCTAAATCGAAACGGGCAGGCGCTTCGTGCAACGTATGCGATGGCGTCGCCCCCTTCCCGCAATCAGGGACACGGAGCTGGTGCCTGAAAAGTGAATGCGGCGATGTCATCCGACGATATACCGAGTTATCCCAGCTATTCCAAATTTTACAGCGACGATTTGAGCGCTGAAGTGTCACCATTTCGCTCTTGACCGCCCGCTTGCTTGGGTAGGGCAACGTTTATTTGATTGATTTGTGGGGTTTAACGTCCCGAAACCAGTTCTGATTATGAGAGACGCCGTAGGGGAGGTCTCCGGAAATTTCGACCACCTGGGGTTCTTTAACGTGCACTGACATCATACAGCACACGGGTCTCAACATTTCGCCTTCGTCGAAATGTAGCCGCCGCGGCCGGAATTCGATCCCGCCTCCTTTGTGTCAGCAGCCGAGTGTCATAACCACTAGACCCCCGTGGCTGGGCCAGGCAACGCTGAAGATAATGATATCAAAAACACAGGGTAGCTTGCATGGAAGTGCGCTAAAAATCTGAAAGGTCATTTTCAGCAAAGCTAAATGATTTAAAATTGTCTGGCTTGACATATCGAACTTGAAATTGAAATTGAAATTGAAATTGAAATTTATTCCGCAACAGGACATGTTACGGAATATGTTATTACAGTGCCGAGAAGAACATACGTTGGAAATTTCATCGAGATCACTGGAGACTGAAAAATCGCCGGAGTTACCCTTTTGCAACTTTAGGCTCCCAGAGTGCAACAAAAAGTTCTTGCATCACCCTTTCGAAATGGCTCATGAGGACATTAATAAGAAGGCAGCCAGTGACGTCGAGATACGTATTTAAGTTTGACCTAGTTTTGCAAAAGGCCATCATGTCTTTCTGCGTCGCTGTACAGTATAGCTAACTGCTACCTTCACGAAGCAAGAGGAGACAATGCCGGGTGACAGAGTATGTAGGACTACTCTTCATGTATAATTCACCGTTGGAGACATTCATGCGCTTATTTATGTCTTCACTGTCATTCCAAACATTGGTACTAGTGTGTCATTATGAACCCTTTTGCTCAGATGATGTTGGTGGTGATGGTGATGTGGCCGCAGCCTGGCAGACCTGGCCGGCAATTGCTCCGCCCGAGCGTCTCTGTCCATGTCGCATGCGATCACCACGTGTCACTCAATCCTTTCTCAGAGTTCTTTCAACAAGATAAGTAAAAGCTGGCTCTTTTTTCCTGTAAACCCAAAGTAATCTCAACTCAGGACGAAGAAAGACGCAATGTGTTGAACAACTTGAGAATGTAGAATAATATGTAGGGATGTTTCGCCGTGTGCGGAGAACTTAGAATGGTGGTTGAAATAAAATTTCTGAAAAAGTACGAAAATATGTGCTAATTTCCAGCGTGTATGGTCAGTATGTCTGGTATAGATGTTCTCAAGATATGTGCGTTTTTTTCCGTGGCAGTGCAATGTTTCCGACAGCATAATGTACAAAAGAAACACAGAAAAAAAGAAAGGACGGGTGCTGCATCCCTGCTTCTCCCGCAGTGAGAATGAAAATAAAACATTAATTTATTTGTGCGCGGTTTTCACATTGAACTGACAATGTTGACCAAGATATGTCTGATCAAAATAGCTTGTACTTAATTAACATCGCCTTACTTGTAATTTCATAGGGCCAAATACAACGCAATGACCACGCCAATGTCAATGAACGCATTCACTAGAAGCCTATAATTTAAGGATAGCCGAAATCGGGATTATAATAATTGTTTCATTAGTGTTAGGCGTAAAAGAGGCAGAGAGGTAAGAAGAAAACCAAGGAGGTCAACCAGAAGTTGGTTTGCGGTTTGCTACCCTACGCTGGGGGAGGGGGGGGACGGAACGGGAAAGTGGACCGAGAAAGAGAGCGAAAAAAAAAACAAGGAAAGATACACGCAGGGAGAAAAACATAGAAAAAAGGAACGCACACCACACACAGGAAGAGCGTTTTATAGTTACAGACTTCCAGACAGGCCGGTCGCTCGCAAGAAGAGCACAAGTGCTTGCACAACCTTTTATGCGACGTTTGGTCTTGTCTATGTCGTAGAAGTTCCGACAGAGCTTGGTCGTCCACCTGGTTGAACGCGTCACAAACACAAGAATCGCAGTAAGGGAAATCGTAATTTATATACGCCCATAAAAACTTGTCATTCCAATTGCACTTGATTCCAAATTAGCAAGCAGCCAAGGATTTACGCTTCTTGTTTTGTCATATAGCCGCGCTTATCATTATTCCAACCAACTGTTCAGTATAACCAATGAGATAGCGGGCCACTCCGAGAAAATTGCGCAGACGCTCGGTTGGAAATTGCGCAGAAGCTGACGGGGGAATCGTTAGAAATAAACTTTTGGCATGTTGGTTGACGAACATATATTTCCATAATTGCTTCTAACCAACTTTTTCGCACGCGCTTTCCCCAGCTTATAAAATGCAGTATATCAGACGCCACTGCATATCAATATCCGACACACAATGGTCAGGGCGCGGTGCAAACGACCAGTGCGGCAATGATGATACGTTTCCGTTAATTTGATTGATTTCTAGGGTTTTACGTCCCAAAACCAGCTATGATTATGAGAGACGCTGTAGTGGAGGGTCCGGAAATTTTGACACTCGGTTTATCGATAAACGCTTGGTTTATCGGCGAAAAAGAAGGCAATGTCATCCGCATAAGCCAAAACCTTAGTTTTCTCAACTTTGTACCTGTATCCTCTAATGCTATCGCATGCTTTAAAGCCTGCATTTATGGGAACCATATTATTGCGTTGTATCGACGGCTGTAACAAAACTTCCTATGGGCTACAGAGAGAGGTTGAGTAGGTTCTAGGGCTTTGCGTACCAAAACCACAATATGATTATGAGACGCCGAGAGAAAGAGAAACTACAAGCGAGAGAGAAGAAAGAAAGAAAGAAAGAAAGAAAGAAAGAAAGAAAGAAAGAAAGAAGAAAGAAAGAAAGAAAGAAAGAAAGAAAGAAAGAGACACACTGAGAGGGAAATAAATGGATAGAGAGAGGGTGCACAAGAAGAGGAGGACATATAAAAAGAGCAAGACAGAGACAGCAACAGATAGAGATTATATTGCAACAAGTGATGGTCATAATTAGTTTCCATTCACGTGTACACTTAAGGTAATACACGAATGGGGTGACCTGTTCTGACGAACATTTTAAGCGCGAAAATTTCTGTTTGAACATGGTAAAAAAGATTACGTTCAGAGAAAGGGGGCTGTATGGTGTCGCATATTGCGACTACTATTGTTACAGCGAGGTGTATGTCGCAGCGCGAGAACCGAAAAGAACGAACATCGACTGGTTTCAAAACCACGTGGTTCGGAGCACTCGCTGTTTTGTCAAATTAAACACCAGTGCCCAGCTCTGCCGCACCGTAGTATTATTATGTGTGTTACATTTTCAGCAGTCCACGGTATTATTTCTTAAATGCAGTCACTCTTTGTATCTGCCCCCAATCCCACACACACCTATCATATTCTTACTTTCGATAACGCAGCAGGCGAAGCCCCTCATGGTCGACGTCGCAGCTTCAGACGTGTAACGTCATAGTTATCGTCAGAAAAAGGCTATAATACTGATGTTACTGCAGATGTGTGGTTCCTGGCTTATTGCTTTGTTCATAGCAAATGTGTCATCGTGAATCCGCTGCCATTTGCCATCAGTGTCGTAGACCTACGCAGTAAGCTAGTGAAATATCAGTGCTACAGAGACAAAGAAGCGGCCAAGCTTAGCCCAACGATGTTGTTATATTCTCAAATATATCCTGTCACACGATACTCACTTTTTCAAAATATCGTCCAACCAGTCAATTCGACCCCTAGGAGCGATGCGCTCAAACTCTTAAAAACACTCTTCAGAACAAACAGATTTGCATCTCGTTTGAATGTTTATTCGTATACCACTTCGTGATCGCACCTGCTCTGAAAATGATGCTGAAGGCTGCCTGGAAGATATTTTCTGCATGGCTTTGTGAAGATGGTGCTGCAAACTCGTGTTTCCTTGCAAGATGAGGCGTCAGCCAGCGTGGACGTATTTCAGCGCTTTAGTTACGCGCATTTCTTTAGAACACACCATAACTGTAGAAGTGATAACTTTGCTTGAGTATCCGCGACTTGAGTGGGCCATGCCATCTCCGCAGCTTTCACGTTTCACTGCAGAGAGGTACCACAGCGAGTATTCCAATTTCGTCGAAGATAACTTTCTCAGAATAACAATCATATATATATAACACAATTTTACAATTGTATAATGCGGACATACGAACCTGATGCACATATATGCGCACTTAACTTACCAAAGTACACGCAAGCCAATTCCTCTGGGTCACATATAATCGCAAAGCTTGGGCGAACACCTCGCTTCCTTCTTTTTTATAAATGCAAGGAGTTATCGCATTGAGTGCGTCATATCTGCGTCACTCAGATAATCAGCGTGGTCGATCTTGTATAGCGGGTCACGTCAACTACACTCGTAAAGCACCGGTATAAGTGTGCACGGCGGCTTACGATTTCACACGAGGCGTTCACGAAGCGTTCATCCGTGTCATGCGCACACCCAGTGGGGCAGGGATTTCGCGAAGAAGCGAGGGCAAGACTGAGGGAGAGAGAGACACACCGCTGGTGGTCGGTTAGCGATTTAAATAGGTTGGCAGCCGCTTCCATAATGAGCGTGGAAGTGCGCACTTCCAGTCGAAGCGCACGCACAATCGATAACAGTGCTTCCCGTTCTTGTCTACACTACTCGCGTTTAAACGGGGCAGTTTGCTTGCCCAAGAAATATCAGTTAAAAATTAATTTGTGGGGTTCAACGTCCCAAAACCAGCTCTGATTATGAGAGACGCCGTAGTGGAGGCCTCCGGAAATTTCGACCACCTGTGGTTCTTTAACGTGCACTGACATCGCACAGCACACGGGCCTCAACATTTCGCCTCCATCGAAATGCAGCTGCTGCGGCCGGGATTCTGTTCGGCGACCTTCGGATCTGCAGCAGATTACCGTAACCACTAGACCACCGTGGCGGGGCATCAGATAAAAATTGAACCTTGAAGTAAAAAGTGATGGACGGGCGTAACACATGCGAATGATTCCAGCCGGACGAAGTCATTAATGTATACTGAGACATTTCTGTCTCTCTTGGGACGTGCTATTTATTTATTTATTTATTTATTTATTTATTTATTTATTTAATGCCCATATCGGACTGTGGAATGGTTCGCGTGGCAAATACGTGAGTACATTTATGTAAATGTTAGTATGTTGCTTGCTGTTGATATTTCAATACATGGCCGTTGATAAAGTACCAACATTAAGGTAAGATTTAAAGACGCCCGGAATGTTCGCCCGTTCGTGCAGGGAAACAGTATGATCTGTGACAATCCGGAAAATGCGCGAAGCGAGAGAAGCAATAATCAACGAATGATTGTAAATGCAAACCAGTCAGGTAATACGCGTAGTTTAACAACCAGCTCAATCCAATGTTGAAATTAAAGAAGGATCACTGGAGAACATTCAGCTCAATTTGCAAATTAGTGATTGATAGAACTTATTTATGCGTCACATCTTAGTTGTTCAGTTAGGCTGTTCTGAGCCTTGATTCTGTTATGGTACCGTCTCATCTCCAGATTAGGAATGGCTACAACGTGACGGAAGAAATGTAACATTCTTTCAAGTCGCACAAAGGACGAGACAGTGACAGCCACAGTAATGTACTGAACAGCTACACAAAGCAAACTTTCTTTGTTTACTAGCCTGCTATACTGGAGAAAACATTTGCTTAATTATTAGATAAATATGCGGGCTGTCCCGCGCACACATAGCTGCCGACTCCAGTAGTCTAGAACGAGAGAAAGTTTGGCTGGTTGCTAGAGATTCTTCACGATGTGCATTTGTGACGGAAGGTTTTGTCCTCTTTAGCCATGGTTGGTCGTACCTGGATGCTAGTTTTCCAGAGGTTAGAACAGACTGCTCAAAACACTTCAAGAATCTATTTACACACTACAATGATAAATTCAGCTAAGAAAAGCTTCAGCTAAGAGTGGTGTAGCACGCAGGGAGGGCTACAGGCGTGGTCACGCGCAGCGCGTCAAAATAATGAGGACGACTTATAAGAGCTATTTAAAACCTGAACGAGGGCTTTCCAATAAGTCCCCAAGGCAAAAACAAGGAGCTTGCCAGAAAATCTGCAGTCACTTTGCCCCGACGAGCTGCTTCGTAGTGCTTTGACTTGGGTTGTTAGTATGTATGAAGGGGAACAGGTCTGCTACTGTGTATTTCTACGTTACGTAATTGTGTGTTTGTACGCTACCCAAATGACAGAAAATGCTCTGCAGGAAAGAACATCGCCAACTGGAAAAAAACTTCGTTTTATCTCATGCCCTTCTTTCTTGTAACATCCTTCTTTCGCAATACCCTGTAAATCTGGTCCTTAAGCTCCCAAAGTGTGCGCGCATTCTTGGACTTGCAGTATATTTAGGCATACGCAACTGCTTCCTGCGTATTGAGTGCGTAACGCCAGTGCAAAGCCGTAAAAAAAAAAAGAAATACGAAAGTGTAGCACAGCGAACACTATCCTAAGCCTCAGGGGCTGCTTTGTGCCCGGAAGGCCCATGAAGCTTAAGGGTGGAAGCCCTAACTGTACTTTTCTATGGACGAGAAGACTGGAGATCGATGCCGCCTTCTTTTGGTTCGTGTCTTGTGACGTTCTCCAAGTCGAATACCCTGAACGAAGGTTAACGGAGGGCGACTTAATGAAAACTATTGTAAGATATCGTAAAACATTAGAAGGAGATGTAAACTTTGATAGCTTACGCTCGCGATAACGATGATTTTGTATTTAATTTCGTTAAAAATTGAGCGAGCGAAAGGGTGTTGCGTTGAGCGTGGACCAATAGAAAGCTAACGCCGACACATACCAGAAAGACAGTTCACGCGAACTGCTGTTACTCGGCTGTGTGTACGCTACAGTGGAAATATCAGAATATCCCAAAGTTTAAAGAGGGCAAAGCGCGTGTCGTTGCAATGATGCACTAGCGTGGTGTCCAGATTAAATTGTGATAACGGAGACAATTCTCGACATTGCGCCGATTGTGCTCTTTTCTTTCTTTTGAAATATGGCATAATATTTTCACTAAAGGCGAATATTAAGCTCAGAATGATTGAAAGATTAGGTTAGGGCGATTACCATTTTGCCATTCCTTGTGAGAACAGAGCTGTTGTAAATTGAAAAATTGATAAATTGCAGTGGCACCCTGTCTACCGCTTCGCGTTTAATTTCTCTAAACGATGTTAGCTCATCTATTTTGAATACCAGGCTACTTCTGGTTATGAATGAAAAAAAAAAGGGGGAATCAAATAAACTTTGAAAATAAATGAACGCAGAGTAGCCACAGTTCTTGCTATTAACATAATGAAATTTAACGTTTCAACATAAGGACTTTAAAATAATGAACTTATAAATGGAAATTTATATACAGAAAGGCATGCAAAACTGGCACAAGGGAATGGGAGTGGACAACACTTGTTCCATTGTGTCCGTGTTTCTCACGCCTTTTCGTTACGTAATGAATGCATACCAACTCGCTCAGCTTTCTGTCCTTTTAAACGGAACGATTGGCCGAGAAAACCAAAGTAGTGCTAAAGAGCAATGACGGCTAAGACAAGAATATGAACGCGCCTGTGAGCACACACTATGACTTATGAGGAGTCCCCGTAGAGTATGCTCACAAAGCAGAAAGTTTGCTAGTCCTCACTCGCCAAGTACAAAGATATAGAAGGAACAAAAGAAGCACAGCCGGTTCCACGCCTGTGAGACCTGAGCAAACAGTGGCGCTTGGGCAAAGAGTGTCAAGTTCACGGTCACTATCAAGCAGCACTATGAGTATCGCTATCGTGTTGGAAATACCTGAAGGCAAACGCGGGTCCGCTTTTTCTCCCATGCAACCCCACGCCATAATACTTATTTAATAATTTAATGAATTACCCTACTTTTTTCTTGCTTACATTTCTTATCTCTTCACGTAATCGCTCTCTCGTAGCAGTGTGGGTAGAGGGTCAAGGGCAAGAGCTCCCTTCTGCATGATAGCTCCCTTGTTGAAAAATAATTGACAGCAAGAAAGAAGAAGTGAACTGCACAAATAAATGTGGTCTATATTGTAGATTGCTGAATGAAGGTATGGATGTTGTTTATGAGACACTACGGGTATAATCTCAGAGTTACGCAAGGACGTCATGAGCACACAATAAGAAAGCAAAGGTTGCGAGAGAGCTTACCGAAACATTGCGATATAGATCAGCCGAAACCATCATTTCCAAGTTCATTAAACCATGTGAGTAATATTTCACAATACCAAAAGAGGAGCCAAGATTACTTCATCTTACTTGCATTAAACGTGAAGTGGACGAGTTTGTCTTAGACGCTACTTAGCACATGTATGCCACGTCATTCCATATTAGAATATCTCATGTAGTGAAGTTAATTGATTGATTTGATTGATTGATTTGTGGGGTTTAACGTCCCAAAACCAGTTCTCATTATGAGAGACGCCGTAGTGGAGGGCTCCGGAAATTTCGACCACCTGGGGTTCTTTAACGTGCACTGACATCGCACAGCACACGGGCCTCGACATTTCGCCTCCATCGAAATGCAGCCGCCGCGGCCGGGATTCGATCCCGCGACCTCCGGATCTGCAGCCGAGTGCCATAACCACTAGACCACCGTGGCGGGGCTGTAGTGAAGTTAACTTCGGCCGAGTGAATTTGCCTGTTTCTTTTTTCTTACTCGTGTACCAATAAAGCGATAGTTTTCACCGCCACACCTACACTTCCTCTTTATCTTTGTTCCTTCCTGCTGGAATGTGTAGGGCAGCCATAGAACTGCCGGTCCCGCTAAGACGTCATTCTCCTTTAAGAATACACTTCCATAGTCGACCTAACTTCTTTTTTCATTTAGGCAAGTTTCTTTAATAGGAAATGAACTGCTACATTGGAATGAACGACTGACTCCCCCATTCACACCTTGCGCTTTAATGGGCATGAACTCTGCCGCCGTTTTTTCTTCTACAACTCACGCACGTATGCACGTACTGACAAGCACGTTTGTGTCCCCCAAAAAGGAAATACTTCAGGTACCCCAAGGCATTGTTGGGGTACCTGAAGCCGACCAGTCTCTTCTACTGTATACATTGAGAACTTGAGGAATAAAGGCTGCGTTTCGCACTCTTGTCTGAATTGTACCACTACACGGTAATGATATAATAAAGGACGGTCACTTCCCTCCAGAGTTAGTCACTATTTATTATTATTAATTCATGTGATTCATGTGATTCATGGTGCATTTAGGGCATTCTTCTTCCCATCAATATTTTTTCATAATAGCCGGACATCTCATCAGCTAATTTTTACAACTTAAACGCAGAGCGATTCTGCATACACACTGTTCAGCTTGGACCATTTTACTTACAAAAAAAAAAATGCGCCAGTACTAAATCCCACCTCGGAAGCATTTGAATGATCATGACAAACCTGCACTGACTGCCTTGAATCATCGCGTGCATTATGTGTGTTATGTGGCGAACGTCATTCCAATGTGTTGTTGAGGAAGCCCGTAATCCTATGCCAGAAATAAAAACATCAGGTCGCATTTTCGCTGGCAGTTCTGTGAGCCCGTCGAGCTTAATTGGGCGTGCAAATCGCTTCCGGCAAACACGAGTTTTCTCGAGGCTTTGCCGTACAACGGCGCTATCTAACGACTAACATGGAAGGATATTTAATACGATTGCTCATACGATCGCACTCAATGCTTCGGTCGTGATCAGGAAGCAAATATGCTGAAGTACGCTATGTATGTGAAACAGTGCGTCAAAGTTAGATAGATAGATAGATAGATAGATAGATAGATAGATAGATAGATAGATAGATAGATAGATAGATAGATAGATAGATAGATAGATAGATAGATAGATAGATAGATCATAATGAGCGAGCAACGTGCGGCGGTTTACTTACCTCACCTATCGTAAATGTGCCTTATTGAACATGTTTCCGTGACTGCAATCGTGGTTCACTGATACCGTAGTAGTATCAGGCCATGCAACGAGACAAATGTTTCGAGCATGCGTTCCTACCTTTGGGGTAAACATTTTTTCTCAGCCGTCAAAACGGGACAGGTCTGTAGTGTTTTCATCTTTATCAGTGGACACCACAAAAGTTAACTAGAAGCGCCAGTTTAAGGAGGCAATCATGCAGCCTCATGTGCTGAAAGCATGCAGACACAAAGGATATATCGCCTCTCTCTCATCACCTGTTTCTCATGCCACAGGAAGTTGTTCAGCCGGCGCGAAGTAACAAGCAGCGTCATTGCTAAGCCCGATTTTCATGCCCCTCTCATTAACGCTTGTGATTCATTGCCGTACCGCTTGGCGCACAGCAACGAAAGTAGGCTGGAAAGGTTGACCGCGCGCAGGCGCTTAACTTTGTCATTAGTAAAGGTGCCGAAGACCATCTGAGCTAGTATAAAGCGTTGGCATTGCTCTTGTGCCGTTTAATTTGCTAAAGGGAAGTTCGAGGCCACAGAATAATACGTCCTGATTGTAAGTGATGCCTGTGTGAAGGAGGTGAACACAATAATAAAAGCAAATAAGCGAAGCGCTCTTTTTCCTCCTCGTCGGTGAAAGTTACAGATATGGCTTTTGAATAGTTTCGTTCAGTACAGAACTTATGGCCTACAGCGAGACACAAACGCTACCTTACGTAGCGGATATCTATCCACGTGTTCGTTATCACAGCTATTGTAGCATACTCTAGCACTTCCTTATATACCACCATCAGTATATTGCATGACTAGACGTACTCCACGGCGACGAGTGTGCTACACAGAGGAGTGTGAACATAGAGATCACGTAGTACGTGATCTTAACACTACACGGCTACTGCCCAATGAAACCTCTCTTGCAACTTAAGGAACCAAGTCTGACGTAACGTTGCCCTCGCTATGTGTGAAAGAGAGAGCGAGAAATACGCAACCTATGCTCCAAGCTTTTCGCTTGTAAGCGCGGTGTCACAAATTGGCTACCAATACCGTTGTATATCATGTAGCGGAGCAACAAGTTGTGGGACCCTTAAGCTTCGCCTCATGAGTTCTACGCCATAGCAATGTCTGGTCCCATTCTCGGCTTGCCATGCTCTTCATTCGCCTAGCCGCGTAACTGTCATAACACCACACTTGCTGGAATTCCGATTATGACTTACTGCAATGTAAAGGGAAAAGTGCAAAGTGGCGACGCGCCATCAAAACTCGCCGATGAAGAAGGCACTGCAGCTAGCCTGGTGCTTGTAAACAGCTCAGAATCTATGAGAAAGGTATCAACATGGCGTGAATGAACATCTACACATTCGTGATCACAGGTACAAGCACAGGCGATCATGCCTTTAAGCCAAGGTGCGAGTGCCCTCCTGCGTGCTCCATGCACGCAGAGCGGCGAATCCCAGCGCCGTTAGCGTTCCTGTTATACGCTCCGTGCGCGTTAAAGAACCCCAGGTGATAAAAATTGGCCGCGTATCTGCGTGCTTCGCTGCAAATATTGTCGAAAAATGATAGTCTTTTGCCGGCCGTACTACGCTGCGTGAGATATGGACGCCATCTGGCAGCGTCGTCAGGAAACATGAGCTTGTGCAGAATCCCTGGGCAGCTGCCAGGTGGCAGCCCCAAATCGCCGGCAGGGGCCTTTTTCGTCCATAGCGTCGTATGTTTAGCGCAGCCTAAGAAAGACTAGGGTCTTTAATATTACTTATCTATGTATTTTCTAGTAAAGACGTTAGGCAAGTGCTTAAACTTTGGCCAGATGGCTGAATTGTGTGATAGCAGACAAACAGAAAGACCAAAATTTCTGCGTTCAATTATCCCAATATACACCATCGTCTTAAAAAATTTCCGGAGCCCTCCACCACGGTGTTCCTCTTCTTCCTATCTTTTTCACACCATTTTTCACGCCAGCGAGGGGTCCCACGTTCGATTCCCACTTAATCTGACGGTTTATTTCTTTCTTTGTATCTCCCTCAAGTTTTCACTCACGGAAAACGGTGATTTTCCGCTCCCAACCAATGACGCCGACACCGACGACGACACCGGGATTTTCGCGAAACGAGCTCTTAACGCTATCGCGTTAATAAGCCGCAGGACGCACATATGCTTTATGCTGGCCTGTTTCCCACCGAGATTGAGAGCTCATCTACCGAGGGCGCAATGCGTGCTCGTAGTAAATGGAAGTTCTATAGGTTAAACAATAAACAAAATATAGACACGACATTTACGAAGTCCCAAATGGCCTTATCGCGGTGACGTTGAATATTATCCGCTGTCGCGCCGTGTTATTCTGCCGCTTTCATGTTGTTTCCATGAAAGCATAAAACACCAATGCGGTCTCTACGTACTAAAGCTCTTGTGGGACACTGTGGGATTACTCTCCGTATGCCCGTTTGCTGGAACGTTGAAAGGATTGGCCTGGAAAAAAAAAGAAACAAAAAAGATCGAAGAACGAACACGCATGTAAACACAAGGCCAAAGACCTCGTGGAAACGGCACCGGGGCAACTAAAGTGCGTTGTCGTGTCACATATGCTTCAGCGTTTACACGACAGGAAACGGCGGCAAAAATGCGTAATGCATCCAGCGCCTTTGATGCAAGTGAAAGTGCGTACTATACTAATGACAAAGTCGTACTATATTTATAGGGAGGCACATATTCTGTGCACACGTGCGGATGGATCTACATATGAGAAAGGCACTCATCAGGTCCCTGTGGAAGGGTCTCGAGAGTGTCAGAAAGTCAAAAGGAAATAAAATAACTTTGGTTGAAATCTCTGTAATAAATGAATAAATTTAAGATGACGGATTAAACTGCCTCATTTAATAAAGTCAATCCTCTCTATGGGCCGGCACTTTCATTCTCTGAATTTTGTTATTGTTTGTGACTTCATGAAAAATTAAAGCTATGACGCTCTCGTAGTAATCTGAGAATATATAATCCTCTGCCTACGTCTGTATTTATGACGCTGCTTATATTCCAGCATTGGAAATCTCACACAAATAACGCTTTTGTCGCTTTACCGACCACTCACAAGTGCTTGAACTACTTTGTTCGCCGTATGTAGTTTGCCCATTTGAGAGGTGTGATTCAGCACTACAATTGTACTACATTGAGTGTTGGGAAAAGCAATTCAGCACGTTAGGGTCCTATAGGGCGAACGATCTGACAAAAGCACTTTCTTCATCCGAGCGACACTCAACTCTGACGAAGAGAAGCCCTGTTGTAAAAATGTCTGCTCCAGCGACATTTGCTGGTTATAACAATGTTTCATCGCGGTGAGCCCCCACCTCACGCTGGCGATGCCGTTTGTACAACTCTTTCATAGAAGCTTTTTGCGAAAACTGAAAAACAAATTTACCCAAGAAGGAGGAAAAGGCTCAAAGGAAAGATCATTTACGCCCTATGTTATAAATGAGTCACATTTTGTTTGACAAACAATTCCAACTCAAATGTTTCATATTGTACAGGCCCCGCACTTGTTTGGATGACAGGCCCACGAAAAAAATGGCCGCATACCTGCTTGCTAAAACGATAGTACTTCAGCTGGCGCCACTGATACCAAACTTCCTCTCTTCTTTGTCCTTCCGCTCCTTAGGCTCTTCACCTCCCCTCTCAATCCTCGAATGATGGATGAAATGAAAGTTTTGCTGAATACAATGCAAATTTTCCGCTTTCTCCTTGCTCTCGTGCCTTATGTTGGAACCAAGCAGGTCCTTCATGTTGTGACATTTTATTTCTGTTGGCTTCAAGCCGGCTACAGAGCCGCAGCTTCTGTCGGGTTGTTTTAACGCGTAGCGTCTCTTCGGTACCATTTCTAACGCGTTGATTTTTTATTTACACACGTAAAAGTCAGTCCAATGTGTATTCTTAATTAAGTGAAGGCTGCGGATCACGGTGACGCACATATATTTTGCCTGAAAGAGTCCTGAGGTTTTCCATGCGCTGTAAAATGTTGACGTATGATCCCACGCCACCAGTGCTTGTAGCTCTCTTTT
Source organism: Hyalomma asiaticum (assembly GCA_013339685.2). Lineage (NCBI taxonomy): Eukaryota > Metazoa > Arthropoda > Arachnida > Ixodida > Ixodidae > Hyalomma > Hyalomma asiaticum. Next base: position 114,737,932 of record CM023482.1, on the reverse strand, counting down.
TGTTCGGCCGGCTGAATCGACATACGTATATCATATTAAGATGAAGAAAGGCTTCCCACAACTAGACTAGATATGAAAGCTTGTAGAAGCTGCAGTGGTTACCATCGCGTTTCTGTATCATTTATAGCTGTTGTCCAGCTACAAAATTGCATAGTAAAATACTTCCAATTGTTCAAAGACCGGCTCGACAATTTCACAATGCTCGGCGCTTTATATAAAGTCGTTGTTAGCAGTAAGAACAATTTCTGTCACCAGTATGCACCTACAATCGGAATATCCCGCAGTATTTGTCCCGTTACCTTAGCCTGTTTTGCTGCCATAACCTCAAAAACGCAGCACTCCTCACGAAAGCTATTCCGCCTGTCAAACACTAAAGGTGCCGGCTAACACAGTTTTGCCTCAAGACGCACGTCTTTCACGGACACGACAACACGGGCGCGAAAAAGAAAGCCAGACTCAGCACTGGCTAACCTCCCTATCTTTCCTCCTCCTCCTCCTCCTCCTCCTCCTCCTCCTCCTCCTCTGTATACTGCACCGAACATAGAACTCTTCGACAAACCCGCAGTTGAGGAGGCGCATGTCTTCCGCTCACTTGAGTTATGCGTCTCCGGTGGCGCAGACGTCGGTATGGTAAGAACTGTGGCGCCGCACGCGGGGTGCACGGAGATCTGTTCCCGTGGGGCCTCGCTGTGCATAATCCACGGGAGGACATCCCTTGGGGGCTGTTCCTGGCCGCCGCGCCACTGCCTCCATCAGGCACACCAGATTTACGCCGAGAAATATGATGGATGTCCTGCGGCGTCTTCGTCCTGAAGAACGAGGATATATAGCGGCTTTCATGACAGAATAGTGTTCATCTCAACATGTTACCCATATTTCCATCCACGAGCCACTTTCTCTATACGCATACGGTAGCAATACAGTTTATTTTAAAACGTGCTCCGGCAGCAGAAATAGGCGGAGCGTTTTTGTTGTTTCTCGCGGTCGCATTTTTGCTACGCCGATGCGCGGGTATCAACGTTGCACATTTCACTCTACAGGCACACCAGTCATGTCTGGTTGTTCATAAGGTGCTAGTTACGACGGATAAATAGAAACAGGTCATCTCAACGCGAGTAGCAGTACTTTTATGTGCTCCATGCACCTGGCAGAAGCATGAGGGATCTCGTATGCTGTAAAAGGCCTGTATTATAGTTGCCCTATAACTGCCCAAAAACAATCCTTGATGCCTGAGAATTGGTTTAATTTGACAGTGTTCATGAAAAGAGCAAAGGACGAAGACAAAAATAGCCTATTAAACACGACCGGCGCTAACTTCCGAAAGCCATTCATGCACTTTATGCTTTGCGCATCAGGTATATCTTTTACACTCTCATGAATGCTGGCCAGCCTCTCGCCTTCGTGTGCCGGTCTTGTGACATTGCTGATGTCTTGTGACATTTACGTAACATTTTATTTACGTGTATGCCGTATGTGCTGTATTTAGCTCACCCTGCGATGTTCCATCACAAAAGTAAGCGTCCGTAAAAAAGGACGTTCGTAAAAATGAAGCAGTAGCGCTTCTGCCAGTCACCGGTGCTTTTACCTCTGCATCAAGTCGCAACTTTTATTACTGGCTTGATTGAGCCTGCACCATCGGTAAAGAAAAAGTTAAATGCAATAAAAGCTTATCATGCGTTAAGAGATAGCACCTACCTCTTCTTATATTCTCCTAATGAAGTGCCCCAGAAACTCTTATCAATTGAAAGGTTACCAAAACGGTTCAATGTAAATACACAAAAGGTGAAATAAGGGAGCTACATACCATCTCTCGATAAATCCATCTGTAGAGAGAGAGAGAGAGAGAGAGAGAGAGAACTTTAATTCACAAATAGGTCCGGCGATTGTGTCGGGGTAGGGCCACAAGCACCCCAGCCTAGGTGACGGCCTCAAGCCCTTGGACACGGCTGTAGTCTGAATTTTTTAAAGGAGAGCTTGGTTTCGCATTTCTTTCTTCAATATATTTGTACTTGGTGAAATACACTTTGGAGTCAGCGAGTAGACTAGTTGACGCGAAGATGAAAAATAATTGGAGCTTCTGGAGGCTTTCTCTGCTCCTTATAGAGAGTTTTCAGTTACCCTTTTGTGCACTTTTTTCACGTTTTAAAGCCACGATGCGGAATTCTGCAGTGGTTCCAGCCAGTAAATTTTGCTATTATCTTTTTGTTTGGCAACTTAAGTATTGATATCCGCATCTGTGAATTTCTTTTTATCGTAAAGTAGCTTTGTTTGAACAACTTCTTTGATAATACTCGCTGCAGAAGAACCTCGGCCATCTGCAACTTCGTGACAGCAATAACAACAACCATAGCTTACCTTGTACAGTAAAGCACTGATCACCAAAATGCAAACGTTTATCGCTATGTATAAGTCGCTTATACTTACATGTGTTTGCGCCTTGCACCTTCAGAGAAACAAGTGGATATCTTGAGACATGAAAAAATAGCCTGAGCCTTTTGAGGGTTTTATGAAGTTATGAAGCCCGCTGCGTTCGCCTAGATCGAATAGGACTTCAACGAAATGTTTAAAGAGTGTTTAGATGGCCTCAAATACAAGGAACAAGCACCACGATTCATCCTCTTCCTCGACACATCGAGATGTATCCTCGTTAGCATTACATTTGCTTGTGTTATACTTTTCCGGCTTTTATATGTTATGCACAGTAACGAGACTATAACAAAAGGCGAGTGCAAAGCACCACAAATATTCTTCTGAGATTGTAATAACTTCGGAGATTCTGAGATTGATAAGAAATTATTAAGAAGCCGAGAGTAAAGTGTAAGAAATGCTTCGTACCTCGACATGAACAGCTCTCGCAGCAGCCCATCAAATTCACAGAGCTGACATCGCCAAATTTTCAAGAACGACTTGTTTTCGACACCCACAACGCCGTTATGATGTATTTCGTACAGTAACGAATGTTGTTATTATGTGATGTGAAAACATGCACTCTTGTAGGAGGGCAAATGGCAAAATTGGAAGGGAGCAGGCTGAGAACTGCGACGAGACGAACATGCACATTTCATGTAACTTTTATATTCTGTCATCCCGAAAACCCTTAATATAATTATATCTTGAAGATGGAAACAAAGCAAGCAAAGAGGAAACAGATGGCTAGATCATAAGGATATATGATAAAACTAAGGTGGTAAGAGGACTCACACGCCTGAACGTAATAGACTAAGCCTTTGCTCACCAGAAGCGAAGTGTTCTAGAAAACGAGTGAGGAATACGCAAACGCCATCGCACTCAGTAGATGCGCGGCGCACGAAGCTCGATGCAAATTACCATAAGTGAATTTTGCGCTATAACTCGCAACATTCTATACCTACGCAGTGTTAAAAAGTAGATCGCCATATGCATGTAAAGCATGGTTTGTTGTCTCCGTCGTGTGCTATAGGGATAAGCTAAGCATGAGAACAGGACCGGACAACGACATGACGAGGGGTTAAGGGAATGGAACGGGCAGAAACATCGAGTGCAGTTCAGAGGGTCTACTCGTTCCTACAAGCACAAGTTCGTTGACCTGTAAAACAAGCACTTCTTTTTTTCTGAACACAAACAAGTGCTCCGGTTTCAAATAGCGTCCTTCGCCATTAAACCAGGGGCACAAGTCGTACTCCTTAGAGAGACGTAGCTCACCAAAACAACAAAGCCTTGGATATGGGCGAATATATTGAGTTAGAAGCACAAGTCGAACTAACAAGGCATCTCGTTCATAAGTGGCGTTTGTCACTACCTTCTTTAACCCACCTATAACGTCTGCGACCGCACAGTTATGTTGTAGCTGCCGGCATGAACAAATTTTAGCGCCATACCTTTTTATAGATACGGGCGAGGAATACGTTTTAATACAGACGTAAGTGTGATATTTTTGGGCAAGCAAAGTGATGCCTTCATTGGGCAAGCGAAATAGAGGTTCCTGTTCTTGTGGCGAAATGCAACAGAATGCAGGAAAGAATAGTGCATGAAGCTGGATTCCAAATGCGGGAATTTTTGTGCTCGAAAGTTCTTTATATGAGCTTGTGTTCGCATCTGCGATAATATGTGCAACCTTAAAAACGTCTTTGTTTTTAAGTAGCCCACATTGTGAAAGCGCTTTTTGTAAGCAAAGACCTAGTGCGTTGTATCTGATCAAATATAAAAAGCTGGGAAATTTCTTGCATAGGCATTTACTTGCGCACAGGGAACATGCTAACAATGAACTGTTTCATCATTTATTTTTTTTTTGGATTATCTGTTATCACCCTTAATTAAAACAGTGTGCAATGATATGCACTTAAAACGGATAAACTTATAGCAACATTGAGCTTCAGCATATATTACATTCTTTGGAGACGCTCCTTTAGGCTTTTATATTGCAGCTTTTTTTCTTTAATGTCACCCAAGAAATCGAGCTTTTGTAAAAAATAAATGGACAAGTCGTGCTGCCGCGGTCCACTCCTGGATGATGAAACGGTCTAAATAATCTGTGGGGAAAGTGTAGTGGCTGCTCAAACTTTTCTCTTCTAGATAGCGCAGGAAAAAAGAACCCATCAAGACACAGACAGAATCAGATGACTTTTTCTCGCCCCAAAACGTGACAGATGAGAATATTCGTCCGACGGGTGTAAAAATTCCGGAAACGTAGGCCAACAACAGCGCATAAACAAAATAAAAATGAAGTAAGAAAATTCTCCAACTCCCAAAAAAGGAGTGGTGTTCTCGGCAACACTTTTGCCGATAAGGAATACAATGGATCATCGCCCTCCGCCCTATAAGAGCTTCTTCCGCTAGTACGCTTACCCAACGCATCGATCTACACTCTGAGATGATAGACCGAAGGAAGAATCTTGAATACCAGGTTAGGATTTTCAAAAATTAAAGAAAATATAACTGGGCGTAGCTTGCACTAATGGAACAAGGCTATATAGACACCGGAGTTGATCGTAACCTAGCTGGTCCTGACTTTTTCTAGGTTTTTGCTAAGTGTTGCGCGGTTATGGTAAGCGGTGCTGGCTTGGCGGGCTACACGAAACCGTTCGTCGGGATGAACTGTGGCAACCTGCCTCTCAGCAGAGATCCCCGGCACGTCCGGCGCGCCCGTACTTCGTCGTAGTCTGAGTCTCCGGGAAATGCCTCGCGATACACTCCCGAGGGCCAGTCAGCGCTTCTTGGCGTTTCGCACTCATCTCAGCGTAGAGAGGTTCGTGTCGAAATGAAGACAGTCGCACACACGGCACATGTGGCCAAACTCGAGAGACAATTCGCTGCCCTGAACTGACAATTACGCTGCCCTGATTTGTGATTGTCCGCCGCGGCGGTGTGTTATAGTGCTCGGTTGCCACCCAAAAACCTCGATCCAGGCCGCGGCGATTGCATTTTCAATGGGGGCGAAAATGCCAGAGGCCCGTGTACTGCGCGTTGTCACGGTGGTCTAGTGGTTATGTCCCTCGGCTGCTGATCCTAGGGTCGCGGGATCGAATCCCGGCTGCATATCGATGGAAGGCGAAATGTTGAGGCCCGTGTGCTTTGCGATGTCATTGCACGTTAAAGAACCCCAGGTGGTCGAAATTTCCAGAGACCTCCACTACAGCGTCTGTCATAATCAGAGCTGGTTTTGGGACGTAAACCCCCACAGTTCAATCAATCACTGAGCGTTATCAGTGCACGTTAAAGAAACCCAGGTGGTCGTAATTTCCGGAGCCCTCCACTACTGCTTTTCTCTCTTTTCTGTCTCTTTCAGTCCCTTGCCCCTACCCCCACTGACGCTTAGCCGTGCTCCCGACATGGGCTGCAGAAATTAGCGTCCTTTTTATGATCGAACCACAATCACCATCATTATCATCACCTCTGATTGTCTCTCTCAAAGTGGGCATACAAACGAACGCATTGGCGTTACATGGAGGCGATTTTGGCGAAAATAGACGGCGATGAACTTCGCTTGCCTGTGAGGTGCGACGTACGAAGCGCCGAGATCAAGGCGTTCGGCCGCGAGTGCTGCCTGGCATTGCTTATAGGATGCAACTTAACGTCGAAGAAAATCCCCGCTGGCGCTATAGTCTGACCACTCTACACTAACGCACGAAGCCGCAGCTAAGTGCCTAAAACGAGTCGAAGAAGCCGAACTGTGGAAGACGCACCGCAATGAAGCTAGAAGGCAAAAGTAGACAGGTGTCCGAAGCTCGTAGACAACGACTCAATAAGAGGCCGAGGCTTGCACAGAATGGAAACAGAGGATCGGCGTAGTCAGTCGTGCGCGACGGCGACAAATCAGTTTCCGAAGGAGTTCGTGGAGCATCCGTTTGAGACTTTGCGCTATATTTGCGATACACTGCCGTTTCTGAACGATTTGGCCAAAGTGAAGGCAGCGTGGTGGCAGCTCCTCGGTCGGCACTTCCCAACGAAAAATGTGGTGACGTTTAAGGCGTGTGTCACACGCCTCTCAACCGCCTTCGACTGGTTGGTCTTATACCAGTGTCACACGGGCGTCCTCAAATACGGTTAGCGCAATCGCGGTTAACAATTTCAACCATAGTTAGCGCCAACCTTAATCCACCGTAATTGCACGAGCTATCCTGTTAGTGGTTGACAGACGCTTCGCCCACATCCATTACATCGGCATACACATTCGCAAGACTTCGTATCCTCGTCATTAGGTACGACAGAAGCAACTTTGCCCAATTCTGCATCGTTCTGTAACAACATTGTTGATAAAACTGCACCCTCGCGAGCGACAAATGCATCAGAACAATCCGCCGTTACCAAGGAATGTCCGGCGCTGACAACTTCAAGCTAGGCCTAGCATGGAGTACGACGGTGCCGTTCGCGATCGAGCGCGACTCGAGCTCGTCACCGAGCACTTGTTTTTGCCATCACGATTGGCATTAGTGCTCATATGTCATTCGTAAACCCGTGCGATTAGTTTTAAATACGCCTTGATGTGAAGAGGAAGGTCCGAAGGGAAGCGAGCCTGTTCGGTGAAACGACTAGTGTCGCTGCAATGTTTACCCCACTCATGGCAGCTTGCGATCTGTCGTGCGGTGTGGAAGTGGGCGATGTTAAGAACTAACTTTGTAAAGTTTAGAATTAACTTTGCTCGATCATGAATTATTTTGTGCAATAAACAAGTCGGAGTCAATAATTTAAATGCTGTTGCGAGCGACACCTTCGATTCCAAAACCTAATGCATAAAGGTCGCAGTATTCTTTAGCTTTCACGTATATATTAAAGAAGCGTTACATGCCTCCAATATTTATTTGCTGCGAATCGCTGTACTGACGAACTTTTGTCAGCAGTAGAGCCTCATTTGACATCCGAACCTTCGCTTTCTTCTTCTTCTTCTTTTTAATACATGGGTCCTCACTCTGACAATACAGGAACACCTCGGAAAGGTTACTCACGAACAACACAACCTTTTCTTTCTGACGTGTGCATTTTTGCGTATCGTATTGGATGGGGTTATACAGGCGGCCGTGGCAAGTGTTCTGCACCTGACATGTGAAGCTGTGCAAGACTTCGAGGAGTTCACTTGAAAGGACAAGAAGTTTGCGCTTTTTCTTCACAAAAACAACTTGTGTTTCGCCGCAGGGGAACACGCTTCACCCTGGAAAGGCGCAGCTCTTGCTTTTGTTGGTTAACTTAGTATGCATTTTAAAAGGGCAGCAGTCTGCTACCTTTGCAGTTATTTGTTCCACCACCAAAAAGTGCTGATCAGACTTCTTTTATGGTTTCGAAGTTGTGCCACTTTCTTACGCTGTCAGCAGACCATACTTTTCTTCACTGAAATATGGTGTTTATTTTCCTTTTCCGAAGGATTCGGTGCATTTCTGCATAGGACAGTACTTGAAATGGCATACTGGCATGCTTCTGAATGCATGCCAGTAAATTTCCTGCATGCCTACAGTTTTTTGAGCTTTGTTTATGTACACTAGTTAATACAGGCTGTAACTCCGGAAAGGGCTTTATTTTTACTTTCGATGCATTCTGTGCAAGGCAAAAAAAGAAAACAGAAAAAAACAGACATACAAATACACAAGGAATAACTTAAACCGCTCGTATTGACAGTTCTTCCTTATGGTGCCGAAAACTACCATGTGATTATGAGGCAGACCGTAGTCAAGGACCCGCGAATTTCGACTACTCGCGATTATTTGACGCGACTTTACACTCTAAAACCTGGAGCCGGTTTTCGCAGGAGTGAAACGACCGAGCTACTCTTTAGGGCTGCGTTCTACTCTAGCAAAACGTCGGATGGAGTGAAATGTGCGTATCTCTTGCGGCATAAGAGAGCATAAGAGAGCTTTGTGCTTTGCTGTGGTTGTGTTATTGGCGTGTATGTAGTATGTTCAGTGTGATGTAATTAAATGCCTGCTGATTTCAGCGTGCTCGGAAAACGCAGTGTTTGCTTTCTTTTTTTTTTTCTCTGCTACTCCCTCTGGTGCTACTCCCTATACTACCCCACTTGGTGGGGTAGTAGAGCTCTCTTGAAAAGAGTGTTCGAATCCTCTTCGGAGGCGTCCTACTACTCTGTTTTGGCGAGAGTACCGGTACCCTGCAATGGGGTTGATCTACTCAGAAAAAAGGAGTTAAGTTTGGGACACGAAAGTACTCCCCCAAAGTGAGTGCCCAGCACTCTCTTTGTTTTTAGAGTGTAGAGTAAGTACACCGGCCTCTGGCATTTTAGCATCCATCGAAAATGTGACCGCCTATTCTGCGACTCGACTTACATCCTCTTGATCAACAGCTGAGTGCCATAAGCACAGCACCACAGCGGCGGACGACTTCGATGGTTACTTATTCAACAAGAGAGTTAACCTGATACTGTAGAACATTCCTAATAAATAATGAACTACATAATTTTAAGTACTGAATAAACACTTATAACTAATTTTTCAATGAGCCGTTAATGCGGTTCCGATCCCTGAATATACAATAAAATAAACCTAATCTAAGATCCTCCGAAGTTCGCTGTTTGAGTGGAGAGAAGTAGCGGAGAGGGAAAGGCATGGAAGTTAACCAATTAAGGGGCAACCGGATGGCCACTCTACACATAGGAACGGGATGAGGGATATTGAAAGATGGAGGGGAAAGAGAGAGAGAGACAACACATAGCACAACAGCACATATACAGTGAAGCAGCTGCAGTCCGTCACTTTTGCGCTGTACGCGACTTCGCTGTCACAGCCTCTTGTCTAAGCCTATTTCCTTAAGAAACCTAAGTGGTTCATTCGTCGCCTGTACCTGCAATGTCGTCTGTCGACATCTAAGAATGGCTTCGGCAGACATTTGGTCTTTTCTTCAGGTGCTAGGGCGGACGGCAGGATTTATCTCGGGACATTGCATCCAGGACAGTCACATAGAATGAACTGCGTCTACTCGCTGCAACAGGCATAACAAAAGGCTTCGTCAGCCATTCCAAAGCGAAATGAATAAGGTTTTGTGAATGTTAGCCCTAGCCATAAGCGATAAAATACGGTGGCCTCTCCTCGGCCGAAAGGCTATCCCTTTCTGTCCCAACGTGCACCATGGGAGCGGCCCGCTTCGCGTTAGAAAATTAGTGAGACCTAAAGGACCTTAATAAAGTTTTTCCATCCATCCTCAGCGGAGGCCAATTGGCAAACAGATGCATCAAAGGAGACAGCTCGTGTTGAAAGCTGGTCTGATTGGTCTGGCTGCTTGGTGTGCAAAATATTGAGAGCGCGGTCTCATGTGCGAGCACTCGAAGTCTGCTTGCTGCGCCGGGCTTTGAAAGTTGTATGGTACATTTGAACATTTGAACCCGAATACGAGCTGCTCGTATGGCCCGCGATGCAGAGCTCGAACCACGGATTCCAGGGCTACCTCTGAGTTCTTTGAGACGGTAAACTCGACCGTTGTCGAAATGGTTTCAGGTGCAGCGCGCAGTTCAGCTAGTTCTGCAGCTGTCGATGTCATTGGGTGGTCAGTCATAAAGCTGATGGTAAAGGGGATTTGTAAAATGGCTATGAAGTGAACAACAGAAAAAGCTATGGCTTGAACTGGGCGTAGAAACATGCGGAAGATAGCTGTTATAAGGAAGCGGTGCCCGACGTTGTCTTGCATGGTCCTTAGGCGCGCCAGCTCAACTTGTAGGAGCAATGGTCACTTCCAGACCCGTCTTCCAGTGTGGAGATTGAGCAGCCTGCACATCGCCCCACCGGAAATGGGCACAGGAAGTTCCGGCGGCTTGGCGTCCCTAATGGGGCTCACTCCTCAACTCTTTCCTTGCGCCATGTTCTTTCTTTGTTTAGTTTTGTTTTTATTGCCTCGGTAAACACCTTACGTTGTATCTTGAAGCGCATTTGTTCTTGTCTTACGGATCAACGGGCTGCATTTAGAGATAAGCTTATCTCTAAATGTCGCTGTCTCAGGATGGTCAATGTACGCTTATCGGAACCGAAATTAATGGAGGTGTCTGATCGCCCTTCCTAATTAACACACCACGTTCAGAATAACGTTAGCTCAGAGGAGTCACCTTGATTGCTCCATTTCTTAACTAATATGAGAATGCCTCTCTATGACCTCTATGATCCTTGTTTTTATTAACCGGGCTCGATTAGGAAGTGGCAGCAGTGGTGGAGGGACATAGCTTAGAACCCTCACCGCGGTGGCTACTTTCTTGATCGTCAATGGCGCAATTTGTCTGCCGTTTTCCGGCAATGGCTTTGTGATGATAGCGGAGTCAAATAACGAGCAAAGTGTTGCTACCGTATGAATACGGCATACCGCAATTGAGAAAACTTGGCGTACAATGCGCAATACTATATGCCCGCCACGAGCTCGGCATGGCGGATATATTCTGATATCAAATTTTCTCCTGGCGGAGTCACTGCTGAGCAACATGCTAGCCAGCCTGCCCGCGGTGAGAGAAGACACGACACACACTTCTACTTTTCTCCTGCGTATTATTTCCGCAGTATTGCAAGCTCCCAATACAGACTCAAAATTCAGCAACTCACGTCTGTCATTTCCACGTGACGCCGACTTACCTTCTGGGGGAAAGCCGACACAAGTCACCCCTTACAAAAATATCATACATGGCGATATCAGGAATTGGGCATATGAGGCTGTATATGGTACGTGCCTGTATGTGGCCGTATTTGCCCAAATCGTGACAGAAACGTATGTGGCAATGAAGGACCAACACGAGAAATGCCATGTAAGACTCTGGTGACTATTGGGCAAATACGGCCTAAAACGGACACGGTCCATATATAGCTAGATATGCATATATGGCCATATATCCCTATCTGGCTATATATCCCTATCGAAAAACCTCACGGCGCATGTCCAATAACCTCGTATGAACACATATGAATCATACGTGTTCTCGTACGATTCATACGAGATTATTGGATACGAGGTATACGTGGCATATGAGATTTTTGTGTCCGTACGTGGCCGTATTTGGGCAATACGTATCAAAGTCCGCTAAGCTACCACTACCATCCGCTAAGCTACAACTACCAATATTTTCCGCCAGTGCGCTCTGCGAAATTTCCACGGACGACCCAGTCAGTTTTTGTCGATCGCAATCTTGAGGGACCGTGATACTTAAGCTTCTATTCTGGGAGCAGAAACCACCAAGATGTAGACTGAATTTAGTCATGAGAATTTTTCCGCGCATATTTAGGTTGTGTCTAATGCGCCTGCGATTTTCTGGAAGGCCGCAGCCTTGTCTAAAAGGCTAGGATCGAGCTCTATTATGCAATCGCGTCTACCCAAGCTAAGCAGTCTAATATGCGATATATGACATTGCTATACACGAGTAACGATGGGTGCTCTTGCGTCATGGGCAAGAACAAAGGCAATTTAAACTTCACTGAAATAGGTGTGGTTTACCGTGAACATTGAGATTTCAGTATTTTTAAAAGAGTGTAGTTTCTTTATGTTCAGTCTTATTATGATCCACGACGTCGTCTACTGTACGATGTAAAAAAAAATGTTGCATTCTTTGAATAGCTAAAGCGTTAGCATGCGTCAAATGTTACCAACATAACCGAGCGGCAGCACCACCGATATTGTGCTGCAAGTAGACCCCATGACGTTTAGGAGTAATTGTACATGACATAGCCACAATGAAGTCACAGAAGAAAGGCACGCGCCGCCAGGTTTGTCTTCTGATCAGCCACTTAATATATCTTAAGAGACAAGTCCGCGCAGCAGCAGGCGATCACGTTTCTTCAGTGCCCATTCGAACCCCGCTTACACGCGACGGGGTGACACTGACAAGGTGACTGAAAATAACTGACGCCTCCCTGTGCGTGAGACGTTGGATTTGCCCTTTGCATTTATCTCTCGTCCTTCTCTACCGGGACCCATGTGTAGAGTATGTGGAGCTCTGCGAGCTCAGATTGTGCGCATTGAGGTTAGAGCTAAGGGCAAGAGACGGAGGAAGGCACAAAGACCATGGCTGCTGGGCCGCTTCCGCCAAAGATAATGGTCGCTACGGCATCTGCGGTAACTCACTCAACCCTGAAGATATGCCTCGTAAATTGTTCTCTTAGGACAACAACGATACAAACGTTCGTGCGACAGGAAGCAATCGCTCTGGCCGAGCCGCCTCCACGGCTGCCCGAGAGTATTCGGCCTGCGCCCTGTGCCTTTTCATTTCTGGGTCCTCATGTTCGCTAATGCCGATGTAACTCGATACATCTTTTTCCTTTCAGTTCTCCGTGTTTTTCTTTCTTCGTCACATACTGCTATGCGTTGTGCTACTTCTCGCGTTTCAGTCGCTGCTCGCCATGAATAGCTCCTTTGTAATGATTGCGCAAGTCAGTTAATTACACTGATATGCTCTTTTCCGCAACACTAAACAAGTAAGTATTGCATCAATACGAGCTAGTTGCTTGATTTACCAGTTGCTCGGCAATGGCTTCGTTGTCTGCTATGGTAAAAGTGAAACTCCGTATTATTTAAGCGCAGCCGCTGACAGCTGTAATGAGTTGTAGAGTGCTTAGAGAATCAGTGTTCCGGAAATCGGAAATCGAGCTTTAAGAGCACCGCTGTTAAGAGCAAAAGCTCACGTACTATGTTCTTTATTGCGTGCAATATTGATACAATAATTCTTGTGGCGTTTTCCGACATTGTTATGTAATTCTCCCAGGTACTATGTTGCCGTCAGCGCTAGGGCCTACATACTCTTTTACACACGTCCTTTAGTCCGCACTGCAGAACTAGGGTACAAACGAATATTCAGTTCGGGTGCCTTGTTAGCAAAATAGTCGTAATCGATTGGATTTTAGGATGAAAATGCAAATGGAAATGGCAAAGGAAATTCGTGTCGTTTCAGCCCCACTCAGAGAAACTACGTAGTAATCCGAAAACGTCGGCAGAAGCCATAGCGACTCACTCTTTATTATAAGTAATAGAGGGCGAAAGAGAAAGAGACGAAGAGAGAGAAGCAGGGGAACAGGGAATTGCGCAGAGGACAAGTAGACACATGTCTGGGTCTCTGCCCACATACTCTGCGGAACAGGAGTAGACGAACGAAAACGTAGATGGAGAAAAATAGATTGAGATTTCGTCTTGCATACAGTGGACGGTATGTAAGAAGTGCGTATAGGTATAGCACACGGCGAGCGAACGTGCATTACCACATTCCGTGGTTCTCTTCGGAACAGCACGTTCGCAGTTGATTGCGACATTGTGAGTCCTCCGCATGAAGAGAGCTTCGTCTTTAGGCAAATTGTATAGACCGTTACATTTTCTATTAGCGTCGAACTTTGCGTTTTTTTTCTTATTGTTACTTTCTTCCTACTTGTTCCTCTTTTTTTTTTTTTTTCAGGCAAGTTTGCCACAGATACCCAAAAGCATGGGTGAATTATTTCCTTCGGCAGCAGACTTCAAGGCTCAACAAAGTATTTCACTTTATGCTCATTCCGAGCACGTGCAGTGTAAAGCCGGATGCCGATATTGCAGAGCAGACCCAATATCGAAGAAATGGAGGAACCTAGCGAACATGTTTTTTTTTTCTTTTTTTCTTTTGTCGCCGGAAAGCTGGGTCTCCTTGCGTAAAGGGGCGGTTTAGTCATAGCATAGGCAGCGCTTCTATGCCCTGAACCCCGGTTCGGCTGCGTCAGCATTTTTCTTCATGCTTAGGCTTCGCATTTCGTTTAATATCCTGTACCGTGCGCACATGAAGGCAGTCCTGCCGGCGACTCCTTCTTTCTTCTTTTCCCTTTTTTGTAGCTGGTGGTTCTACGGCCTCGCCGTCTGCGTGCTTCTCTTGTTCTTTTTTTTTTTTCCTGTCTGATCGCAGGCACCGATATTTGCGCCCTGCTTCCTTTCAAGATGCTCTCAGACACTTATCTCCTACCAGGTTGCGTCGTGTTGAGCACCATGTGACGCCGCCAGCAGAGAAAAAAGAAAAGTTGAAAATATAAGATGCAGGCGGCGTCCTTGTGGACTGGCAATCGCGTGGGAATCATCCTGCAGGCGAGCCTTAGTTTCCCGCGTGTTCACTTATTCTCCGTCGATGCATGGCACTCCGTAATCGTGTATTAGTCTGATTCATCTCAGGATTAGTTAGAGAGGGACAGAGGGGAAAACTCTGGTAGTGATAAGCACGGCGAAAGCAAAGCTGAAATGCATGACGCAGTTAGGCTATCGCGCTTATGCCTGCCTTTTGGTTCAAGTTGGTTCCTCGGAGTCGGTCATCGTAGCGAAGCCTACAGCAACGTGAAGTACTCTGATAATCTTAGGCGGTTGTATTAACTCTTTCGCCACGGTGGGAAAACAGCCCGATTTTCAGTGCTTCCACACACATATTTGTTTCTCTTGAACAGCCCAACATATTTAGCAGTGCTATACATCAAATCGTAGCTTATTAGACTGGTATATTATATTTCAGTGGAAATTGCTGTGAGAGGTCATATATCGCGTTGTTTTATTAAATAAAGAAAAAGTTCAATCATCGCAAATTAAGTCAGTGAGTGTACTAAGCCACAATATTGCTTTCGATATTCTGACATATGTAAATTTTTTCTACTCCTCTTAGCTATCAAGGCAGTGCATATATACAACTCTTGCATGCCATGTCCTGGATTTTTCGTGCACCTTGGGACCAGCGGCCTTATGGCTGTGCCACGCAGCATCGCATTCACGTGCAGGAAGCAATGACGAATTTTGCAAGTGGGGCAGAAAACTTTTGTTTTATGTTACGCCATTGCATTTTCACAGTAGCTCTTCCAGTTTCTTGTTTTCTATGTTGCCCCGCCACCGTGGTCTAGTGGTTATGGCACTCGGCTGCAGATCCGAAGGTCGTGGGATCGAATCCCGGCCGCGGGGGCTGCATTTCGATGGAGGCGGAATGTTGAGGCCCGTGTGCTGTGCGATGTCAGTGCACGTTAAAGAACCCCAGGTGGTCGAAATTTCCGGAGCCCTCCACTACGGCGTCTCTCATAATCAGAACTGGTTTTGGGACGTTAAACCCCACAAACCAATCATCAATTGTTTTCTCTGTTTCGTATTTGTTATTGGTTGATGTTGTCAAAAGGCTCAAGAATCGAGAAGGGGACGTGCCCTTATGCAGGCTCAGGTTATTCAAATGTTTACTGAATTTCTTTGGCTCACAAAGGTTATTTGTCTAGAAATTTCTCGGACCTTTGGGTTGTCTTTTGGCTGCTCCTGGAGGTGAATGTGCTGTCTACAGCGTGAAAATTTAATTTTCATCAACGCACGCACTTCCTAAATATGTTGTACGTGCCAAATACACGATTTGATTGATCCATACCTCACAGCGCAGCGTCATAGCATTGGACATAAAGGAGCTTTTTGATGACTTTTGAAGCCCACGTAGGTGAAAGTCTCGAGAAACCTCAGAATCTCCTTTGCAACAACTTCTGTTTCTGGAGGCATCATGTTAACACTGCCTGTTAGGCCGAAATACGCATTCAGGCATTTTCTCCTTCTAACACGATTTCTTTGTCATCTCGGTAAAGAACAACAATAGGAAAGAATTAAATCTTCTCGAAAATCAACGCGCGTCCTTCCACACAGTACGGCTCAAGCATGGGAGCCTGCTTCATTGTGGGCGAAAATTTGACGGGGCGCGGTGTATTTGTCAAACTATCCTGGGCTTACATTGTTCACGCTCTAAACATAAAGAAAAAGCAGTGGTCGCCAACTACGACGCGTATTCTTTTTACGTGTACAGCGCGAAGTGAAAGACGACGCTCTCATTGCAGCGCTTATTGCAGTTTGAGGCACCTAAACTGCCACGTCTTCATCAAAACTATACTCTTGCTATTACATATTGTGGCTTGAATCACCACTCCTGCCAGGGATGCAAAAATATGGAGCAGAAATAGAAGAATCTCATGTTGCAGGAGTCGGCTCTCGCGGGGCGCGGCGCCGTCGGAGCCGCCATTGTCGCCCAACTCGACGCTACCTTCGGCTCGAAGTTCGCTTCAAGCGGCGCAAGGGCACGCGAAATGTAAAAGAAGAAAACTGAAAATGAAACGAGTGTGTTCAAAGAGTATGCCAGAGGTCCGTAGTGGTCTGTAAGACACAAGGTTTAATTTTTTTGAGCCTGTTGAAGTCATCAAAGCTCCGTCTCCGGTGACCTTAGGCACCGTAGCGAAAGAATTAAAAGTGGGAACCCCTTCTGCAAGTTGGATATCTAGCGACGAAACGTCTCCCTCTTTATATGCGTGGCAGGCCGTTCCACTCAGAAGATGAGCGGCAAAAAAAAGACGCCGAAAAGGTAGTAGTGCGGCTGCGTGGACGGGTTACCTGTAAATGATGACCAGTACGAAGAGAAATGCGTGGGGGCGGGGCCAAGATGTATGGTGCCTGATGAAGCGGGCTGTAAAAGAACTTGTGGAAAAGGATTAGTGAATCGATGCGGCGCCGGGAGGACAGCGAGTCTAGGCCGGATCGTGACTTCAGTAGTGATACGCTTGTGTGAAAAGAGTACGACGAATGAATGAATCTTGCCGCGCGATTTTGGACTGACTCGAGTGCATTAACGAGATATGTTTGATGTGGGGACCAAATCGGGGATGCATACTCAAGTTTCGGACGTACAAGCGTTTTAAATGCCAGTAGCTTAACGTGAGGAGGTGCGTGACGTAGGTGGCGTTTTAAGAATCCCAAGGTTCGATTTGCTGAGGCTGTAATGCGCGACACATGAACAGACCAGTCTAAATCATATGAAAAGGTGACACCAAGGTACTTGAATGAGTCTACTTTTTCTAAGGGAGTATTGCTGATATTATAGGGCATATGAGAGGGCTGAGGGCGGCGGCTGAAACACATCACTTTACATTTGTTGGGGTTGAGGGTCATTAGCCAGTCGTTGCACCTGTGTTGCACTTTGTTGAGGTCGTCTTGCAGGGCACTGTGGTCAGAGTAGTTATTGATTGCGCGGTATATGGCACAGTCGTCGGCGAACAGACGGATGTGAGAAGAAACATGAAGGGGAAGGTCGTTGATGTAAATAAGGAAGAGTAGGGGACCCAGAACACTTCCTTGAGGGACGCCAGACGTTACGGGGAGGGGTGCGGATGTACGATTATTCACGTGCACTGACTGATGACGGTTGGAAAGAAATTCAGCAATCCAGTTGAGAATGTTTGGTGGCAGGTTCAAGCAAGATAGTTTTAGTAATAGCCGTTTATGAGGTAACTTGTCAAATGCTTTTGCATAATCGAGGAAGATAGCGTCAACCTGGGTATTTCTGTCAAGGTTAATGTGCAAGTCATGGGTGAAGATGGCAAGTTGCGTTTCGCATGAAAACCCTTTGCGAAATCCATGCTGGGCAGGGTGAAAGAAGTTAGCGGAGTCTAGGAAGCGCATGATTTGTGTGTAGATAACGTGTTCCATTATCTTGCAGGGTACACTTGTAAGAGATATTGGCCGGTAGTTGAGAGGTGAATTTTTATTCCCTGATTTGTAGATCGGGATAACCTGCCCGCTCTTCCAATCGATGGGAATACTGGAGGATGATAAGGACTCAGCGAAGATTAGTTTCAAGTAAGATGCGCACACGTGTTTTGTATTTTTTAACAGTTTCGAATTGATACCGTCTACCCCAGATGCTGACGATAACTTCAGCTTTTCGATTATTAGCATTATGCCATGTTCAGTGAATTCGATGGGTGGCATGACAGAGTAAGTGAGCAGGCGGTGGCGGGCCAGGCGTGGCGGGTTCAGTGGTAAAGACAGATGAAAACGCGACGTTGAACGCATTGGCACACTCTTGATCGGTGATAATTAGGTCATTATGATCTGTGAGGTTGATAGATTCTGGCAGTCATGGGCACGTTACCAGTAAAAAGTAAGTGTTACAGTTACAGTTACCTAAGCCAGAAAAGTAACTGTGTTACAGTTACAGTTATTCAGCCTCCAGAAGTAACTTGTTACAGTTACAGTTACTGCTAAAAAGTAACGTCGTTACTTTTCCGTTACTGTACAAGATTAATACACCGCGAATAAAATTATATAGTTCTTTCAACGGAAACGTATGAAGGCATGCGGTTAGTTGAAGTTGATCGTAGGAAAGCGCAGATAGAAGGAATGGAATCCGCTCGCTCAAAAGCCCAACACCAGCAATCGTCCGTACGCCTCATTTTCTGCAACTTTTTTATTGTTCGTGGAATTTATTTACAAAAGAAATGGCAGATGCCACGTGCAGTGGGAATGAAGGAAATGCGAAGCATGCGTCAGGAACGTAAAGTGGAAGTGCATTGTTGTGTCGCTATACCGATTTTGGTACATATGAAATTAACGAAACGGCCGCAAGAGCACCAACACTGTGGCATGTAATCCATGCCGCTCATGACGGGCATGTCATGATTGTAATTTTATGGCTTGATATTTACGTTCGTCGTGCAGTCGTGCACGTTCCATAGCAACTTTGGTGTATATCCCATTAACGAAACGCGTGGCATGTGATCGTGCCACTCATATCATGCATGTCACGATTTTCACGTTCTTAGAACGTCTCACCCATGGTCGTCATACATTGTTGCCTCGCCATACCAATGTTGGTATATATATCAAGTTAACGAAACGGCCGCAAGAGCACCAAGACCTTGACACGTTAATGATGCCGCTAATGACATGTGTGTCACGATTTTTGTGTTATGACGTGTCATTTACGTTCGTCATGCAGTCATGTTGTGCTATACAAATTTTAGCTACATGCAATTAACGAAAAGGACAGGAGAGCACCACGACCGTGGCACGTAAGCGATGCCGCTCATGACATGCACGTCATGATTTTCATGTTATGATCTGTCAGTCATGTTCGTCATGCCGTCATGTTGTTGAATACCAATTTTCGTACACATCCAATTAACGAAACGGCCAGGAGAACACAAAGTCGTATAGGCGGCTAGATAGATAGATATGCTCAAAGTCGCCGAAGTTCGCTAAGAAACGCTTGGCATTTAATACGCTGGGACAGCCTGGTGCCACGAAGTACTGCTGGACGCTCGTAAATGAAATGAGAGCTCATCCTGAGACGCGAAAAAGAGGATATAGGCCCCTTCGAGCCATTGCTGCCGGCACTTTGGGAAGTGCTCTTTGGAAATACCGTCGCTTTGAGAACTGAACGTGTGCGAGGCATTGAAAACCGTCTTTTTCTATGTGGTTTCCGCGCGGGTGGTCATCAAGAAATGGCTGGCCACGCAAAAAAATTAAGGATGCTGCACCGGCCCTTGAACAACAGTGACTTTCGTCACTTAGGCCGACCATACTGCGGTGTCGCGCACCTTTCTCTGCATGGGGGCGGGGAGAAGAACCCTTCCCCACCCTTTTTTGTCGCCAACCGGCGGTGCTTTGCTTGCCTTCGTAGAAAAAAAGTCTTGGAAACACGTCAGCACATATACAAAGAAAAAAAAAAGCCAAGAGATGTCTGTGTCCTGCACAGCATCGCGATACAAACGATGCATTGGAAAAGCATTCCACTAGGGATATAATAATATATTTTGCAAATTTATCTAGATACAGAGGTACACATAGTCATAAATATTTAAGAGAAACATCGCGATAGTCTTGTATCGCGATACTGCCGAGTCCTGCTTTTAAGAAGAGTTGCAGCTGGATATTTTTTTAAAAGGAAGTAACTGTAACGGTATTTACAGTTACAGTTACCGTGTAAAAAGTAACAGTGTTACAGTTACAAGTTCCCTTTATATTAAAAGTAACTAGTTACAGTTATAAGTTACTGAAAAAAGTAACTAGTTACCGGTAACGCGTTACTAGGAACTAGTTACTGCCCAAGACTGGATTCTGGTACCTTGGGTTGCAGGATTTGCCAGAATTTCTGGGGGTTGTTAGTTAATACACTGGGTAGAGTGTCATGGAAGAAGGAGTACTTTCCGCGACGAACAGCTAAGAGGTAGTCTTTCTCTGCCTCATAATATTTGCTCCACGCCACAGGGGAATTGTGTTGTTTTGCGGAACGAAATAGCCTTTTCTTGTTTTTTAGGGTTCCTAATTCTCTTGTGAACCATGGTTTGTGATGATTGGCCCGGATGGTTTTAACTGGAATATGTTTAGAAGCAAGTTCAGTAAGTTTGCTTTGGAATATCGACCAGTTTTCTTGAAGTGTGTGGTTGTGAAATTCGGAACAGAAGATAGCGTAGAAGTCGGAGAGCCCGTTGTTGATCGCGTCGTAGTTGCCTTTGTCATACAAGCGTATTGTTTTATCCCACGATTCTCGTTTCGGAGAGGCAAAAGAAAAAAACAGTATGAATCACTTTATGGTCACTAATTTCTTCAAGTTGAGTCATTGAAGATAAACTGGAGGGATTGTTAGTTAAAATGAGATCTAGAATGGTGGCTGAGTTCTGCGTGACGCGTGTATTTTCCGACACAAGCTGAGTCAAGTTGAAATTGAAGCAAACATCAAGGAAATCGTTTTCAACTTGGCATTGGGATGACGGTGGATGAACATTCCATTTAATATGAGGCATATTGAAGTCTCCAAACAGCAAAACGTGCGCGTTTGCGTATCTTTTTGTTAGCGTATCTAGCACACAGTTCAGTTTATCAATGAATTCACTATTTGCTCGAGGGGGACGGCAGCACACACCAAGTAAGATATCTTGCGGTGTTGAACGAAATAACAGCCATAACGTTTCAAGATCATTTGGGTTAGCAACAATGGAACAAGTTAACGTATCCTTAACAGCTATGAGTACGCCGCCACCACGGCAGTGCTGGCGGTCGTTGCGGAAGACATTGAAGCCGGGTAGGTCATCAAGGACCTCCGCATCGGAAATACTATCTGTTAGCCACGTTTCGGTGAGTAGTAATAGGCTACATCCGGACGAATGGACTACACTAGATATAATATCACGTTTGGGCAAGAAACTGCGTATGTTAGTATAGATTGCTGAGAAAGTAGTGGTAGGGTTAGGCGACGTTGTCGGACGTCGGGTTGATTGAGCCCGACGAAATCGGGCTCAATCAATCGGGTTCATCAAAACTATACTCTTGCTATTACATATTGTGGCTTGAATCACCACTCCTGCCAGGGATGCAAAAATATGGAGCAGAAATAGAAGGATCTCATGTTGCAGGAGTCGGCTCTCGCGGGGCGCGGCGCCGTCGGAGCCGCCATTGTCGCCCAACTCGACGCTACCTTCGGCTCGAAGTTCGCTTCAAGCGGCGCAAGGGCACGCAAAATGTAAAAGAAGAAAACTGAAAATGAAACGAGCGTGTTCAAAGAGTATGCCAGAGGTCCGTAGTGGTCTGTAAGACACAAGGTTTAATTTTTTTGAGCCTGTTGAAGTCATCAAAGCTCCGTCTCCGGTGACCTTAGGCACCGTAGCGAAAGAATTAAAAGTATTTTGGGGGTACCCCTTCTGCAAGTTGGATATCTAGCGACGAAACGTCTCCCTCTTTATATGCGTATCGGGCGATTACCATGATAGAGTGAATTAAGGGCTTGGTGTCAAAAAGAAATAAAACAGAGAGAAAAGGCCAGAGTAAAGGAATAGCTAAAGGCTTCTGCTGTTATCGGATTGATTTCCAGAAACTCATGTCAAGCAGTTTTGGCAGCGAAGAATTCAGCTACAAGAAACGACTATTGTCCGAGGCTGGGCTTCTCATACTCAAAAGAAAAATTTCTATCTTTATTAGAACTATTTTTGTGTCAAATTACGTCGCCACAGGTACAAATGAAAAGGGGGCTTACATTGTTCACGCTCTAAACGTAAGGAAAAAGCAGTAGTCGCCAACTATGACGCGTATTCTTTTTACGTGTACAGCGCGAAGTCAAAGACCAACATATTAGCTTTGATATTTTAGAGCATATTCTAGCCTTTGCGGCATCCATAGTAAGCACGTACTTCAACACAATTTCCATGGCAGTCGAAAGATTGCCGACGCACATGCATCGATAGTTTTTAGCCTTCACGTGCTGGCCCACAGTCGACATCTTGCGTATAACGTGGCATTTCGTTAACTGAGCTGCGTGTAACTAGTTGACCATGTAGTAGAATCTGTTATGGAGATTCTGCAGAGTTGGGCATTTCCGTGAAAACGCCCTTGACAACACAATGCTCCGTTCTTTCTCTATGAAATCCTCTTATTGGACCTTTATCGTCACTAAGTCTTACTAAATAATTGATGGCGCAATGTTCTCATATTGATTTTGTTGCCCCCACAAAGAACCTCGACTGTAGCCATATCGGCAGAGCGTACGCTTATCTGGTTTCACTGGCAGGCAAGGGCTCGAAGCTCAGTACACGTAACCGAGTCTTCGTTTCATATTGCAGCTTCGACTAAAGGAAACAACACCTCTTTCGCGAGAGCTCAGGAGGATTACCATCTTGTTCCAGGAGAGAGAAAATCATTTCATTCGGCGAATTAATACCAAATACTCATGAGCAATGTTCACTCTGAAAACCAATCAGCACCCAAGGATTTTGGGCAAACGTTGGTTGAGGCCTCCAGGAGTTTGCGGAAATCCCGCGAATACAATGTCGCTCTATCCTAATACAATGAAGAACACGGAATATCTTCTCTGGAATTATACCGAACAGATTGCTGACTGTATTGTGTGCTACGAAAAGAACAGTCGGTGTTCCACGCAGTACGGTGCACCAGTATGCAGCCTTTCTCTCTTCTTCCTTGTTCTGACCTGCGCAGAGAATTTTCTTGCAGTACGATGGAAACAACTGATAAACTCTTCAAAACGAAGCTCGATGTTTCCAGGATCACCGGGTTTCTTCATGTGCGTAGACATAAAATGTGGGCCGATTGCGGAGGTAGTTCTGTTTCACAGTGCGTCTCAGGAAGTCGGAAGCTGTTGCGTAGTTACATGACACAGATGCTGGAATTCCTTCACCTCCGTCGAGAGCAAATACAGCGATCCTGAAGACTGCAGACTACCGTATTTACTTAAATACCACCAGCAATTCTTTCCCAGGTGTTTGCTAATATTGGCTGTCCTCTCTTGTAGCATCAGATTTTTATAATTAAATCTCAATGCAGTGGTTGAGTTGTCTACAATGGAGAGCACAAACATATGTTAAAACCACATGATAGAAGATGATAGAAGATAAAGCACGTTCGAACGACGCCGAGAAGCGGTAACTGTGCGCGCGATGCATAGAGGGACCTGACTGCAATTCCCCATGCAAAAGAATCGGCCTAGCAAGACACATACAAAGGTATCATCCCTAAGAAGTAACCAAAACATTACGCAACAAATGTTGCCATGGCGCAGTGCATTGAAATTGTCGCCGTTTCATGTGAATCAATGCTGAAGCATTAAACTTAGTGGCATATTGGTTTATCAGATAGTGTCATACTACTGCTTCGCTTTTTAACGATCTTCGCTGTGGTAGATTGCAGCTCATCTCTATACCAAAAACGGTCCTTCACTCTGACATTAAGCTCCATTTGGGTGATTCTGTCCTGTGCTTAAGAAATTATTTATTTTCAATATTCTCACGCCCCGTGCAATGCTCTTGGGCGGGGCTCCCTGCAGCAACGCAACGTCGACCGGAATTTATTACTGACACACATCTACCGGCCTTCGTGAACGTCTATAAGTGGAACGTTCTTTCTGTGTGTGCATGTGTGTGCGCGTGTTTCATTTGTTGTGCTTGTCTGGAATCCTGTACCCTCTCTCGCTGTCATCTTTCTAACCCCCTCCCCTTCTCCCCAGTGCAGGGTAGCAAACCGGAGTCTAATATCTGGTTAACCTCCCTGCCTTTCTCCTCATTTCTCTCTCTCTCTATTACTGACACGATAAAAAATAATGAGCGCGCAAGAAATGCTAAAAAAAAAATCACGTCCTTTCTTGCTTTGATGGAGCCGACATTCGAGAGTTCCACTCTGTCAAAAAACCCGGCAGCGGGCACCACTTTTTCTTTAGGTGACAGGGCTTCGGCAGCGAAATGAGAAACAAGCGCGTTGATAAGCGGAGCACTTATCTCGCGAAAAAGGGCGCGCGGTGCGACTTGAAAAGCTTATCCTCGAGCATTTCGAGTAAGATGGGTTGTGAAGCAAAATAAAGTTGTGAAGGCAAACAGGCCCAGGGACACGACACCCCGAAACTAATAAAGAAGAAAGGGTCAGTAGTGTCGCAGGAAAAGCCTGCTCTCAAGAGCTCTCTTTCTCTTTTGTCTTGTGTGTGGTAATATCCGCTCTGTGCTCCCTGCGGGCATTGACATTTTCACTCGTTTTGCGAAGGCGACTAGCTGAAAGGTATAAGCTACAGTATGAAAGAAAAATGGACTGGCTTCTCTTTTGACGCGCCTGAAAAGATATGTAAGGTGTTTCAGGGCGAAGTATCCTGTGATGGAAGCGGAAGAAACTCTGAGGGCTTCTGTGTATTGCAAGTGTCGAGAAATAGAATGGTTTAATTTTTACCTTTTTATTTAGGGATGGAGTGCTAGCTCGATAATTCGTCAGCTTCGTAATCCGTCTGTCGATTAGATTGTTCTCCACGGCGTGCCTACAGAACAAAAAGAATGTAAGAAAGGGAATGAACGAATTGAAATATCAATTGGTGCTTGTAGGAATTTAATGTGGCTGCAAGATTGAATTTGCATATTTGGGTGAGGGTGCGAATTCGGGCTGGTTGGTTGGTCATTCTTCCACAAGATGAGCGCGAAGAAGGACAAGGAAGAAACGCGCGCGCACGCACGCACGCACGCACGCACGCACGCACGCACGCACACACACACACACACACACACACACACACACACACACACACACACACACACACACACACACACATGTGCGCAGGTTTTTATACGTTTCTTCTTTTTGTCCTTGTCCTTCTTCTTGATCATCTTGTACAAGCGCATATTCAGGGTTGTTCTGGCCCCTACTAGTCAGCACTTCTTCAGACGAATAATTACTTTTGCTCTTCCCTTTCCAGATTATGACTAGAGCTGCGAGGAAAATTTTTATGCACAGAAGAAACCAAGATGCAAGAAGACACCACAGCCTTAGTGTATATATATACGGTATATATGTACGTACACACACACACACACACACACACACACACACACACACACACACACACACACACACACACACACACACACACACACACACACACACACACACACACACACACACACACACACACATGTGCGCAGGTTTTTATACGTTTCTTCTTTTTGTCCTTGTCCTTCTTGATCATCTTGTACAAGCGCATATTCAGGGTTGTTCTGGCCCCTACTAGTCAGCACTTCTTCAGACGAATAATTACTTTTGCTCTTCCCTTTCCAGATTATGACTAGAGCTGCGAGGAAAATTTTTATGCACAGAAGAAACCAAGATGCAAGAAGACACCACAGCCTTAGTGTATATATATACGGTATATGTACGTACACACACACACACACACACACACACACACACACACACACACACACACACACACACACACACACACACACACACATATATATATATATATATATATATATATATATATATATATATATATATATATATATACGCACAGTCACCTAATATGTCGACGAAGGTAATTAAGAAATCCTGGGGATCCTACGCATTGTGTATATCGGTGTCATGCGACCTGACAAACCGCCAGGTCTTTAGTGCGTGAAATTTTTATTAATAAAGTATAGGCGCCTTTATAACCTTTCAGACAGTACGTCTTTTTTCTGCATTTTTGTTTGTGGTTTTTCTTTGTTTCTTTATTGAATGAGACAGATATCATGTCAAGCATAAGCACGTGTTGTCTTATCTTTGGGAGATATTACAACATCCTCTACTGTTCAGCGTTGTATGGCTCAATGTGATCCTCATGTTGAGCGAAACTAATATATGAGAACTTTTACGTATTAGAAAATGTCTCCTCTAAATTATGCGGCTCTTGCCAGTGCTTTTCCTTTTTCCTGTAACACGGACAATCTGTTGTTAATAATGGATCATTTCGTTTACCTATGCACCGTGAGTCGTGTGCTGGTGAGAGGTACCGAATTCCGGGCGATAGTACGAACGCGACGACTGGGGATATCATGGAAGTACTACCATACTAGAAAGAAAGATAGTGCTCTACATCAGGGATGCATCCGTCGTGTTGCACAGAAAAAAAAAAGAACAGAAATTTTTAAAATTGATGCTTTAATGTACGTCTGCATAATGCATAACGGCTCTGCTATTCGAATTTATGGAAGGTGTTTACAAGAGAGGTGACTTGAGAGTTCACTCTTTTCCTGCACTCTGCGTTTTCCGCTGTCCTGCTTAAAAGTTTCGCTTTACATCATTCCCTTATGAACCAGCTACAACAGTAACAAATTTCTTCAAGGACTTACGTGTAGCGTGTCTGTAATAAAAGCGCGAGTGAATGATACGTTTCCTTGAACGATACGAAGGCTTTTCATGTATTTATTAAAGGAATCTTGGCTCTACTTAATAGCTGCCCAGTGTGAGACTACGTAATGTTTCAACTGCAACTAAAAGAAAGCGGTTCGTTCTTATATCAAAAACCGCGCGTTTCATCATGTGTTTATGGCCTAATATACGCAGCCACATTGAGAATCTCGTGAGGACATTCGAAGTCGTTGCTCAACCCACGCATATATGTGACGTTCGAACTCTGCAGCAAATGCAACGCCTGCAAGAAATGCAAAAGCTGCAGAAGCAGGACATGAAACGATAGCCGCTAGCCTTTGGGTCTGCTAAATTCAACTAGTACGAGTGCTTTCAGCACTAATTAACCTCTTGAAATATTAATAGGCGTACCTGAGAGTTGCTTGGCCCCGCGCGACAAAAATATATGGTGCCTATCTCGTTGGGGCGAGAACGGCGTCCAGAAAACTACATCCCTGCAAAGGACATTTAATATTCACGAGCACGCCGACCGATATATACAATTTTATTTTAATTTTACAAAGAGAATCCAATAAGAGTTCCACTAAATAGCAGTCTGCATGCATAACACAGCACCTCGTTTTGTGGTACCAACATGGAACCCACCAAAGGCAAGGGCGAGTGAGAATACGGGCACCTGCACCCAGAAAATAAAAAGAAATGTTATCAGGAGGGACTCCGTTCATTAAGCTTATGAAAGCAGCACACGAACCACGTTGTGAGTGCGAGTAGGGGTTAATTCACGAAGATTTTTATGCAAATGTGTGTAGATGCGTAACTACACGTGCTCAAACGTTATAACTTTGAAACTACATCACCAACTAGGCCAGAGCGCCCAAAACACTTTAATTTCTTTATTTAACTTTATTCTCGCATTCGCTGAGAATGCAGGGCTGCGTTTTTGCCTTGCCGAGTTGAAGCCGACAGGTCACGCTTAATAATAAAACTCATTACTCTACCATGTTTCCTTGTCAGATCTTTGTGTACGAAACTTACGCTAGTATAGACATTCTGTACACAGTGGGGCAAAGATTGCAGACACTTGCTGGACTGACTCGTGTTATTCACAGCGTCCATGCGCCGGTACGGCGCTTTGGAAAAAAAAGGGCTCTTCAAACACGTGTACAGATATATCATGGCAACGAAGACGTGTCTGAGGATGCGTGGTGTAAGTCTACGGCCTAAAATTACCATTTCCAGTGACAGCACTGAGCTTTGGAGCATTCGGAAATATTTCATATACTCTTGCTTTCGCAAAGCTCTTACGCAAAACTAGTGTGTGTATTGCGTGTCAAAAGCTAAAACCCCTGCCGTCGTGGTGGTAACTGCACAGCTAAGGGCAGGACGTGACGCACTTTGCGTAGGAGCAGAGATACTTCGGTATAGCCTACATACTTAGATCGAGAAATCGCTCTTTATCCATAGGCTTTACTTTATTTCCATGGCTACGTCTGGCGCCTATTAAGCCACTTCAACATTAATAGTACTGTGCCTTGGCAGCTGTTCACAAAAGGAGCGGATATTGCTAAGAAGTGCCATGTTTAAGGGTGGAGCCAGGATTTTACAACTAGAACGATAAAAAGCGGATATATATATGTGTGTGTGTATCCAAGCACGAACAGCAGAAATATCTGAGGTAGCGGGATGTTGAAGGCACCGTCCTCCATGTCCATTTGCTACGTCTTATCGTCTAGGTGCACTATGACCGACTAGAAAGCGCACAAACAATACCAATCTCTGAAAAGAGAGACTTTAATTGTCGCGCGGCATACTTCAGCTCGTTTCTATCTTCAGTGCTCCTGTTGAGTTTTCGATGAAGGAAACACAATATCAATTTTCGACGAGTGTCTACTCACCAGCAAACGAGATAGTATATGTACAGAGGCTGATCGAAAGCTGTTTGGCCAGATAGCGAGCGATCAAACACAATTAAATAGAAAACACTCTCCCTCTCACTCTCTCGATCAAGTTCTTTGTTTACTGCCTTGTATAGCGGTCCTCAGTGTGAGCGTACTCGGTTAAGTTCTTTCAATAGCCAACGGATCGCGATCTCTCACGGCACATTTCCGGCTGGCCACACACATGTTCCCGATTCGCTTCATTTTCCCATTGTAAGTTTCCATCTGCACTTATAGAGCAGAAATACATCCGGTAAGGCAGGATTTGTGGAATGACAAGGGATGACCTCTGATGATTCCTACAAAAGGAAAATTAATCTAACAATGACACTGATATATAGGCTCTCACCGACAATAGAGGTATGTCAGTGCTCTTTCAAACTTATATGGTGAGCTCACTGTGATTTATTTGTTACTTCCGAAAGCCTTCGCGGTCAGGAAAACTCCAGCCGTCTGACACGCCGCTTAATCGCCAGAGGCGCGCCGCTACCAGCATCGGTGCCACGGATACCTCTAATCTCCAGCACAAATGGCCATGCCCGTACTCGTTTTCGATCTTATTGCGGAGGCCCTCTTTTGTCTTACTGCTTCCTCCGTGAGAGACTGTATAAGGGCAACTCTTGCTTTTTCGTACAAAAAAAAAAATGTAGCTGTCATTTTGCCCTTAGACCTTGCATCGGTGTGGAAAAGCTCTTCCTTCTTGTAGGGCTTCCGTTCGTCCTTTCTTTTGCTTGTTTGTTTCTTTCTTTCTTCGGAAAACCGTCCATCGTGTCTCGTGTAGTGTTCGTTCCAGAACAGAGCAAGATTATCGCTTCCGGGGATGTTCGGTGGTATTTTGGGAAAGAGTTGGAGGGATGAATTCTTGTGGGCCGCGTCGTCACAGTTCCTTCAGTCGGAGCCGCTCGTGCTGCACCTCTATCCGGAGAATAAAAGCACAGGCACAAAGGCATATAGGCAGATGCGACCGCTGAAGCTCAGAGCTATCGTAAGGTCGCGCTAACACACCGAGGATCCCAAGTGAACTTTTGACTTGAGTGACGTATACATATTGTCCCATCCCATGATGCACGCCTTCAAGGCATGTTCAAGCACGCCTTTAGGGCTTCAAGGCAAAAACATAAAGGCAAGTTGTCAAGTGGCCATGACGGTGGCCTAGCTTTCTGGATACCCTGTACCTCGACAATTAACAATGATAGAATGAAATGGTGCAACGGCCACTCCCAATGCCTTCACATGAAATGCACTTACATAACGAAATGGTTACTACCGATATGGCGTTACCATCATGGCGGCCTGTAGATCTGGTAGATGCCTTTTCGTGTAGCGACAGCCTGTGAGGAAGCCTTACAAAAAGCGAATTGTGAGAAACTAAACACCACCACCAATAGAGCAGACGTATAAGAGGCTGAAGACTTAGACAGCAGTGACGTGTTCCGTAGTGATTGAGGCGTTATATTAAGTTCTCAACCAGTTCCCAAAGGCTCTACCGGAGTGCTGTTCACATTTTGTTTGATTCCCCGAGAGTATACTCACTCACTCACTCACTCACTCACTCACTCACTCACTCACTCACTCACTCACTCACTCACTCACTCACTCACTCACTCACTCACTCACTCACTCACTCACTCACTCACTCACTCACTCACTCACTCACTCACTCACTCACTCACAATCTGAGTAGAGATTGACAAGGCACAGCCTGAGTGGAGATGGATTGCACAGCCACACTACTCATACATGAAAAGAGCAGAAAAATTCCTATAGAGGAGTCAGACGAGGAAATACAATCTTCCCGATGTTATTCACTGCATTCCTAGAAGAAGTGTTCAAATGTATAGACAGGGAAGAAAACGGAATTAGGATACACGGAGAATATCTCAGCAACTTAAACGATATTGTGCGCTTTAGCAGTGACGGTGAAGAACTACAAAACATGATTGAGAACCTAAACCGGGAAAGTCTTAAATATAGGACTAAAGGGGAATAGGCAAACGACTGAAATTATGCTCAACAGTCTATCTGTTTAGCATAATTGACTCTAATGGTCGACTGTTAATTTAATATTAACAGTCAACCATTAGAATGTGTGAACGAACACGTATATCTGGAGCAGTTATTAACACGGGCGCCTACCCATGAAAAGGAGATCCTCCGTAGAATAAGAATGCGATTTGCGCATTTGGGAGACATTCCCAAATCATGACTGGAAACTTGCCACTGGCCACCAAAGCGAAAAGTATTTAATCCCTGCGTTCTACCAGTACTAACGTACAGTGCAAAAACATAGAGGTCAACTAAAAATATAGAGGTGAAATTAAGAAACACGCAGCGTGAAATGGAAGAAAAATGGTGGGTGCAACGCTACGAGATAAAAAACGAGCGGAGTGGATCAGAGAACAGACAGGAGTAGGTGGTATCCTTATATGAATTAGAAGAAAAAGTGAAACTGGGCCGGGCATATCATGCGGAGGACAGATAACAGATGGACAGTAATAGCGACGGAGTGGATACCAGGAGAAGGAAAACGCAACAGAGGCAGACAAAAGGTTACCTGGAGTGATGAAATTAGAAGTTCGCGGGCATAACGGGGAACCCACTCGCTCAGGATAGGGCAAATTTGAAACCGCTGGGAGAGGCCTTCGTCCTGCAGTGGACTTAAAATATGATGATGATCATGACAGGGCACTGCCTCCTTTGAGTTCCTTCTAAAGCAGAGTGCGCATTGAAATCGATACATTTAAGCGCAACTTCGGCATTCCACGTTCGTGCGTGTACTTAAACCAGCGTTGTATGCGTCGTAATGACAGAGCTGGCTTGGTCCGATTAGGTGGTCTCCTTCTGTAGCCGACAGTTCAATGCGAAGCTTCCCAGCTTATTCAATAGAGCTGGCGCTCAGCGCGCATACGGCGTTCTGGTGTCGCATTTAAAGTGGCTCATTTCTGTCCGATACACTTGGATGAGCGCGTTGGCTTTGCAAGCCACCAGCACGAACGACGGCTAGCAGTGGAACGCTTAGGCAGTGGGAAGCGTAGTATGGTTTCTTTTTATCTCAGACTCTCAAAAGTAGACAGAGGAACGGCACCCTTGTACCTCGGCTTTGTATAGGCGCGATGCGGTGCCCTTGAAAGGCTTTTATGACGACGCATATCATCGGCGTCGGACAGCTTTTCATCTCTCACATTAATATACGAGACGGGCTCACGGCGGTACCGATATGAGAAGCCAGCTGACGGTATGGCGATCAGACACGCCACCGCCGCCAAGTCTAGTCACGGTGGCGTTCA
The DNA here is from genome assembly GCA_013339685.2 of Hyalomma asiaticum. Taxonomy (NCBI): domain Eukaryota; kingdom Metazoa; phylum Arthropoda; class Arachnida; order Ixodida; family Ixodidae; genus Hyalomma; species Hyalomma asiaticum. The sequence goes on along the minus strand of CM023482.1, from coordinate 114,705,882 downwards.
CAAAAGCTTCATCGCCCTTTCATCCCTATTTCCCCCCGCCCCTCCTACCATATTCACTCCTGCGATATTGGCTCGCCGGCTGTGAGAAACGGGTCAGCCCTGTTACGGAGATAACATGTGCAGTGAAAGCGCACGCACACCGCGTCGCGTGGATACATTGCGTCTACACGCTGGGCTGTTCAAGAGGAGAAATGCAGCCGACCACCAAGAAATAAAGGGCACCCCATTCTCGTTTTCGCTTGCAAAGAGACTGAAGTGGCTCCTTTCTTTCAGAGCCAGTTTTGCTGAGTGACAAATTCTCGACGCATTTAACGCAGAACGTCCGAATGTACGGGACATTGGTGAAACGTTGCATCCTTGAATACACAATGCTTTTGACGCGGGAAATCGGTAAAACATTCGCAATTATTGATTTATACTAGACCGGTAGCGTGCTGTTTAAACTACAGAAAATAAAGGTGGGGGGGGGGGGGGGACAGGAGAAGCTGCGCTCTCATTGTTTTCTGTTGTTGTTCTTTTGCAATTTGTCGATAAATGCATTTTCATTTTACTATTAAAGGAAATTTGCCCTACGTTGGTTCTGACCGAGGAGCTCGTTGTCCACATGTTGGTCAGACTGCTGTCTTTTCGCCAACGTCTCGATGTGATGTTTGATGCGCTTCACGAGGACGCGCTTAACGGGGAATTAGTGCGACACGTACCAGTTCTTCGATTATTTTGCGCGCGGTGTGTTCCATTATCTGTCTCGTACTTTTCATTAGCGCGAACTAGTTTCCATGACTCGGTAGGCTGGGAGCCACTGCTGGTTCCGTCGTTGCCAGTTTGTCACTGTGGGATAGAAGCGACGTACGGTTTCACGCGGCACTGACAAACTAACATCTATGCGGCTCTGTGGAGGCTTGTTCTGCGCTTCATCATCATAATAATCAGCCCATCTTATGTCCACTGCAGGACGAAGGCCTCTCCCAATCCTCGCCATCCTTGCCTGTCCTGCGCGAGCTGATTCCATTTGACGCCTGCGAACTTCCTGATTTCGTCCCCCCATCTTACTCTCTGCCGTCCACGGCTGCGCTTACCATCTCTTGGTATCCATTCCGTCGTTCTAACTGTCCATCGGTTACCTAGCCTTCTCATCACGTGGCCTGCCCATGTCCATTTATTCTTCTTAATATGCGCTCATGCACGCCTATTAGATACAGGCTTAGCAATACCATCATGCAAATAAAATAAGCATGCTACAAGGGGATTGTCCAAAAGCAATAAATGCACCACCGAAAGCTGATGTTAAAGGAGGAGGAGGAGGGAGGAAAGACAGGGAGGTTAGCCAGTGCTAAGACCTGCTAGCTACCCTGTGCAGGGGAAAAGGGGTGAGAGAATGAAAGGTAACAGAAAGGGGACACGACAAGAAAAAAGAAAAGGATAGAACAAAAAAGACGCACAGAAAAAAAAAAGAAACGCGACACTGCTTAGAGTCTGTCCTTTAGACCGCACGTCCTTAAAAATCGTAACAGCGCGTTCAGCGCTTTCCGTGCTGACGATGGTTCTGGCCAGTGTCCCAAAACTCGTTGCTCGGAGAAAAGGCGGCTGTCAAGTCTGTCTAGAGCAGCGGTAAGTTCTCTCCTGGGGCCACTGAAACGGGGACACTCACATAGAAGATGACATATCGCAGGCCGCAGTTCTCACACTTAGGGTCGTTTGCCATCCCAATGCGAAATGAGCAGGCTTTTGTGAAGGCAACCCCAAGCCACAGGCGACACAAAAGCGTCTCCTCAGCGCGAGGTATTCCTGACGGAAGGCAGAAGCTGAAGGTCCGGGTGCAAACTGTGGACACGAGCATTGGTGAATTCTGATGAATTCCACTGTGCACGTGTAAGTTCACGTGCTAGGATTGAAGCCTTGAGGATACGTCGGTCCTGGAGAACGGTACTTGCTCTACAGTGGTTATCATCGTGGGCATATCGGGCGTATTTATCAGCGAGGTCATTGCCGCTGATACCACAGTGACCCGGTATCCACTGGTACGTCATGTTGTGTCCTTGCTCGACTGCTTGGTATGAAGAATTCTTATGTCAGAGACTAATTGCTCGTGAGGTCCATGACGAGATGGTGATATAAGACACTGAAGAGCCGCTTTGGAGTCTGTGAATATTGACCATGCATGGCAAGGTTCAGCAATTATGACCTCTACCGCAGCATGAATGGCGGCGAGTTCTGCAGCCGTCGTAGTTGTAAAATGGGACGTCTTGAATCGTATGGTGACGGAATTTTGCTGGAATGACCACTGCTCCTGTGGAGCTTACAGAGGAAACTGACACGATTCGTGTAAACGTGAAGGCGTCCTCTGTGTTTCTCATGCAGGAACATTAGGGCGGCTTATTGTAAGGCTAGAGATGACAAGTGGCTTTTCTTTTTAATTCCGGGAATGGTCAGGAGCGCTTCGAGGGGATGAAGACACCACAATGGTAATGATGGTCTTGCTGGAGGCGTGAAGCTCGATGGTAGGACTGCACGATGTGCAGCAATAATGGCGCTGAATTCGGAATCTGGCCTAGAAACGGGAAAAGAGGCTTGGTGGTGCGATGGAATGCTGGTGCTGAGTAGTTAAGATCACAGTTTTGTCTGATGAAGCACGATCGTGTCTGCTGCGCGTTTCACAAAAATGGGCTGATAGCCACCTGTAAAAGTATCCTCGCGATCCCTCGTTGACCTTTGACATCTTCTTTAACACATAGTTATTTTCGCGTCGTTACAATATGTGAGGCGCATGTTTTCTCTTGGATTTCTACTCTTCCATTGCTCGAGTGCTTCAAGTCAGTTAAAGATGTTTTAAAGCGCCGCATATCGCCACGATTACAATTATCTTGCATAATCGCCAATCCGAACTCGGAAGTATGCGGCTGTGCAAACCGGCTAACTCCTCCCCCCCCCCCCCCCCCCCCTCCTTTTCCTAATGCCATGATTTTTATTCTTCCTTGGGGCTCATTGCTGTCACTTCGTTGTTTCAAAGAATCGAAACTGAATGCAGACAGTACGCCAAGCTTTGCCCTTTCGCGCACATTTATGCTTCTCTCAGCCGATTGAGCAATATGCAGCTCTCGCGACGCGATAGGTGAAGAGGCTCTCAACGCATGTTTTAATACTAGTTAGATGTACATCGCACCTATCTTACGTTTTCTGCGTGATAACTTGGCAGTGTCGCGCACAGCGTACGCGAAGCCATTGCCGAAGAGAACGCATGTTCACTCAACTCAACAGCTTATGTTGTGTTCGCCGCCTATAGCTGATGATGTGTTAAGCCTCAACATGATTTCCAGCAGCTTGTCATCATTTGGATGCCAGCAGACGTACGGTCGCGTCCCGCGGCTACAACTTAATCAGTGCAGGCTTGGCCAATGGCAGTGCATCAAAAAAAAAAAAAAATCCACGCATATCCACGGACTGAATGATGATGAGTGGGCGAAGCTCCGGAGGTTCATCGTAGATCGTGCCGAGTTCCGGATTAATTTAGTTAACGCGCACGCTACGAATCCTTATGGTTCAACTGCGCACAAGTGAAATCTCCCACCGGCACTTCATTACAAGTCAAGATCCAGTACCTATATATATATATATATATATATATATATATATATATATATGTGTGTGGGTGAACGGTTCTCCAGCGCGAGCAGTCGGTATTTTTCAATCAAGAAACTCGCTAGAAGACGCTGCCTGCGTCAACGTTGTCTCTCGCGGGTGAGGGCGCGTTCTCCTTCTTTGCGAGTTGGTAGAGCGTTCATCGAAGAAAGAGCGTTTCCATAGTCAACGCGCGCCTTTCGCTCTCTCTCTCTCTCTCACAAGACAGCGGATGGAAGAGTGAGAGAGCTCGCGCGCCTGGAGGCACGCGCCGAGGACGAGTGCGACCGTGGCCACGACGCGACAAAGAAACAGCGAGCGCCGCAGCGCCATCTATTGATCAATTCACGTACTAGCTAAGCAGCACCGCAGCGCCATCTCGTGATCATTCTGAGATCATTCAAGAGCGAGCGCATTCAAGAGCGAGCACGAGACCTAGCGGTCTCGTGCGCCATGCGCTCCCATACTACGCGTTCCCATACATCTGAATGAAGCGAGCACCGCAGCGCCATCACGCCATCTAGTGAGCACTTCACGACTAGACGAGGTGGCTACGAGGGACAACAGAGCATGGAACGACCCACGGCGTAAGGAGCTTCGCCCCTAAAACAAACGCTTTCAGAAACAGCGGTCCGCGAAGCACGCACCAGAGTTGCGGAATGTTTTAAGAAGTACATCGGCGCTCTTAAGGCTTTCAGTGGACAGCACGATGCCTCTGCTGCTGTCCACTGGACGACAGAACGTTTATTGCAGCAACAGTGAGATTGTGAAATATTTACGGGGAGATTCTCCTGTCATTGCAGATAAAAGAGCCCGTAGGAAACTCGACCGATTTAATTGACACTTTTTTGGCACTTGAGCGTGATCTTTTTTTATACGCCCCGCCACGGTGGTCTAGTGGCTATGGTACTTGGCTGCTGATCCGATGGTCGCGGGATTGAATCCCAGCCGCGGCGGCTACATTTCGATGGAGGCGAAATGTTGAGGCTCGGGTACTGTGCGATGTCAGTGCACGTTATTAAAACCCCAGGTGGTCGAAATTTCCGGAGCCCTCCACTACGGCGTCTTTCATAATCACAGCTGGTTTTGGCACGTTACACTCGACAAATCAAATTAAGTCTTCCTTTATACGATGTGTACCTTGCGAGCGCATCTACAATACGTCCTTCAACATCTCGCTAAACAGCACGGTGAAGGAAACAGAAGTGCGCATGTCCGAAGCGCCTATCCCAAGTGCGCGTATCTCGCATATTTATCTGCAGGGCTATACAGATCGGGCGATGGCGTCGAACATGTGATCATGTTTTGTTTGTCTCTATCTTCATATCACTAATCCTTCTTGCCTTGTACATTAAATTTTGTACACCATTTCTGACTTTTTCTCTAACAGCTCGTAATTGTGCGTATGCCGTTGTTATTCCTGCAATGTTCTGCTATCAAGGGAACTCTGGACCTATATGTTCTTTCCTTCTGGCATGATATTTCATACTATATGGAAATCATGAGCAGCACATGGGTTAATTTGTCTAAACTGTGCTCGTTCGGGTGGAAACAAGCCTAGGATATTACAGAATGACTACATTGAAGCAAGTACATGCGTGAGGACGCCGACATTCGCTATGATTAGGCCCGGGCACGGAGTGTTGTTGCATTCTGCAGTTTTTAAGGACATAATTTTCAAACTATTGGCCGATATTGGGATGTAAAATTGTAATAATTCACGTCGCAAGGACTTCGAAAGTCACAATTACTGTGGTCATACCAATTCGTGCACTAAACGTTGTTGAGATGCCAGTTGAACGATTCCAGCCCCAGCGATTGCTTTTGTTATTTTAGTGGGACACTCTACGCCACGTACAAGAGCCACGACATTAAAGCGCACTCACTGAACTGTGGCACATTCAATAATAATAAAAAGAAAACACGAGGCTCAATCTTGCTAAATGCCCTTCTAAGCTGTACCAGCTCAAAGTTTGTTAACGTGTTTTTATTGGGAAAAAATTGTCCCAGCTAATGAGCCAGCCCCAGATGACATGGATCCGGTGGGCTCTGTCGCTATGACGGATCGATCGCTGCGTGACGAAGTAACTAAATTAGCTACACCACTGACTGGATAATTATCGCTGTTATCTGGCCAATTCCTGGCTTCGGTGGCTCCCCTTCTTTTAAGCCTACAGCTTCGCCTATTTGGTTTCACATTTTCTTATCATTCAGAGCTTTGCACCAGACCCGTCCTAGTCGCTGAATGTAACTCTTCTTCGCTACTCTGCGATAAGCATTTATTCTATTCCGAAAGGAGATAACGAACTCCGTAAATAACGAGTTTACTTTTTTTTCTTAAGTGATCTATGCTCGCTAATCGCTAAAAAACTTTCTGCAGCTTCTTGCCTTTCTTATACGGCGCTACGAAGTGGCATAATTGATAAATCGCACGTGTCTGTCGCTCGAATGGCGATTATTATTATTATTATTATTATTATTATTATTATTATTATTATTATTATTATTATTATTAAAGTGCTCCTTTGCAATCTCCTTGGGACCTTGCCTTTAGCGTAAATCTGTTAAAATTATTATAACCTTCCTTTCTTTTTAATCGCACACCCAAGACAAGCCTCTCCGTCTTCTTGTATTGAAGGTGCACGAAATTCGAATGTTTGGAGTAATCGTAGAACGTTACATTGTTATTTTAAACTATTCGTATTAGATTCGAAAATGAGGCATTCCAGGTGATTGCCATAACCTGAAATGTCGAGTATGTCTTTCAGTAATCCTGTCCAAAACGACTGATGCTCCTCGTTTCCGCCACCTGCCGAGACCCGCCGATGCCTATATAGGGAAAAGCATCGGCAGCGCAAGGAGGCGTGATAGTGGCCAACAACGAGGGCGCTCGTTAGTATACTTACGATTTCTATTTTTTTTTCCGCGAGCACGCCTTATAACGATAGGCACCTTCAACTACGCACTCGACAGCGTTGTTGGCGCTCATGTAAGCATACTCGTGGCCTGTTCTCTGTGAATGGCCAATCAAAACGCGCTGCCCTGTCATTTGCAGCGGCCCCCTTTTGCAGGGCCTCTTTAATATGCACGGCAGCGACCTGGCCGTGTACAACAAGCAGTGTTCCTTCGCGAAAGGCTTTACAGTTTGTTATCATCAATTTCAGTTGTGATACTTTATCACATACATTTACTCTCTGACAAGTTAGTTTATAGACTGCATGTTTCTCACTAGTGATATAATTTGTGTTTGGAGATTATTAGTGCATTTACAGAATTATGTCTTCAGGAAGATACCATCTCCGAAGGCGCGTTTGTGTCCTGATATTCGAAGCCGGATATTCGTATTTGATCCGTATTTGTAAAAGAAAAAATGACTATTAGCACTTCCCTACCCCTTATGGTACACCACGTGCACAAGCAACCCATCTCCTTCTCTCCTACGTTACGTCAGCCAATGAAACGTTTTCTGACGCCTGTTGTGAATCGCTGAGAATATCTCAACATCAGTGTAAGTTGAAATCGCCGGATCATATCGCCAGCGTATCTAAACACCGTGTCGAAAGGTAAACGTAAAATGATCATTACGAGACATGACCACTTACTGCGCGGAATATGCAGAATGTTTTGGAAACTTGTATTCTGTAGCACGGCCTAGCTGATTTTACAGCTTTTGAAGACCTCGAGGGAGCGCCTCTGCGCTAGGGAAACGGTTTTGGTACAGGCACGCGTTTTCCTCGGTTTAAGCGAAAGGAAAATGGTGATGTCGCGAGACATACTTCCTTCGCGACCGCACGATGTTGCGGTGGAAGCACTATGTTTCAGGAAGCGATTTCCACGGGAGGAAAAAGGTGCGGTTGACTGCACGTCAGTGCAAACAGACGAACGGATTCGCTTGCTCGCTCACGAAAGTATCTGATATCAAAAAAAAAAATATGGAATAGAAAATGGAGCATGAAAGTAAAGGAGAGGTGGGAAAGGGTGCTCTGAATAACGATTGGGAAAAGCGAAAACGGACAAAAGGAACATGCTTCGGATCCGCGGTGGAAGAAAGAAAAGTGAAAGAATCTATTCCGCGCTCGTTTTTCAATCGAAGATCAATGAGCTCTCCTCTTCTTCTCGTGCCTACGATGCTGTCGTTGTGCACTTTACTGTTTGGCCGCGAGAGATTTGATCAGCGGAGTTCCTCCTCGGACGTTTCACTGCGGACTCAGGCGCGTGCGCAGTGAAGACGCTTTTTCATGAGATGGAGAGGCGCGGAGGGAGAGGGAATCCTAGAGCCCAGTTAAGTCACCACGTGCTTGATACGGTGTGCTGCTTGCCGCCAAAAGCTAGAGCAAGAGTGCATGCTTATCATGCATTGTATTCGCGCTACTTTAACCGAGGAAAGGAAAGCGAGGTTTGACAGAAGGAAAGACAGCGTTTTCCGCTGTATCTTGAATATTCATGTAACGTTGCACCAAGATAGGCGCAAATCCAGTGGATAAAGATAGCAGTTGTTTCTACAAGGCGCGATGCCGCCCTGATTCTCGTCCGTGTTGTGTCATATTTGTGCTCGGCGTTCACTACGACGTCGAAAAGAAAAGCCGGAGCTGCTTGGAGAGAACAGGAAGGCAGAACCAAAAGCTGCTGCCATAAATTTAACGACTTTGTGCAGCGGTGCTGTGTAAACGTCTGACCTCCAGCTACCAAGAATAGCAAGTAACCTGACCGCGCGAACCACCGTGACCATGGTTGAAAATAAGTTCACTTGTACACACGTCTGGATAGACCGCCATTTAAAGGAAAGCACTCGCTGCAAATATCCAGCTGCACCCGTCCGGAAAGTTCTGAGCGATTCGTCATTCTGTGTCCATGAGCTTACACTTGCACGGCTCAACCTAATCATGTTATTCGCTTGGCGACGTAATACGACAAACATGTAATATATACACTTAGCTTGATGCATCGTGGTGCTGATTTAGTAGATGAAGGTTTTGTGCATGGCTATAGCTATACGTTCAGGATGTACAAGACTGAAGCTACAGCTATAAAGAATTCGGCAAGAATTCGTGATTATGTAGTGAGTGCGCCGTATAAGTTATTCAGGTATAGCGTCGTAGTCCATACGGGATTTTGAATCCGTGCCTATTATGATGTTGGGCTGGAAAACGTCATCATTTATGCTACATTGGTATGGTTGTTGCTGCAGTGGCTAAGAAGCTTTGGCACGACGCTTTTCAGCCCGTGATTGCGGGCTGGGTTCTCTGCCAGAGTGACGCAATTTGTGTGATGGGAGGAAAAAAAAAGCATTAGTACGTATAGAGTAATCAGTCAAGAAAGTATTTTGTGAATCAATCGATCAACCTCATCACCAATAATATATCGCTTACCAATGTGTGCTTTGAGTAAGCTACTTGTCCTATTGAAAGGTACATTTACACTTATGCTCAAATATTTACAATTATACTCAAATATAAATATTCATATTTATAATGCACACTATTTCTCTACAGAGAAAAAAACACATATATGGCGCCGTCAAATGACGCAGGACATACAGGAAGTAAGCACTGAAGCTACTATAAGAAACGGCATCGTGTTCTTAAGCGAACGGTTCTCAGATGTTTCCAGTGATATCATTGCTTATTCAAGATGCAGGCTAGCTGAGACGAACATGCCATCCGAAATACGCCTGAAGAAGAGTTAGTCTTAGCATCGATGTCAGTATTCAACCATTTGCTCGAGTCCGCAGGGCAAACATTTACAGTTACAGCCTGGTGCCCGTGAGACTCGGTGCGCAATACACAAACACAACCAATATACTGGCCACCAGGACCTGTCTGTGAATCGGCAGAATTTTACGGCGCTATAGCTGGTGTTCCGTACACCGAGAGCACGTACGTAAATGCCGGCTTGCAACAAGAACATACCATCATCATCACTGACGAGTGCTCCAGAAACGATCAGGGGGCAGCCCCTCCGTTCCACTGATTCTTCCTTCGTCCGCTTTTGGACTATTTAGACAGCGCCCCTAGTCTATTCGGTTTCAAATTACCGCCTTTGTTTGCTATCCATCTGTTTCTCCTTGTTAAGAGCACGCTCCTCAGCCGGCAGTAACTGGACACAAAGACGTAGCTATAGAATACAGACAATCTGTAACAGCCGGAACACGCATCTGCCATATTTGCCTTTTATGAAGTCTAATACGACCACCCACCTTCGTGTTTTGCTCCGCCGGAAATTTCCTAGGGATGTAGCGCGCATTTACGTCATGTGGGTTATAGTATTGACAATGCCTAGCAGTGCCATACCTAGCCGTGCACTTGTACACGCAACAGCCAGCTTGTACCGGCGCACGGCTGATTGCCATATTCCCCTTGTTTCGATGCGTACCTTTTCAATAAATAAATAACCACCGATTGCAGTGTCTCAAATAGTTCTAGTCATCTATAATTTTTCAGATTCCTCGATACGACAGTGCCAACGATAACATGTTACAGGATGCAAAAAATGGCTAGGTGGCGGAAAGAAAGCTGGGTTGTTGATAAAAAAGGTGGCGGTGCTTTCTGCTTCCAGAGACGTGTCCTCGGTCAATGGGTTAGAGCAGCGTGCGCTTATCCTAGCTGCGTTTAGGTTCAATGCAGTGCGTGACACAGACCGGGTGTCCTCCATAGTGGTACAGTGGCTATGATCAGCTATGATTCTCGGTTGCTGACCCCAAGGACGCGGGTTCGGTTCCCGCCGCGGTGGTCGAATTTTCGATGGAGGTGAAAATTCTGAAGGCCTGTGCATTGTGTATGTCAGTGTACGTTAAAGAACCCCAAGGGGTCGACTTTTCCGGAGACCTCCACTATATAGTGTGCCTGATGACCACATCGTTGTTTTGACGCGTAGAAATACATCAGCAACATTAAAGCCGATGGACGGCACTTGCGATTTGCAGCTGAGCAGAAACAAGGTCGTGGGTTAGATTGCTGGCTGTCTCGGCTGCCCTTTCACTTGCACATCAGAGTCTCACCTGAAGAGGGCTGCGTAGAATACATTAAATACTTCAAAAATATCCCGTAGCCCTTTAACATAAAATGCGCTTTTAGACGTAATAAGATTTCAGACATAAAATTATGAAGCACACGTCATTATCGTTTCTTTATTGAGTGCTCCACAACTACGTGTGTGGCTCAAGGCATGCATCCGTGCCATATGTTAAATATGAACACAGCTCCCTTTAGCTGGCCTTATTTTCTGCGGTGTTTTTAATTGCAGCAGAAGTAAATAGAAATAAAAAGCAAACTGCGTTTGGTTTGTTGCGTTCCTCGATTCTCTTAGCTGTGACATATCGCGCTTTCATTATTCCTTGGTGATTATTCATCTGCTTTACTAGTATATTTCGGCATTCTCTTTTGTTGTTCTTGATATGCCTATGCCAAGACGTATTCTGCTTTTAAAAATATTTTATAGCTCGGATATTTCGAGCTGTGCATTAGACTAAAGCTCTGGGTATAAGCAAAGACTTGGCGCCGAAGGAACAACCACAAAATAACACACACACGCAAAAACGAGTGCTCTTTATTTTTGTGTTTGTGTGTGTGTGTTCTTTTGTCGCTGTTCTTTCGGCGCCAAGTCTTTACTCATACCGATGTTCTACCAAATAGCCCAGCAGCGAGTAAATCTAAAGCTCTGGGCCGGTATTCGCTAAGATGTTCTTTCACTGAAGTCCTAGTGTTGCTGCAAGCATATTATTGTGATGACGGCTGTATCAGCGAAGGCGACCAGCCAATATAGAAACAGCACTGTCGAACAAAAGCTTCGTAGTTTCGTAGCAAGCCACAGCGCTCTGAATGCCGTAGTTGTATAGAAATTTCACCATCGCTTGCGCACATCCTCAACTCAGGAATTCGGCCGCTTACTATGTAGTTCCTTCTTAGACCTAACTTACTTATTAAGCCAAAGGATCTCTGGGTGGCTGTCGAGAGACGTAGGCCGATGCTAATTTGGTAGAGCGCTAGCGGTACGCTGTCACCTTTCCGTGATTCGGCGGACTACCCCTTCAGGCATTGCAGTACACACCGCGCCATCACTGTTATCGTGAAAGCCGCACCCACTGCTGGAGCCCTGCTTCAATAAAAGCACAAAATCAAATTATGAGCCTTGTGGGACAGGCGTAAACGCTGCCGCTGCTAGTACGACGTTGCTATAGAACTCTCCGCAGTCGGTTCCGCGACGCTGTGGAATTTGTGTGGGATCCGCAGAGGGGACTGCTTGAGTCCCCTTGCAGCACCTTCAGCAGTGCTAGCTTATAGCCATGTGCAATACGATAGGTCCATTGGGTGAAATGTTGAGATATAATGGAGAAATAAATCTATCTATCTATCTATCTATCTATCTATCTATCTATCTATCTATCTATCTATCTATCTATCTATCTATCTATCTATCTATCTATCTATCTATCTATCTATCTATCTATCTATCTATGAACAGTGCGCTCAGCTATACGATTTTCAGCTAACCGATGACTCATGACCACGTAATAACTACGTAATCCTATCCCCACGCTCGTTGCTCATTATAATACTTTACAAGAAGACACCGGTGCCTTTGGGCACAACATCCCAGTCGTCACCGCATGCAAAGCTGAGAAGTGATCACTAAACACGTAAAAAGATTGAGTATAGAGGCCACATACACACAAGGCTCCGCGCAGAGCTAGCACGTAGCTGCTTGAGACAGTGCGTGGAACACGCGCAGGCACGTGGAAAACACGTAGAGAGGCTTAAAACTATATAATCACCCCAACCGAACAGTAAATAAAATGGTGTTTGAAACTCCGGGAGGGTTTTTTTTTTTGTGTTAAGGTACCGATATAAAACGATCTGCCGTTGCAGCTGTTACAAGGCGCGCCCGAATACGCTCTTCACGCACTTTAAGTACAGTTTCTTTGTGCTTATGCACTGTGCTTAGTTTGACTGCACTTCATGTCTGATGCATTATTGGAGAAAGACGAACCGGTGTTCTATAGAGAATAAAACGACGTACGAAGTGCGTCGTAATAAAAGCCACAACTGCCGCCAAGGCCAGTACAAGACTGCAGAGCATCATCTGCACAAACGTTCCATCTTCACATTTTGTGATGCACCAAGACATCTGTTCTACGGCCGAAAGGATGCCCTCCACGAGAAGCATGAGGGAGGCAAACCGCTTTCGCTTGCCTCATCAAAAATGCGTCGATGTGATCTGCGGTGTAGCGTGTTCGCGTTCGTATTCGTCTGGCACGCCCATTTCGAGGTCGCGCATGGTACATTATTTTCCCTCCCGACTTTGCCTGTGCGACAGACATACAGACTCTAAAGAAAAAGATCATCTGGTAAGCTCTATATAGACCCTCCCGCTATAGGGGAAGAGCAAAAAAGAGAGAGGGAGAAGAAAAAAAAAAGCTATGAGACACACGTAAAAATCTGGGATGCAATGTTCCCATCCCGACGACGGCGTATGTATTTGCACAGTCTCTTTCCTTGAGCCGCCGAAAACTTTTGGCTTTCGATCTTCCAGAGAGAGCTCGCTAAGAATATTTTTCACGTTTCAGCGATTTCAGCGACGCCTCCTGGCATCTTCTCCCGAGATTCTGAATGTAAACGGAGCAAGAACACAACGAAAACTTTGGATGAGAAATTGAACCGAAAGAAATGTACTACACTACACTATACTACACTGTACATGGTTATGCTACGTTATACTCCCTCACCTACTCCTTCTCTCTTCTTCACCCTCATTTCCCATTCGCATCCTCCTTCGAAACTGTGCTGTAGGAGGCAATGACGCGCTTCACGCTTTCCCTTGTTCCTTTCCTTCCTCCTTACATTCTCGTCACACCTCCTCCTCTTCACTTCTCTTTCTCGCAACCTTGCCATACTATATACCACGCAATGTCTATGTTACGCTAAGAGCTGCTTGGCACATACCACCTTTATATGCCGCATACGCGCCTTTATGCAATAATGAGCTGAGGGCATGAGTGCAAGGGAAGGAATAATTGTGATGAAATGCCTCTCCTTTTATTTATAAGTGGGCTGAACGCATGAGCCTTTTTCTCCTGAAAGAGTTGTGTAAAAGATGGCTCAAAGAGTGCTCGAAGGTAGAGAGAGATAAGAAAACAAGAACGTACACAACTCAGTTATTGTAACAAATTGAGGTGTAACAAGAAAAGCTTTGACACAATAACTCAATAGAGGACGCGCGAATGAACGTTTTTTGATCTCTTCCCTTGTATTCCCGTGATCCATTCGCAAGGCAGTCTTAATACTGTCTGTCCTGTCTGCAAAACAAAAGCTCAGGGTAATTTTCTAAAGTGTTTTGTCACCTTATCCATCACTAAGAGGACACGAAAGTGGCTTATACGAAGCACCTGCTTATTATCTCCACGATAATTCAACCTGTGGCAACCTATACATCGGTTCTCCTTGCAACTTATGCGAGAGTAAACAAGAACATACCATATTTTTGCAAAGCCTGTTGAACTGGGAGACGCTTCCGGTTGTCAAGTCGTTCATTACAGAAACCTATGTATTCTTGCATGCCGCGATTTAGCGGCAATAAATAATCAGCGTCAATAAGGTTTGCTTCGGAACTCTGAGCTGCGCCATATACGTGGCTCCCCGAAAAGTTTTAACAGTACTATGCCCTACAGGAAAGCGCTCTTGAATTACTCAGGGGCAATGCACGGCTTCGATACCGGCGCATAGACGGACAGAAATGTGAATATCCTAGAAAATCATTTCCCTGCACTTCACATGCATCTGCAAGCATAGACCTAAACAAGATTAGAGCTTTCATTCGTCATTTCTGGCTGTTTGAGATAGCCACCTGTAGCGCTCACGACCTAAGTTGAGATCTCCGCGCATTCCGAGTTCCCTGTACACCGCGATATTCATATGAGTTCTCAATTTAAAGAAGGTTGTCTTACCCGGACGTCTTTTGGAAGAACGATTAACTCGCTCGGTGAGCACTAACATACGAAGAACCGTGGACAAGTTGGAGCTTGGATCTACATAAGAGCAGTTGCCGCTAGGTTTGGGTTTTACGATTAAGGCCTTCAGTGCACCCCCCCCCCCCCCTCCTCCCTTAAAACTTCGCTGCCTCCTTCGCTTATAACGATGCTCTCAGAGCTGTCGGGAACTTTAAGAGAGTTCAGTGCGCGGTACTCCCTTCACGGCAGCTCGGCGCGTAAACCTCAGCGTACAACTCTATCCACAATTAAGGTGACGTGATGCTGCATCTTAGGTAGACTCATTTAATATTTTTTCAATTAATGCTTGTTGATTACATTTGTTGGGAAGTGATGTCGAACCGACGTTGACTCCTTGTGAATTCATGAGCATGTGAATGCCAGCGAGAACAAGTTGTTAAAAGCTTTTTCTTTTAAATGTTAACCCAGAACTTTCCTTCAGAATTGATTGATTATTTAACTATATTTAGTGCGTGGGTGAGTGAATTTTCTCTCGCCTTACACTTTGGCTTGCATCGAGTTACGTTTCTCGGAACTTTCGGCAGTACGTGTATCGTGAGCAAGATAGAAAATTACCAGATTTATTAATGGATCGGATATTTGAAACTACTTTCCGTTACCCCCATATTTCTCAATGAGAAATAAAAGTTCATTGATTGATTGATTGATTGATTGATTGATTGATTGAAGTAGTTCACTTTAAGAAAAAATTAACATACAAAGCAACAATTAGTTTCATATGATTTCTTCGGTTTTCAAACAGAAGTGTCTTAGGGGCCAGAATTGCTATTTGATTATGCGTCGCCCCTCTTGGCGACAATTGTTATTTACCAGCTGGGCGTGTTGTTTAAATGCTTCCAAATCATATACGAGCATGCTCGAGAGCATTTCAACTTAGCCATGAGCTCAGCAACGCGACGTAAGCTCCACAACATCACTCAGCCGAGGGAATAAAGAAAAAAAAATAAAATTATCAGTTCTGCTTAGCACGGAAGCCTGTCTATTGCTTGAGGCATGGTACCTCCGGGAGATTTATTTATTTTATTTATTTATTTATTTGTGATACCCTCAGGGTACATTAGTACATTATAGAGGGGAGGGGCGGAAAACAGTTGAAGAGAAATAAATGCAGGAAAGTAAGCACAGGATTATGTAAACACATTACAGAAAAGATAATGATGCTACATAATAGTAAATATTACACGCAAAGAATACACTGTATTAACAGACATTGGAAATAAAAAAAATAAAAAAATAAAAAACAAAACAAGAAGCAAACAAAAAATAAAACCACTCGCGAGATGTTGAAGGCTTCTACGCATGGGAAATAGCACATGTGAACGAAATAGACTTTGCACAATGAACTAAACCTGTGAGTGATTACATGCCACCTTTTGACTATACGTGTGGTTACGGTAAATAAACAACAAAGCCGCTTTTCTTTAGATAGTTCTCTAGGCGATGTCTCATCCAGTAGCTTTTTGCCCTTTATTTTTCTAAGCTCTCTTCACTAATACCACTGCCCGCTACATCAACTTGTGACGGTACTAGATACTTCGCTTTAGGCGTATAAGTTATTGCTGACCTTTCTGAAATTGTCGAGAATGAACATGCAAACCTAAAATATTGCCGGCTGTCGCAGTAGAGTTGTGTGCTGCTGTGACCTTTGCGATCGCCATTGAGAGATGCTTGCTCCACAGCGTTGACTTTCCTTTAAAAGCTAGAACAATTATTCGAACGTTCTTTGTCGATGGAAAGTAGCTTTGTTATATATCTCAATGTACGACATTCTTACTTTCCAGGAAGAATGTTAACATGAACAAACAAACAAACAAACAAACAAAAACAAACAAACAAACAAAAGGGGAATCCACCGACGAGATAGCGCCGACAGTCTGCCCTCTGAGAGCCGTGGTTTAATACTAGCGACTTTTGAGTCAGACTTTCAGTTCGACCTTTTTCTACTCTGTATCCTCGCTATGGAAGGACCTCTGTAACCGGCATGGCTTTGTTACCGCGGTCATGTGTTGTGCTGTCGTCTATTTTGTCGACAGTGGCTCAGTACACAACGCGTTCACTCAGTACTTTCATTTGCACTTTTCTCTGCACTCACCGCGAGTCTTATCTTATTCTGCTTCCGTTCTTTCTTTTTTTTATGCTAGCGCGGTCATCGGCCTTATTACGTGAATTTCATCAACTTAACATAAAAAAGCATTTTACTCAATAAAATACCAGCTTTTTCTAGACTTTACGTCGATGCGGGGTAAATGCGACAGTAGTGTAATCTGTAGCAAACATCTACAAACACTCCGCAGCTATATCCTATTTCCCAGAGCCACAACAAATGAATTACAGTTAAGAAAAAGGTGTTAGAAGAATATACGCAATCACTGCAGTGTTGTTCGCTGCATGGTTAGGAGTTGTTCACTCGCGGTAATGTGAAAGAAAGGCAATTGCGATTGACGGAGATTATCTCGGCAATTTGCGGTTCACAGTATGCACACTTCCCCGTGCAGCAGTGATGGCGACGCACTACAGCAAATGCGCGATCGTGAAATGCGTCATATCCCTGACAGGAGTTCTTTAGGCTGCCTCCAAAATTGTACCTGTATTATTTAGGGTAGCGCCACTCTATCGCATCAAATACAAGAAAGCCAGGCAAAGGAGAATGATAGAAAGCCTGCATAGCTGCAGCGATAAGGCATCTTGGATGAACGACACCATTTATCAGCTGTAATTTTCCTACTGGTCGACAGGCTGTGTACTTTTTGTGTCTCCTTTATACTACGCATTACAATAGATTTCCAGACGGGAGGGCTTCACGTGCCTCTCCAATTCTTCATGGAAGCACTGGTTTGTCCCTCGGGGTTTCCTTGGTGACGGCTATACAGAAAGTGTCTACTCGGTAAGGTGTTCAGAAACTCCTTTTGGCTGATCATTAGCACAACATATAGAACTCTTAATAAAGAACAAATAAATATGCGGCCTCTTGTGGGGACCACTTAAGCGTGAAGGATACGATCCAGCTGCTGTCTCTGCTACGGACATCCGGTGGCAGTCCCAAAGGACCGCCCGTCGGGGCGCGAGTCCCACGGGAAGTGAAGCGCCTCTGCTCTACCATAGCAAGCCACGACCCTTGTGACGGTTCCAAGAAATGTTGCTGGAGTTAGTCGGACACTTCCTTCAGTAACTTGCTTCTCTGCTCACTCCTTACACGTCAAACAGCTATAATGATGATGATGAAGATGAAGAAGCTAATGAAGACAACAGTGACCTGCAGCACGCTGAGGATATAAAAAATCAGCGCCCACTTTGCCCGAGGTGTTTGTTTTTTCGTAGTTGTTGCCGCTGGCCGACTAGTAACTTGGGGAATAAGAGGTGCCGCCTTAGCATGTGCTACGATTTGGCCTTAGGATGGAAAAATTCAAACGAACTTTATTGCCACTTTATTGCCAATTATTACAGCATGAAACAGAGCCCTTCGAGATATTCTCCCCTGAAAAACAACGGGCTCGGTTACTTTCGCTTACCCATTCATTAATACGTTTACTGCGAAGAGATGCATTAATTGCTACGTTCTCATTTTGTTGTAAAATATTATGCGCAGGATATTTCTTTGTCTTTCAGTAAAAAATGCTTATGAAACTACCCGATACTTGTTCCGATCAGTGACCTCACAAACTGTAACCATTTTAAATTATGCACAGTTTACATTTACGCATACTGCACCTCTGGAACAAGCTACCCAAAGACCTAACAGCACCAGAGTCATATACCTATTGCAAAACTAACCTACCTTCTCTTATGCTCACGCCACGTGCGTAGTAAGAACGTTCCGTATTCCTACTGTGAAGTTCAGGAGGGTTTCAATTTTGGCTTGTTGGTGCATGATCTAGAAGTGGGCGTTGCGCACAGAAAATAGGGACACAAGAAGGGACAAGCGATGAACCGCAATCTAACAGTTTATTGGCGAGAAAGGTAATTCCTTATATTTATATCAAACCTGAACACTTATCGCGTATTAGACGCAAAACAAACAGGATCTGAGACAACATGTGTAGCGCCGCCCAGATATGCAATTTCTTTAGGTTATAATGTGATAGTAGGCAAGATGATGCATTTGTCTTTAAAGCAAGAAGTCCCCTAATCTTCAATGATTAGGCGTGTCATTTTGTTTTTGTTCTTCGCAATTACAGTGCAACATTAAAAATTTTTTAAAGTTGCACTGTTACTCAGACTTCCCAAGCATGGAGCTGGCTTTAATTTTTCATTTTGTGGAAAGTCACTGCGCACCTTTTTCGTATAACGAATCCCACTTACGACGTTACCATATCGTCGCTGTTATAGTGCTCTCACTCAGCAAAGCGAAGCAAACCGAGACGTACGAACAGGACGAAGTTGTACACAGGCAGAGGCAAACATGACTAAAGTTGTACAGAAATCTAGTTCAGCTGAGAAGTTTGCTTTAAAATCGTTATCCGGAATTCTACGCTCGCAGTACGTAGTTCTGTCACGTTATTCTCGTTTCTATTTTCATGGCTCTCATTTTGAAGCGCTGAAATTTACGATTTTACGAACATACAATTGTTTGCATAAGGTTTGGCACATTGTCATAAAAATTGCATTCATATGTTTTTAATTATATCTTTGTTACACAGCAAGAAAGGTTAATCGTTTTTATAAGATTGCTATCTTATGGTGTTTGACGTAATGTGAGAGAGCGGCGCAGGCATACAATGCCAGCTGCCCCTTGGCTGTTTAAACGGTAGTACCCACAATATGCCGATGGCTTTTATTCACCATATACACGCCACTATAACAAGACGGAATTGCAAAACACACACTAGAACTAACAGCACTGTCAGCAGTATTGAAAAACGATGCAATAATAGTTACGTTACGGAAAGTTACGCGCATAAATAAAAAAAAAAACGTGGTTATGAGCCAGGCAAGCGCGCTTTAGTGGGATCTCCACGGTTTCATTTTTACCCTCCTGGCATTTGTTTAATGTTCACCTAACCTAAATAAACAGCCACTGTTGTATTACGGACACACTGAAATGCGGCCTATTACGGACACACTGAATCGAACCTGCGTCCTTTTGTGCAGCCGCGCGGAGCCATAGGCAACGAATCCACCACGGCGTATAGCTCTAAAAATAAAAAAATATATAAGTGCTAAACACTGGAAACACTGCATCTGAATAGGATTGGCTTTGCATACGTTAAGGTGCAGTTTTTAAGCGCTCGTACTCCTCTATCGTCTTGTACATTATGCAGTAAAACGGCCTAGTGGGGAAAAATGAAGAACAAGCAGACAAACAGTTGGTTACCTTACCTCATACAAATCACAAAACACAAACTACCGCACACCTACGTTCTTTTCTACTTGTCTGGGCAACTGTCTAGACGACTAAAACCCAGAGCGCCATCTTCCATAATGTTGCCTAGGCAAAGCTTCGTGGAGATCCTAGAATAATACTGACAGGGGACAAAACACATCGTAGACATGCAATGGGAAGCGCACTACCACCGATACGTCGAGAAAATATATATCGTTTTGCTTTCTACCTGCATTTTTCAATTTTCATGGAGAGTGACTTGGCTAATATTTGGAAGAATTCTTCAATTAGAAAAAAAAATGAAAATGAAATGTCCATTCACAGTGCTCGGAGTTTTCTCAGAACAACGCCCCCCAAAATAGAACGTGCAGTTCCAAAGAAATAAATGCCGTGCAAGGAAAATTGTCGCTGAACACACTGGGTGTCATAGCAACCGCTCTGCGCTACCTTTTAAACACCGCGACAAAAGGACGAACACCTAATATACTGGTATCCGAAATTTCACTTTTTCAATCACCATTAATTCAGGAATACTCGGTTCGATAGAGTGGGTAGAAATATGAAGAAATGAACAAAGAAAAAAAAAGGGGGAGATGGGGGGCGGGGGGGGGGGGGTCGCTTACCCGTCGCTTACTCAAAAATAAAACGGTTTGCGAGCCCACATCTATCACAAATTTCATGAACAAACCATTGACCGTTAAACAACGAACTAGAGGTCTTGATGAGTTCGCAAGTTTCGAAGTTCAAGTGCCTTCAATTATCCACTGCGCGGCGATTTCTGCGGCGGAGATAGCTTTTGTCTTGTGGTGCCGCCCATCTGTGTTCTTTTATTTCATTCTCTTTCTCAATAAAGCTCCGAACTACAATTAATCAACTGAGAAAGAAGGAAGCTTACATGTATGCTGCAATAGCTCCAAAAGTTCAAAAAAGAAAAAAGCATTTCAAGAAAGGCAGGTCCTTTGTTCCGCATTAAGATGTGGTTCGAAAGCAATGACCTGTGGAATATTTATTCTCGCTTGAAAAGAGTGCAGGCATTTAATTATGGCACCTCCTACTCCTTAGCTTTCCACTTTTATTGCTGGTTGAAATAGTATGTTAAAGCTATGATTTATAGAAAGTTCTCAAGAAATTTTATGCTGTTACTCACAGGGTCGCGCCTATGATCATGCTTCGGTGATGCACGCTCGACGGAACCCCTATCAATCTCGGCCATAATGAGTAATGCGTTCTTTGAAGAAAAATGATGTGGGCATCATTCAACAAAGCTTCATATTCTTCATAGGAATAAGCCAATAAATTTACAAGGAAAGTAGGATAAGCTATTATAACATTGTTGCATGCAAAGCACGACTGAGGTGTTTGCTATGCTTCGTTTGCTTCTCTCCATCTTGAGCATGACTCTGAGTTCAACCGTTTCCGGAATATTTTAGAGAGGGTACGTTTGAAGATTCTCTGCTTGGATGCATGAGCTGCCACTTGATATTATATTATTCGCGGGCCCGCTGTTTCACGCGTCGACATTTTCATCGTTCTACGGTTCTGAAGGCACACATGCGTTCTGATTTTTTTTAATAGGGCGCGTGAAATGTTTATTCGGGTTTCCAATGAAGTAACAAGTATGCCCGCCAGCACGGTTCACCAGTGTTGATACTCCTGTAGTGTGGTACTTCTCTAATGGCGTGGAAGTACGTTAACATGCCTACATTTCCTCTTTTATACGTTAGATTCCCTGTATAATCCTACAAAACAAAACAAAGAATTACGCTAGTAATTACAAAAATTGGCCCATTAAAAACACAGTAGCGTAAAAAGACTACGAGTTCTTTCGTCGTAAAACATTATCTGCCCTCAAAAGCGCGTAACGCAGTGTGAAGGTGGTCTGCCCAAGGAAATATTTACCCTCCGCTCGATCTACTCAGTGCATGATCGCCTGAAATATTGTCATTAATGACCACTTAATATTCTTCGGCTAATTTTTCAGGCGTCGATGATGTCATCATCAATGAAATTATTTCGTTGCCTTAAAAAAAATAAAAGGGAAAGGCTGCAGGTGAATTTTTTGAGTTAGCTTAAAAGTACCATTTAAACAACTCCGTAATTCACTTAAGTTATCGATGGACTTGAAACAGTGGTAGCCATGGTTGCCCAACTTATCGCTGTAGTGTGCACGTTGTATTGAAACCAAGGTCGACTGCGTTATCTGTTCTCAGAAGACATGTGAATTGCAGCTTCAATATGAAGTGAAAGAAGCGGGGCTCAGTACTCTGATTCTCTTTCCCCATTATTGCTGCATGTCACGAATTCGTAAGCAGACGAATTTAATCTTCTGTATAGCGCTACTACTGGAATTTGCAAAGTGACCTCACTATTGTCAACGCATCGAGTACATACCTTCAAAAGCACAGTTCATATATTCAAGTGCGTAGTTTTTCGGAATCCTTATACCATTCCTCACGCGGAAATTATTGTTTGGGTAAGGCATTTTCGCTTCCACGAAACGCGCATAAACTTCTTTGTTGTAGATAAGCGTTCCCGACATGCGACAAGCTTATTTTTCTTTATTCTAAGCAGTTTCTTGAGCGGTGTGTAGCTTCCCAGGCTACAAATGATGTTCATATGGCGTGAGGTAATTGGAAGCGTCGTTGCCTTCGCGTTCCTTTTGTCTTTTTGCGCGTGTAAGGCCTGTGCAATACAGGCTGAGTGCCTACAACACACTCGTTCATAATTTATGTCGGGGAACTGGAAACGGCAGCACCGCGCTGCGAGCTAGTAATTAGGGAGCAAGTGCCTCATTAATTATCTCAAGACAAGTTAGTTAAGCGCGTTGCAATTTACCGCGTGTGGTAAACGCGATATGACTGCTCGTACAGATACTGTTTTATTACCATCACTTCGTTATTCAGATAATTAAGGATCTGCGTTTAATTTTCATCTGTAGCAATGGAGAAACGCCACCCGAAGAAAAGTTTAACTCATATTGGATTATAAGATAACGCTACCGGTACCTTTTGTAGATGAGCCTTATGATTGTATAACTTCTAAGAGTTTCTTATCGGAGAGTCTGATCAGTGTTTCGTTTACCCTTGTCGCTTGGAGTACTTTCCGATGTCAGTGCACGGGTAAGGAACTTCAGGTTATCGAAATTTCCGCTGCCTTCCACTACGGCGCCTCTCATAGTCATATAGTGGTTTTGGGAAGTAAGCCCCGAAAATCAATCATTGTTGCTTTTATTGGCTTTCCAAACGACTTAATGAACCAGGAGTGCCGATATGCGACCCACAAATGTACTTTTGGAGTAACATTCGACTTCTATATATATGTGCATAAAAATTATTTAACGTCTATCTTTCTTGTTGTCAAGTTTATTTGCCGTGAGAAGAAATTTATTTGTGTGGTATGTGGTATCCTGGCCGTTTAAGGCTTGCCGTTGTACAGGTCGCCCACAATAATTAACACAAAAAAAATTTTGTGGAGTAATTAGTAATCGCCCAAGGGACTTAAATGCGAAAGCCCAGACCTTGAGTAGTCTAACCCTGGTTCTGACGGATCGAGCATGGAAACTTTGCCAGTCGAACATGACGTGAATATATGTTGGCATAGACATTTCGCTTATATATGCTCATTATACTATGAGCAACGGAATGGATACCAAGAGAGGAAAAACGCAACAGAGGCAGGCAAAAGGTTAGGTGGAGCGATGA
Organism: Hyalomma asiaticum; assembly: GCA_013339685.2. Lineage (NCBI taxonomy): Eukaryota > Metazoa > Arthropoda > Arachnida > Ixodida > Ixodidae > Hyalomma > Hyalomma asiaticum. Next base: position 114,682,244 of record CM023482.1, on the reverse strand, counting down.
AATTAAAAAGTTTGCGGGCATAAAGTGGAACCAACTCGCTCAGGATAGGGTGGATTGGAAATCGTTGGGAGAGGCCTTCGTCCTGCAGTGGACCTAAACAGGCTGATGATGATGATGATGATGATGATGATAATGATGATGATGATGATACTATGATTGATTCAAGCTTTCTTTAGTGTTTTCCTCTCTGTACACACACGCCCTAAAGATGTTCAGGGGCAGTTTAGTCACAGTTATAATTTTCAAATATTTACATTCCTCGGAAATTTACCCATCGATTTATATGCAATGTTATGAGCTTAATCACTACGTTAAAGGGTTATCGTTTTTGTACGCAATTTCTACGCTTATCGCAGCAATTTTTCAAGGTCACCTCAAAACGAGACATACATGGCTTTCGCCTCAGGATAACGCTACGCTTGACAAACTAGCATATCAGCTCCATAGAATAATACCAACGACGACATCTAATACGGCCGCCCGAGATCACCCCGTTATGAAACACGTTGCAGTTGGAGCGACAAGGGCATACATATAACATGCTGTTTGGGTGCATCATTTAGGCCATCTACCTAATAAGAGACCGCTTACCTTCTTCCACAAAGCGGAAACAGCTCAACAGGCTCCAGCTTCACACCTTGAGAGAAACTTCTAGCGCGAATATCAGGTCTTATTTAACTTGAAGTCCACCTGACGACACTTGGTGTCTATATGAAAGCGGGGTTCTCATCACCAGGATTCAAGTATTGACTTTTTTTTTTCTAATACGAGAGTAGCAGCCTTAGCACACGTGCGTACACAAGGAAGGATCGGTCGTTCCTAAGATTTAGGCAGCAGCTCTCGTTGTCTATACAAAAGAAGGTACCATATCTTTCAAGATGCAGCACTCGACACTGTCGTCTGATTCAGGATTTTCTGTGCTTTGCTTATGCCCCACGGTTCGTTTGTTTGATATCATGCAACCGTAAAACACACCGTTTTCTTTTACTCGAAGGTGGCATTGCACATTTTGTTGTGTCGTGTTATGCATGGACAAATCATAAGATATGGTAGAATCAATGCCACCACTTATCTTGAAACGAGACACCACGCAATTTCGTAGATGGTGCGGCAAATAGCAAATGAATGTAAACTTTGTTAAAACAGTGAGTCTTTCGTTCTGTAAGCACAACTCTACTTGTTTTTTTTTTTTCAGTTATTCATTTAATGAATCCTGTCTGGAGCGCGTCTCCGAATACGAGTACCTAGGTCTCAAAATGCCTAGTCCAGGCATTTTGAATACACATCGAATAATACTTTAAAGAAATCGGTATATTTAAGCTGTTCGTTGAAAGATGCTCCACGCAAAACAGAATTAATAATATACAAATTGCTTATCCGCCCAATTTTCGAATACGCCTGCCCCACATGGAACCCTCATCAAATTTCGGACATTAACGCAATGGAATCCGTTCAGAAGAAGGCAATCTGTTTTATTCTTCTTAGCTATGACTGGAATTTCTCAGCTTCCTCTGACCTTTCTGAGCTGCGCTTGCAACCCCTTTCCGAGCGACGTGATCTGGAATGCCTGAAATTTCTGCACGTCCTCGTAAACACTCCCCGTTACTAATTAACTAACAACTATCTGTCTCCTGCTAAACTGCAATCTACTATAAATATCCACAAATTTAACCTTCGCCATTTAAACTACGTGCAAACATATCCAAGTTCAAATTCTTTCCGCACGCTATTGAAAAATGGAATTTACTACCACGTACCATTGGAACCATTAAAATTCTTACGTCAATGTTTAGAGCCGCGCCATGTTTCCTGATGCCCAATGTAATTTTGTTCTTATTTTTATAGTTGTTAAGGTGTTCCATTGTTTTGTAAAAATTCCTCTTTGTATATAGAAGTGTATAAGATCCACTGCTGCGATATCCCGATTGAGCTGCAGTTTGTAATAAATAAATAAATAAATAAATAAATAAATAAATAAATAAATAAATAAATAAATAAATAAATAAATAAATAAATAAATGCACCATTGACACGTACAGATAGCCTCGCCGCCTCATTGCGCTCTCGTGGTGCGTGTAAGTATAGGGGGCCTGTCGGTATCCGGGTGGTCACTGTATGGCCAGCTCTCGCTGCATCGCATTATTCGCGTGTTAGTAAAACCTGCAGTGGTAAAAAAAAATGTTTCTGGCACGTTCTGTTTCACACTAAGGGCCGGATACAGCAAGCGACACCCACAACGTGTAGGCGAAAGGGGTCAGTTTACCTACAAAGAAGACTGCTATATATCAATTATACCCTCTATGATGGTGTTCAAAAGTAGGCTTCGGGCATCAGCGGCCCAATGCACGCTATCTTAGCGGAAGAACACAGGTTTCGGAAATATGCGGCCGCACCACTTTGAATACTATCACGAAAATGCCATGCTCTTTTATATACACTATATGGACGTGTAAGGCGCTCGCCAATATGCACGCCTTCAGCACTAGGGCGGCTGGCATTATGGCCTTTGACCTCTGCGATGAAGTGGAAACAATCGCATATCTTCAGCGGGAATGCTCACCGCCTTGTACATCAAGGAACTTGGCACGACGCCAGCATACGGAAAACAAAGTGTGGCTACCGTGACCTCTGCAGAAAGAGATAACCACATGAAATAGGAGGGACAGGACGTGCCATTAGTTTATTAAAGCATTGTTCATAGTGCGATACGCAGTACTCATCGAATGAATATGGTAAAGTGCGGCTAATTACGTTTTGTTGTTTCTTTCTTGTCTACTTTCCTTTTCAACCCACGTGAAGAGTAGTGCAGCCAGGATACTCTTTACGGCTTTGCCTCCTTGCCTTTGATCTCGCAATTTCCTCGACTCTGCTTTACGGAAAGAGCTTGCCTGGAAAATGCAAGCGCATACTTGTAACGAGAATATATTAAGTACACCAGGCTTAAAGATTGTCTCCAGTGGGACCACACACAGCCAAAATCGGTGCACCGGTCTTACGCCCGTTCAGTCACGAGCGCTCATTTTGAATTCAAGATATCATCATCAATCCGGCACCTGCCATCCATCATTTCATCCTACGTTACTGCAAAGTGCTTCCCACCATCTTTTTATATCACTGCATCATTTATTTCTGGCTTCCAAGATAAAAGCCGCGCTGGTCGCGTGAAAGCATTTGTGCGTCCTTTTATTTATGCATGCGAAAATCTGCAATTTCACGCTATAGTACACAACAGCATAGAGAAAATATGGCGCGAAAAGAAACGTGCAGAAATCGTGGTTCAAGGAAACAAAAAAACCCGCGCACGTATATTGTCCTGAGACAGCACTACTTCTACAGCTGCGGCTGAAAACTCAAGGTGACTAACCTCTATTTATCACTATTTTTCCCCTCTTAAGAGCGCTATGGGTCGAAGTGCCTCCGCACTAACTTTATAGAATGAAGCCTTGCAGTGTCCTTAAGAGGCGCCTTTTACTAGAATATTGTGGGTGACCGCTTCTTGCCGTTGCATTCAGGAAGCGTTACATGCTCCTTGGGACAACAGTATCTTGGACACAACCTGTGATGCAAACGCGAATATCTGCTTTGCTAATTCATTACAACACTCATATAGTAGACAAGTAGGTAGATCCCAAGTGAGCGCCCGAAGTGATACCCTTGATTATGTCAGAATAGGGCGTCTTCGCAAACCTGGTGTTTTTCGCACATGTGTCTCTGATGAGATGAAAGATGAGGACTCTTCGACGAAACGGCGAGAGTTGTGTGGACGTTTATGTAAGCGCTTACATGCTATTCTACTGGGGAAGTTGATTTGTGACAGAAAGGACCAGAAAGGGCAGGCAAATAAATATATGGTCTTGGTGTTTACGGCGAGACAAATGTGCAGATTATAACATACACGTGTTGAGCGAGATCCCACCAACTTTAATAATGTGTTCTGAGAACATGAATGCATAGTATAATTTTAGTTGACGATGCCCTGAGGGAGAAGACTTATAGGAGCAAGTATCCTTTCAACATCTGGTGTTGCATAACTACACGAAATTTGAAGGGAATCGGCATGTAATCGTTTGGTTCAAGAAGGCTTTTTCCTTTCAGTAGACACCAAGTTATAATACGCATACTTTCACATCACCTGTCCTGTCAACTTAAAACAATCGCTTATGGGTTTCATCTAAACGCCGAATTCACCGCTAGCTATAGGTACTACAAACACAATCTCGCATCTGTGTCTTGCTCTATCTTGCTTCGTTTGACCAGCATGACAACCGTGGTGCGTTAAAGACGGTGCAAACATGCCTATCTGTGTTAGAATACCTGGGCTCGCTGTTTGAAAAGCCGGACTGAACAACATGAGCCGCATAGAGAATTCGGAACGAACAATCATTATACATAACAGAAGTATCAATATCCGAAGTAACACAAGCAGAAAACTTCCATCACCCGTAGACATCTCATCATGCAACTTGTGTGTATTGTTGTGTCTCATTATTTCCATTGTCGTGTAGAGATAGGCATATCTATCTATCCAGCTTGTTTACGCAGGCACATATGATGCGCCTGTTATGTCACATTGCTCAGCTACGTGCATTTTCTCTTCAAATCTACCAGCCACAGAAGGAAAAAGTACATAATTAATTACGTTTTCTCATTGCAAATGGAGAAGCAGCTGCATATTGTGAGACCTGAGGTGCACTTTTTCGAAAAAAAGCTGTCCGGTGTTTTACCTGTGTGTCTAAACAAGAGTAAAGTAGTGAGAATTTTCCCCCGACGTTGTTATTATGGTATTTATTGTTGCAGATCGTTCACATCTTTCAAGGGCTCCTTTAGTTGGACGGTTTATATTTTCACCAGTACATCACTTCTTTCTTCTTTTTGTTTAAAATCGCGTGCGCTATTTTTCATTCTCAAGAACAGCGGAGCTCTGTCTGCCCTGTTTCTATGGCAGTCCTGTAAAGATGGAAGCTGTAATGAAATCATCAAGAAACAAAAATTTCGAAGAAGAGATTCCAAGTTTGAATTCGTAAACCAGGGAGAATGGGGACGGAAATTGATACCGGGCAAGCTGCGTACTAGAAGGGAAAAAGAAAGTGGATCCTATTCCCACTAGAGCGATAACAGTGAACGCTTCAGCGAACAGAGAGGAAGCCGGCCCTTACCAACTTGGATTGAGTGCATGTGAGTGGTTTCTCGCTGTACCTACCCCTTTCTCACATCCTCAACGATCTAGATGTCTCGTGCTATCACGTTAGTTCGTATATACAGCATGGAATATTGAGAGCTCCCTGCGTCGCTGTGAATATGAAATGCTACGCCAACCAGAACGCAGCGGACTTGCAAATTTTAAGTTTTTTATGGCCTTACACCAGGTTTCATGGTATATGAACAATGGCTGTTTTCGCTTGCTCTTATTTCAAATTGCCCAATTTATTGTCTTTGCGTTCCTAGTTCGGGCACCAACTACTCGTTGTCTTAAAAAAAATGATATCGCGTGTGCAACCGTTGTGTTAACTGGAAATCTGAAGACATTATCCAAAACAGTTAAACATAGCGTTTAAGCGCATGGGCACATCTTTAAAAACTTACTAAATTTTATATATACCATAGAAGATATCTTGTACGCGTCAAGGTGACGACATTATCAAGCTACTTCCGATGTACATCACGATACACTGCATGCAAATAGAATGACATTTTCTGTTTGTGAAATCATCAGAACAATGCCTGCTGACAGACCTTTACGGTCAGCGAACAGACATTTGTGCGGGTAATGTCCTCAGTGATAACTTCAACCACACTTTTTCCTAATTGTTATTTGTTTACCATTATTTATACTCGGGATAATATGCTCAGAAATGTAGACATTGCTGAAAATTCGGTCAAAGGCTGAAAAGGTACATTACAACGTGTAACATATTGTGAATGTACTTTGGAGTACCGTATGTGTTTCAAGGATGCGAATAAATTAAACAGTGGGCTCCTTCTGGACGGGCTGATCGTACAATGCACACGTTCCACAACTGAAAAATGGAGAATTAAGGAACACTACATTGCAATACATTACTGCAAAAAAAATGATGACTCCACATTCAGTGCTGGTCTCAGATTTCGAAAGTGTCAGAGTTCGGTACAGTAAGTTAAAACTGTGTGCGGTTGGAAACAAAACCTGGTCCTACATAACGGATCAGTTATCATATCGTACAGCAACAAAATTCCGTTCCGCCCCGCCGCGGTGGTCTAGTGGCTATGGCACTCGGCTGCAGTTCCGAAGGTCGCGGGATCGAATCCCGGCCGCGGCGGCTGCATTTCGATGGAGGCGAAATGTTGAGGCCCGTGTGCTGTGCGATGTCAGTGCACGTTAAAGAACCCCAGGTGGTCGAAATTTCCGGAGACCTCCACTACGGCGTCTCTCATAATCAGAGCTGGTTTTGGGACGTTAAACCCCACAAATCAATCAAATCAAAATTCCGTTCCCTGTCGCATACAACACATCGTCTTGTATAACATAAAGGCACACGTAGAAAAACAATGCCGAAAAGAAAGGCCGTCAATCCTTAGCCTGAAGATATGCCACCTTCGGGGATTTCCAAATTTACATATTTGCACAACGTATAGGTTCAATACATGTACCGGAAGCTGCGCAGTACCAAGATATTTATTCCCGCCTGACGTACATCACTGATGCCGGGAATATATGCAGTCGAGCACGTTGAGGGAGAATGCGTGATGAACCAGTATAAAGTGCCTGTCAGCGTTGCATCTCAATGTTCTCTTCCTTCTTGGAAGCTGCCTTGATGCGCTGAAAGAAGCGGGTTGGTATCAGGAGCTTCCTGTGCATGAATATTTTAGCGTTGCAGATAAAATGCAGGCGCATTTCAGCCTCAAACAACATGCATATTCGGATGCTTCGAAGCGTGCGAGGTTGATGTTCTATATGAGAGCGAGCAATACAGAGTTTGCCGAGAGATATTGAGAAAAAGGAATCTAGGAGTCTATTTCAGATGTAAAAAAACAAGGTAAGTTTTTTTTCGACGTACAGCGCGGAACTTGATACGCTCTGGATAATCTATACTCAATTAAAGGCTGTAGTGGAAAGCACAGAACTGAACGATGTGGCGTAAACTTCCAGCTTCGCGCAACATGTTTCACCACTAGGCTTCACAAAATTATGTTCTTCCTTATAAGACGTACTGGTGGGCTAGTTGGTTGGCCATCGTAACAAGTGGCAGCGCGCAAGGGGTGACGGACAACACGTACAAAACGTACATGAAAGTCCAGTAAAGTAGCAAGGCGGGCTTGTTGGTATGGCATTTTTTGATAAGTATGGTAGCACAGAGTAACAGGACACAAGGAGAACACGGAGAACTGTGTGTGTAGCGCTGTGTGTGTGTTCTCCGTGTTCTCCTTGTGTCCTGTTTCTCTGTGCTACTATACTTATCAAAAAACGTACATGAAGGACAAGCAAGCCTGCTTGTGATGTGAAATATCATTGATGTTTTTAAGATATGTCATGCTTTGTCAAGTGTCTCACCGCTTGGCTTACAGATATGTACTTAACAAGGTAGTCCACAATAAACGTCAGTTGCAGTACAGTGCTCGTCCTTGTTTTTCTTGTATTTTTTGTCTGTATTGCCCCGCAACCCATCGTGCGCTGCTAGTTCTCACTATGTTCTTCGCTGTTTAATGCGAAGAATTACTTGGAGAACATCAACTTCCTATCTATCTATCTATCTATCTATCTATCTATCTATCTATCTATCTATCTATCTATCTATCTATCTATCTATCTATCTATCTATCTATCTATCTATCTATCTATCTATCTATCAAGCTGTCCACGTCTCAGTGCTCTCCTGGTCTCCCCATTCGCTTTGGCATAGATCTACATTAAAATATGCGCGGTTGCATGAATGCGCTACCATTATGTAGATTTGGAAAGCCGCGAAAATGGCATATCTTCAGACTAAGAATTGACGGCTTTTCTTTTCAGCATTGTTTTTCTACATGTGCCCTTTATGTTATCTAGGACCAGGTATTATATGCGACTGAGAACGAAATTTCGTTGCTGTACGATAATGATTACTGGTCCGTTATGTTATGTTGACGTTACTAAGATCATCTTCTTGTCCTAGATGTCAGGATTAACGCTGATACGATTACATGTGGCTCATGTCCGCAGTGCGAGGCACGAAGAATCCGGGTATGTGGCACAGATGATTTAATGTTAGCATTACAGCCTGTGTCGATCAAAGACCAAAAAAAAAAAAAATATGCCGACGCTGAACAGTTCGTGAGAACATACTTTGCTGTGGTTAAACAAGACATCCGTCTGTGGTAGTTCGCTATCGAAGTGTGGACGATTAAGTTGACTAATATTTGGGGTTTTACATCCCAGAACAGCGATATGACTATGACAGACGCCGTAGTGGAGGGCTCGCAAATTTAGACCACCTGGTTTTTTTTAACGTGCACTGGCATCGCACAGTAGAAGGACTTCAACGTTTCGCCTCCATCGAAATGCAGTCGCCGTGGCCGAGATTCTTTCCCGCGATCTTCAGATAGGGAGGGAAGTGCCATTGCCACTAGACTACCGCGGCGGAGGTGAAGTGTAGACGTAATAGAGAGGAAAATGCAGGCCGACGTGCTGTAATAACTGAAGAGAAGAATCGAACCTGGACCATCTAGGCCCGAGCATGTGCCAAGCAGGCAGGCTACCACTCGACCACCGCGGCTCCTCCCACGCGGTGCATATTGCTAAGTGAACCCACTGTATCGGCTGTCCTGGTGGCGGTTCTTGTCTAACGTAAGTTTATGTCGTGATTTCTACAGCGTAAGCTGTTATGAGATCCCAACAACGGCCGTTTTTGGCGCCGTAGTTGTCCGCCGCCGCCACCGCCGGTGTACGTAACCGCTATCGCGCCAATTTTTTTAGAAGAAAATAACCAGGACCGATGAGGATTCGAATCCACGTCCCTCTGCGTGGCAGTCGAGCATGCTTGTTGGGCTTTGAACCCAAGTTGGAGTTCAACTCCAGCGTGGGTTACCAAACAAGCACGCAGCTTTTGTTGGTGAGACCACTCCCATATCCTATCATTACCACTTGTGAACTTTGTGTTCTCGGCCATAGTTGTGGTACTAGCAGGTGGTATTTCAGGACATTATGTGGTTGTAATGGTGGCTGTGGTATCATCGATGTAGACGAAACAGAACATTGACTAGCCTTTATAGCACTTGGGCACGTTGTGCTCTCGACCTCGCCTCTGTTAGAAGGTTGTGCTTCAGCACATTATGTGGTTGTAATCGTGGATCTGGTTTCATACGCGAAGATGAGACAGTACAGGTTTGGGCAGCCCATAATGCAGGAGGTATTGTGGTGCCTCAGTATACATCTCGCTATGTATTGAGCAGAACAAGATTTCCTATTTCAAGCAACAAACTTTCCTTCAGCACAAAATATTAAAAGATAACATATGTTTTATAGTCATCGGCTGTGGTTTTATTGACGAAGGCAAGAAAATGAGAGGAGGAGGTGTACGGTGCTGCTGTACGCAGCACCGTACAGCAGCAACATGGAACGTGAACAACCTTTGACGGCCTACCCACGGCCGCCTTTTCTCATCAGTACCACTGTTCTGCGAGCGAAATGTCGTGCTTATTCATTCCCATCATGCGGGTCTGGTCATGCATAAGCACGTCAGAACGCTTACTTAATAATCCCACGTTCACTACTATTTAGCTTTGCCCCTAAAGCTGCTAGTTCTACTTCGTATATAATCATGCATTGCTATCGCATTCATTGCTGTGCCCTTCTGTCGAAATTGTGACATCTGATGTTTGCGCAGGTAAGTTCCAGCTGCCGTTGCAACTGCGCAGACAGGCAGAAACAGGTGGCGTGGGCAATAAATCACTCGCGTCTCTATAGATTATGGTAGTTTTAACAAGTTTGTTATAAAGATTATTGCTCTTTGGTGAACACAATCGCGCATTTTGGTGAAGCCTGAAGCACTTTAGTTCAAATGAATATTATCAGGAAAGCATCGCGAGAGAAAACCAATACCGCTTCTCCTGCTCATATTTGGGAGTAGTGTGTGTGTGTGTGTGTGTGTGTGAGTGTGTGTGTGTGTGAGCAGGTGTGTGAGCAGCATGTGCTTTTACTCCATCGTCAGTGGCATGTGTTCTTTATTATTCTGCTTTGCACATTGTTGCATCTAGGGACAGCTTTGTAGGTCTCTCCCGCATAAAAGCATGATGTTGTTCTAAAAGCTTCCCGGCTTTCCCAAAATTCCCGTTTTCTCACAAGTAGTGTTATACTACAAGAAAAAATTGACGGCAGATCCACGAGGTGAATGATGATGAGATTGGGCGAAGCTGGACCATCTCCCCGAAGGGAACCCTGATGGGATGCGAAGCAGCAGCGTTGCGCACGGGTGGCGTCACGGGTTAAACGGCGCTAACGCGGGTGCTGGAAGAACAGTTTGAAGCGAAACTCGGTATAGCGTTTACTGGTGTAAACGTTTGTTTGAAACGCAGACACGGGAGGCGAGCGGGCGTTGGAGGAACGCCACCTAGACAAACTTGCGTTGGTTGGAGCCGGCAGCTGCGGGCGCTCCGGCGGGTGAGGGAGAGAGTGACGTACGCGCGCACCTGCGAGGGAAGCGTGCGAGGGGAGCGTGACGTCAACGCCCAGCTGCGGCGTGACCTACTTGCACCGCTCCAACACCTGCGCCTAGGCAAGCGCGTTGACTCGCGTTTGTGCGGAGGGACAGCAGGAGGGACAGCGTTACACAGGCTAGTCAAAGAGCTGCTTCGCATCTAAAATCATGACAGCTCCAATAACGTGTAATCAGGGGAGGTGCGAAGCATGTAGTGATGCGACGGTGTTTCCTACACTCTTAGCACGGTAACCTATAGTTTATCTTATAAGTACACAAAAATGTGAAAATATTCTCATTTAATAAATGTTAAAGCACTTTAACCTTTAGTAAAGGAGCATATTTTCACTTTTTTGTGTACCTATAAAACAAACTACAGGTTACCGTGCTAAGAGTGTACATGAGCATGTCAGTCGATGCAAATGTGCTTGCTTTACTGTGGCCTCGACGTCGTTACACGAACACATCCCGGACTCACTAAGAGAGATTCGTTAAAATTGCTTCGGCCACGACAACCTACACGTACACTGCATGACTGCACTGGCTTTAGGAATGGCCCACACATGCACACACAGTATGCCTGCACTGCCTCCAGGACCGGCCCACCGTGACTCGCGGATAGCACGACAATCAGCTTTGCTGTATCGTTCCTATGGCGGTACCACCTCTGCAAACGAATAGTGCAGTGGAAGGAGGCGATGCTAATGTGAGAGTAATTTTGCTAGCTTTAACACCTTTGCATTAACCGGACATCACTTAGACGGAAATTGTAGTGGTGTAGTAAAGATACAAGGCCCGCTTGCTTCGCAAGCATTCAGTGTGGCGGTGTTGTAACGAAGAGCTTCCAGCTCCCATTATCGTATCCCGGGTAGTAGAGCAGTCTCTTTGTAGAGCAGTCCCGCTCTACAAAAGCTCTTCGAACGGCCTTCTGATGAAACGCCTCCGCCTTTATGTAATAGTGGGCTGAGGGCTTGTGCCGGACATTGACCATTGCAAAGAAGACGTGAGGAAGTACACAGGCAGTTATTTCGTGATGATGATAGTTTTGTGCGCACAACCACGGAGTTTTCAGTTCAAACAGTTTCGCAGTTAGTATAGTTAGAGCTCCAACCATGCTGTAAAGTTGCGCACACCATTACTTTGCTGTCCTTGTAGCACGCACGGAGCTTGTTTATACGCATTCATACGAACGTAGTGAATAAATATGCATGGTACATTTGCGTATACACGTGTATGTAGAACGCAAGGACACCAAGAGTATACATCTGTACTATACGCGAAAGATAAAAAGGTACGTTCATATAAGTTTGCAAGGTTGCTCGGTCACATCTTGGACGCATCTTGGAGCTAAATGCGGTTACTTCGCTACAGCATCCGCGCCTGAGAACCTTTAGGTGCCGAAGTCCTCTGGCGAGTCAACCTGATGCTCCTCACACCAAACTCAGGGAAGCCAAAATCGAGGCTCCCAGACGGAAATGCGGAAATCGGTTCTTCTTTCGTGTCATAATTCGTTCCATTATGCTACTTGCTCTTTCTTTCTTTCTTTCTTTCTTTCTTTCTTTCTTTCTTTCTTTCTTTCTTTCTTTCTTTCTTTCTTTCTTTCTTTCTTTCTTTCTTTCTTTCTGACAAAAATGTGTAACAGGTCGAACGCTTCTTTTTGGAGCCTAAAAATCAGTAAGGGTCCTTCGCGCATTCGCCTTCCGCCGAACGCTCATTTGTGCACGACGCGACGCGTCTTCACAGACAGATTCGGTTGAAGCACAGAGAGTGTCTTGAAGTGAACGACCCTGTTACCACAGCCCTGGTTGCAAGCCCGGCTCGGCGTCGCGAATGCCAAGGCATCTTCCACCCACTGTTATGACGCTAGCACTTGGTGGCATCATGTTGCTTAATGAACTCGCTGGAATTCTCTCTCATCTAAACGGAAGTTCAGATGGAGCGAATGCTGTACGTTTTTTGTGAAACCCCAGTAAAAGCTAGGTGGGTACGAGAGAGGGCCATGTACGTAAGAGCCATACGTACATATCCTTGCATACCTTATGTATGTCTGTATGTACTACGCGTAATACCATAAAGGCTCTCTTCCAAGCCTAAACACAACTGGGGGGGGGGCACTGGCCCCCATGGTTTACTCAAGTTGGGACAGTTTATAGGAGAAAGAGAGAATGAAAGGAGAAAGAGCGACATAAAACGAGGGAAAGCCTGAGAGGTTAGCCGGAGGACAAGTTTCTGGTTTACTCCCGCCTGTTTTAAATGTTGCCGCCCTGACGAAGACAAGTCCGCTTGTCGAAACGTTGGCTCCCGCGACATTCCCTGTTTTAAATCGTACCTTGCGATTTGTTCATTGGTTTACTACAAGTATCACAGGGACTGTAAAGGAAGAAACACAGTCAAAATGAACTCTGCAGGACTACGAGGAACACTTGAAATATCTAAGGGGAGAACACTTTAATACGAAAAGATATACAAGATAACTCTTGCTCACAGAATTCCTCCCACGACACTGTATGGGCACCCTAGCGATACTCAAAGGAAGGGGCACCCGGTCTCAGAAATGCGAAACTTGATCGCCAAAGAGACAAAAACGTGCACTTAACTCAGTGTATATTGCATGAAAAATAAGAACTCTAGAAATGTAACGGCGACAGGAGTATCTGTCACTCAAGTGAGCCCTAGTAAAAAAAAAAAAGACATGTTCAATGAACTGAAGTATCCGATCGGCGAACGTGATCTCAAGCTCCTTTCCGTGAAAGTCTTCGACAAGTCATAAAGAAACTTTCTTGGATGCTCTTATACTTCCAGTGTGACAGTCTTCGTGGAGATGGCGACTGCCCATCGGAAAGTGTAATAGTGAGACGAGGCCTGGGGCAAAGGAGGCAGGTTTCCTTTGTTTGTGAGATCTCTCAGTCGGGAACAAGTCCCAAGGGCATTGTTGCGTACGGAGAGTCAGAATATCGAGTGACCTGTCGAAGGAGTGTGCGATTGCGCTTTTATGGCGCTGTCAGTTCAGTGTGCCGGGGACAAAAGGATGTACGAGTATAAAGTTTATCTGCAACAATAGGAGGAGACCGGTACAACCTATAGGACAACACTTGAAGACTCGTCAGCACAATATGTAATATGAAGTGGTAGGCCTAGAGTTCCTTGACCATGGACAAGGCCAGAAATATTCCGTATTCAACGTACTAGTGTCAAGCTAGTACGTGCTATAATTAGGAAGCAAGGTATACTTTTCAGCAAAGAACACTCTATTCCCGTATATCGTCAGTCGCTTTTGTGAATTTCCGTAACACAATAGCACCTGTTCCCTTTCTTCCTTTCTTTTTAACTCGTGAGCACCGTACACGGACTCCACATTGGACCTATTAAGTGTGGAGGAAATATATATTTATTATCTTGAATGTAGTTAAGTATCTTCATTCAAGAAACATCGTCGAGACACATTCATGCCATGCGAGCTTTCTGTATGCGGTTCCGGTATTTGTTTTAAAGATGCTGCACCAGTAATTTTTGTTTTAAATGAAAGAGGAAATGCGTCAGACAAGAATGAATCCAAAATGCTACAACGCTCAAAGTAATGCGTCGATGCCACTTCGTACATATGTCACTATGCGTACGAGTATTGCACAACCACTTGCGGCGTTGTTTATCGCTGTTGAAGGTTACTTTTGCTCGCTCCCGCCTGTTTCCCATAATCTGACGTAACGCTAAGGCACTCCTCTTACATTTACAGCTGAATCGATAGTGTTTCTTTTTATTTTTTTTGTTTCACATATAGAATTGTAGCCACAACTGTGAGAAAAGTGCATAAATCTTGCATGAATCCACATTTACTACGCACAACTCTACGACTGACTGATTGATTGACTTCTGGGGTTTCACCTGTCAAAACCACGATATGATTATGAGAGCTGCCGTAGTGGAGGGCTCCGGAAATTCCGACCACCTGGGGTTCTTTAACGTGCACTGACATCGCACAGTACACGGGCCTCGACATTTCACCTTCATCGAAACTAAAAACCTCTGCATTAGCTGCACTGTGCACATACAAGTACATAGTATTTCCTTGTTTTGTTCTCGTGAACTTATCGCTGCATTTCAATCAAGCAATAAGTCAATCAACTTTCTGTTTGCCTATTTCCAAAACAGACAGACGTAGTGAGAATACACAAACCTCCTTCCCTCCTTTTTATTTAAACAGAGCGAAGACTCATTTAAACGAGCGATGAGAGAAGACCAGATCTACCGTGCACAGCCTGTCGAAGTTGCACTATAGCAGTATAGTGAAAAAGAAAAAGGTTAATTTAAGCTTGCCTGCATGACAATAAGTTTATCTTGTGGAGTGTTTCGCTTTTCAGGCTGGCGGAGCGGTTAGTCACAAATTCGGTCACAGCACACAAGGTACATGTTTACCTATTGTGCGACAGAATTCGTGCCTTGGGAAGCATTCCCGCTGCGATAACTAAATCTGCACACTATTCTTCGTGCATTATAACATGGCTATTCGAAAGGTGAGGGTCGCTTACTAATAAGTCAATATTGGTCTGCATAAGAACGAATTTCATCATAAGCAGCGCAATCTACCGAAATTTTCTAATGACACTGAAGTTCCCGTTTCGATCCAGTAAATATTTGCTTAAGGGAAAACGCAGATAGCAAGGCGCGCGTAAATTGTCCCTACCGCCATTCAGCGAAGTGCGTGGTAGGATTCGGCTTTTTGTGCGCACAAAAAATCGTTAGCAGCCGTAACTCGAGGAGAATAGTTTGTATAGTGTGTGGCTTCGCAGAACTGCATAAAGAGGATGCTAACAAAGGTTGTGATATCACAGATTGTGAGAGAATGAGACGGAGAACGGATGTCGATGCAAAAAGATGCCAAGGATTGTAATTGTGAGACGAAGAAAAGACACCAATTGGAAGAGCCTCTTCGAATCGTGAGCAAAACATACATGTTTTGCGTTCATAAATGATACTGGCTCCGAGACATGGATATTCTACGCTGAGGCTGGAACCAAACAGCGGTCAATGCATTCATAGCATTTAATTGAACCAAAACACCACAAAACGTAAGATCGTCACTGTTAAATGGCATTGTTTGAACGGTCAATTCGCAGATGGCGATCGGCTACACAGATAGATAAAAGAAGTTGGTGCACCATCATCGCAGGTGCTCGGAATGTCAGCCCAATTACACCTGATACTGAAGAAGGATTGTACGAAACCAAATCTACTGCGCAAAATATTTACTAATAAAAACATATCACTATAAGAGCAAACGGTCCTTACTTTTTTAATAACCCTCGTATTTTCACCAAACTATCGACAGCTGTTCCCACGAAGCCGTGAAATAACTTATTTTCAGTGGGCGTTCCATTCCATATGACATGCGTTAACATTTTCTGTTTTGTAGTGTTTGGAATTACGATCACTGTTGTGGGCGTTGCAACAGGCAAGTCCTTCAGCCAGTACTTCTAGTGCAAGGTAATAGAGAGGTTTAGCAGCGCCGATTTACCGTACGGTAGTGGCGGTAATACCGTACCGTCATGGTCTGCACGCGGCTATTTTATTCAGGAAAGAGCTGCACTAGTTGCTCGGTAAGCACGGAAACGTCATCAGGTCATAAAACTTGCTGGTAAAGCCCTCTGAAGCTCTACGTGACAACCACGACGGTACGGCATTACCGTACTTACCGTACGGTAAGCCGCCGCTGCTAAAACTCTCTAATACGGCATAGTTACGGTTGACCGTGACTGGCCCCCCGAGCTCTGTTCTTTGTTGCCCTCAGAAAGTTTCCGTAATGACTGGACAGGCTCAGTGCTTATCAGCAGCAACAACAGCAACAACAACAAAAAAGAAGGACGGGGTATGCGCAGAACGTTCTAAGAATTTGAGAGCTAAAAGCTAATTGGACCTTCTGTTCATCTGCTACAGGAAAGCAGCAAATAGAAGTGAAGAAGACACCAGGAGAAGGCACCTACCTTATTCGTATTTCTGTCTTCTACTTTGGGCTACAAAGCTCTTATTCAGCGATGCACGAACTAAGCCAACAGTATATTGTGGTAAGTTTGAGTGAACGCACCGGTTACAGCGCGCTTTAAGTTAGCTTCTTGTTAGTTTCAACTATGGAGAGATTCACTTGAATTACAAGGAGGTTAGACTTGAATTGCTTCAGCCCTATCTTCCTCTTTGAAGTGGCTTGCAACACCGCTTGCGAGGCGTATAACTGAAACGAGACGCTCTTACATACACTCCAAAGCGTGCAAGCTGGTTTTGAAGAACAGGACTTTTAAATTGCCGCTCTATGCTTTTATCGGAATTCGGAATTTTTTACGTGAAGTTGTTTGGTGGCACTGGACCTTTTCAATTTAGAAAAGATGTAGGTTCTATGGAAATATCTACAAAAACTTAGATGAAGTCGACTAAATTTCACATGCTTTCTCTCGGTTCAGAAAGCCATCTCAGACTTCTCCGTAGAGAGTGAACATTACGTACATAAAAGCATATAAAAACGGGCAAGAAGAAAGTCAACGCAACTGACTTTGATAACGTAGACGCAACGAAAGCTATTTGCGGCAAACCTTATGCGTACTTTGTACCGCTGGTCTCCGAAATATTGATTGTGTTATTATTTATTTTTCTCAAATCCAAGTTTCGCTATGGCATCGTCTAAATTCCCGAGCTCAAGGTACGTCGGGAGAAAAGACCGATGGAATGCTAAATACACGCTTAAAAAGCTTTCGGCAGAAGGACCACTGATCTCATGATCTTCGGCAGTAGTATAGAAACCTCTTCGAATACGTGGTCGTCGTGATGGCTGTTTAAGATCTTTCTTTCACACTTTATGACTTGTTCTTTTTTTTTTCTGCCTTTCCTTCCACCGCCTCGTCGAGAAAATATATAAATCCTCCCCGGGGCACATTTCAGAGAGGTAAGGCAAACCAAAAAGCCGAGCAAAGGAGAAGTATATATGTGCGTGCAGTGCCTTCAGCGGTGCCCAATGGAGCGCAAGCCGCGAACGTCAACGTGAATGTTGTACGTCCGTTCGAAGCGACGCATTTTTGATGAGACAAGCAGATCTCGTCCATTTTTCTTCAAACTGTCGTAGGAACATTCGATGCAGGAGAATTCTACCGGCTCAACATAGGGATTTCGCACTCCCTTACGCTGAGCGTAATCTTTCTATGGTTTTAGAGTTTATGTCTCATGACAGTGTGCGCTCCATTAGCGCTATTTTTTTTTTTTGCGATAGTACTTTGACTTGGTCGGGTTGGTTCATGCTCGCGGGACATGGTGCGTGACTTAGTCGAAGACGCGTGACCCATATGGACACAAGAGAGCCCCAGAAGCGAAAGCATCGTGAACGACGTTCGTCTGCGTCTCTGTTTGACTCCTATTTTCGCCTAAGTTGCGCCGCATGGATTGCTGACTTTGTCCTGGCGATTCCGTAACACGAATAAAAAAATATATACTGAAGTTCTTGCGCCGAACTTAACGTGTTGATCAGAAGCGTGGTTTCTCAGGGTAAAATGCTTCCCGTCTTTGCTTTTTAGAGCACTGTACAAATAAAAGAATCACACGAGCAGCTGAGAAATTTTGTGCACGGAGTGCGTTGGTGCAATGCGATTACCGCAACACACGTCCAGTGGGAATATCGCGCACGATGGGTAACTTACGAAACGTAAGGCGCGACATCTTCTCCAAAGCAGAGAGCTAACCGTGTTCTTCCCTGGTGCATAATTTTCAGGCGCCTCCATTCCAGCTATTGCCCGTTCTCAAGTGTGTCGCGTTCTGAAAATTTCAATCCTCCGAGCTCGCAAATAAAATAGGTGGCAGCTACGGTGCCTAGAATGCCTTACGTGTTGGCACGAGTGAACAAGCCCTCGGTATGTTAGTGCAGCAAGCGCTCGCTTTGTTTCGTTATGCGTTGCGACTCATTGGCCCAGCACGTATTTTATGAGCCGAGACCTGGATTGCAATCCCACAAAAAGGCAGTGATGACTTATCTCTTATTTGGACAATCGTGTATGCACAAACATGCCTTGCGTGTCGAACGCTGCAGGTACTACAAAAAATCGTCGTCAAAAGCCATGTTAAACGAGAACCATTAGTATTTCATTTATTTGTGACGGTAGCTCCCTGACAGATAGTTCTGCACTGCCCGAGGCCGGTGCCTGGATGGTACTCGAAACTGCCGTTTATGATGCCGTAGGACTTAGCCGCAGGCTATCTTGCCAGGCGAAAGTTATTTGTTTATTTATTGAAAAGTACCTCACAGGCCAAGAGGCAGTTAGTGAGGGGGGTTACAATGAAAATACAGAAAAACTTGCACGAACAGGACTACACTGCAAGTGAGTATAAAAAACAAAAATGCAACGCATTAGAACTAACGGTAGATAAGGTTATCGATTTTAGGCTGCACTTATAACACCACATCACAGAAGTCTAGAAAGAAAAAGAAGAAGAAAACGAAACGCTGCAGACAAAATGAACAAACGGGAGAATTTAACGAAAAAACAAACTTATGAGGCTGCTCTAAAAAAATGCACGTCATGTTTTTGTCGGAACGTGTTAGGAATCTCGGGAAGATTATTCCACATGCGGATGGCTTACGGTAGTGCTGATGCGTTCAAGGCGTCTATGTGTGAACAAAAATTTGTGCGAAGCTGAGGTGACTACGTAGCCAGCGTAGCGTGTAAAGGGGGCGCGGAAGGTTTAGTTACGTTGTTTCGTTACTGTAGGCATACTCGTGAAAGAGGCATAGCATGGTATTCGACGGTGAGGGGAAGAAGGCTGAAGTGAATAATCAAGTTTAAGCTGAGTTACACTGGAATGGCAGTCGTAGTTTCTTGAAATGTAACGGGCGGCTCTGCTTTAAACTGCTTCAAGCATATCAATTTGATAATGTTCAGAAAGGGACGTAATAGATGCAGTGTATTCAATTTGCGGACGTTAGAAGGACAATAACGGAGGTTTTGGCGTAAATGCCCTATGTTGTTTTCTGGGGTCCTACGTCTCAAAACCAGCTCTGATTATGAGAGACGCGGTAGTGGAGGGCTCCGGAAATTTTGACCACCTGGGGTTCTTTAACGTGCACTGACATCGCACACCACATGGGCCTCAACATTTCGTCGACCATCTGATCAGCAGCCGAGTACCATAGCCACTAGACCACCGTGGCGGGGCGTAAATGCCCTAATGTCTTGGATCGATGAACAGATCGCTGAAAACGATGTAGAACAGGGAATGTCGCAGGAGCCAACGTTTCGACAAGTGGACTTGTATTCGTCATGACGGCGACTGCCTTCTCCAGCATTCGTTTATGTATGCCATATGTACGCTTATGGACTCCATATGTGCGCATATGTACGCCATATGTACGTCTATGTACGCCATTATGTACGCCCTGTGCTTCTCTTCTAGTTCTAATGTCTTGGAGGCGTTTGAGGTAATTTAACGTTAACTTTAAGGAGAAAGCCTTAATTACCTCATTGGGCGATGGCCTTGAAGAACAAACGCGGCAGTCTGTTCGAATGGTATAAAAATGAAACCACGTGTCTTTATAGAAAGTGTATAGTAACGCTCACACCTGATCACATGCTGCCCACACCCGCATGGAGTGATGACATGGAGGACACTGAATGCATACAGCTCGTCACGTGTAGCGTATGCCTAAACAGCCCCTATCTGGATATGCAGGCAGGCACAACACGTGATTTCATGTCGAGCGAATGCCTGGTACTGGGAATGCTTTACAAAGGCATAACTTCTTGCTCGTATCGTTGGGTATGTCGACCTTACTTGAAACACTTGCTCTTTCCGATTGGGATTCTTGGACTTTTGCAAAAGTCTCACCTCGAACTCAGTTTGCAAAACTGAAACTTTTCTTTCAACCTCAACTGTTGGAGACGTGAGAAGAGCCGATTTCTGAAATTTTGTTAATAAATCTCTTCCCGTTTAGTTAACCCAAGCTTCTCCTCAATCGAAAGATTATCCTTCTGGTATACTCCTCCTTGATTTTCCTTTCACATTACAGATTCTTTATTTGTTTTTTTCTGCACAAAGGACATAAAATGGAGCAAAGACAAAAAGCTTGAAGCCTGACAAAGGCCTTTGCTCCAATACAGCGCGGCAAATGACCTAAATAACCACAATAAACGCGATGACATAAGTGTTATCACTTGCTGATCCCCGCAATTTCCTCCGAGTACTCGCCCAAGAAAATGTGCTCCCGTGAAAGCGAAGTCGTGTAGCTTAGCTAAAAAGAACTTCTGCGCAAGAAGGGAACTGAGCGTGGTAAGCAGAAGCTGGTACTGCGTTCAGCACTTAAGCACAGCCGCATCTGACTGTTCTCGGAGGATAGCACTCAGTCGTTAATAAAGCTACGGTATCACCCACCTTGCACGTTCTCGCTAAGTGCAACTGAGAGGGCCCAAGCGACTGCAGCGTACAAGGACCTCTCAGAATGGGGAAACTGCTGCACATTGTGGTCGCTGTGTATCTGGCTTGCAAGAAAAAGAAAGCAGCCAAGGTGGTGTACCAATCACGTGTGCTAGCATTTGAGAGAAAATGCTCGGATTGCGCGAATTTTGCTTGGTGATCGAATCGAACAAGAATCGAATAGGGCCAGAAGCGGATAGAATCGAATTTCATGTTGAATACTTTTTCAGGTGATTCTCGGATATTGAACGGCCTTTTTAAAGTCAATAAACATCGGTATTCCCGTCTTCCTATTCGTAACTCTAGATTGAAAAGCTCGAATACTGTACCTGGATACCCTGCGGAACAACAGGACTGAAGCCACATTCACAGAAATGTTCTTGCATAAGTGCTGTTTTCCATTGGCCAGTAAGCTCCTACAGTGACATGTGCAGCGTCAGGGCTGGCTGAAATCTTTTCTTACGAACATTTGTTGCGTAAGACGTTGGTGTGACTACGAAACCTCTTCATAAAGCGCTGACGGTAGTCGTATAGCCCGCACACCTGGGTGAAGTAGCCGGCTGCACTACACGAGCTGTCATGTTTTATACCTATAATGTGCCAACCGTGACATTTATTTCTAGATCTATTTTTTTTATACTGGCGCAGATAGCAGGTCAATATATTCCTATGCCATTAAACAATATTTGGGTTCAGGAATAACAGCTATTTGTTCCGGGGTTCAAATCAAATAGGACACTGTTCGATTCAATATTGCAGATTTTCGAATATTCGCACACCGCTAGCAAATACTGTGAAGTATGTTTTGTGAGCCGAAAAGAACAAAAAATGGTTATGGGACGATTAATTATGGCATGTGGTTCTTTCGCCGAGCTAATTACGATTCACGTGACGGCTTTCACACTTGGGCAAAATTTTTTAAGTGCACGCCGTAATGCATGCGCACTCGAATTACTACCAATGCTCTGGTGTTGCCTTATGTTACAATCTCATTTTTTCTTGCATGAAACAAGAATAACTAAAGTTATGAAACGAAAATTCGTTGAACATAGAATGTCGTTTGAGCGAGCGTTTTGGCAGAGGAAGTTGTCTTCTTCAAAGCATCAAGTGTGCGTTTTTCCCACGATCCATGAAACTTAAGTGTAGGAGGAAAAAAGCAGAACTTGGGTGCAGAGAAAGAAAGAAAGAAAGAAAGAAAGAAAGAAAGAAAGAAAGAAAGAAAGAAAGAAAGAAAGAAAGAAAGAAAGAAAGAAGTGAGTGAGTGAGTGAGTGAGTGAGTGAGTGAGTGAGTCTTCTTCCTTCTTGTCTCTGTCTTCTTGTGCCTTCTTCCTTGAGGCTCTTGTCAAACCTTCGCAGCATGGAGTGTCAAGTTTTCAGCCTTGCTTTAATCCTGCTGCTTTATTCCATCCGAACTTCTACGAGAAGACGTGATCTTTCTTATTTATTTTTTCTTCGGGCAATGCACGAGTGTGGCCAATTTCTTTTTTGCCGTTATGGGCACTCAATCTCGAGATGCTGCTTTCACGTTCGGAGCCAAGAGGTCATTGCGAAAGCGTCCATCCTTCACAGCTGCATTTAAGCGTACGCGAAAATAGGCACCAAAACATTCGCTCCGCGTACGCAATACCCTCGGCGTCCTAGATGTATGAGCACTGGAGCTCTGGATAAACTGTGGCGAACGTGGAGTTAAGAGCTAGATATGTAGTCGCACACGTGGCTGGCGACGTTGAAGTTATCGCCTTGTCGGAAAATCGCAACGCGGTCTACATTTCACGCCCTCTCATTATTAATCACATGGCTCGAGCTGCGCTGCTTGGTATTTGGAGTATGCTCCGTTCAAGGGAAGAGTTAGTGAGACGATTGATGTGTGCCTCTTCAGACCCGAAGTCATTTCTGCACACTTGTGGACGAACAGGCCCTTTTCTTGCGCTCGGGAAATGAACCTTGGGAAAGTGGTAGAGGGAGGCTTTTGAATAAAGGAAACTTACCGGCGACCAACCACCGATTTATCAGGCTGGCTTTGTGTGGTCTATAGAGACGACGAGAGGATTCATTCTTAGCGAGACGAAAGAACAGTGCATGATGAGAGCAAGCAGATGGAGCACGGGATGAGCTGCGTATCTTGAAGAAAAGTATGGGCTCTTTGAGAGTGAAATGCCTAGGCAGTTTAGTATTTTACACTTCAACAGGCGAGCCGGAAAAGTTGCGGTAATCTGCACCAATGAGAGTGCGCTGAAAGAGGAAATTGTGCTGTTTCCGATCCGTAAAACAGTCGTGCCCCTCGCAGGTGAGCTTTATTACATAGGCCGAGGAACAGAGCCTTCGAATGGCTGATGATTTATAGGGTTTTACGTATCGAAAGATTGAAACGGTTAGTTCTCATGTCAGGGGCAGAGTCAATGACCGTCTGGTTGCTTGACGCGCGTTACATCGCTGTATACTGCGTGAGACAATGTGTCGCCACAGCGTCAACCTCAACCAATATTAATGACTTAGGTTAACGTTGACCGTCACCGATTACGCAGAGAGATTATCTAGTCGAACATTTATTATCAACATTAGGTTTTTCAGGATATAAGAATGCAATATGCGGTGTCGAATGTGCTATAAAAACTGATGAATGACGCAGGCTTTTGTGCAGGATTCTATAAGAACTTATTGGAAGCATGCTACGCCAGCATGGAATCCAAGGTGCACACTAGAAAAAATGCTATTAGAAGTTTTTCGAAAGTTCACAATACGTTTGCATAATACGTGTCCGAGTATTTTACTCTAATATAAGATGACCCTAAATTGTCAGTTACTTTTCAGCTTTTGCATTCCATTTCTGCATGTATTTACGCACACAATTTACAAAAAAAAAATATTCCTTTCGGAACTGTTCGAGCTCTCCTGACGCGAAACATATCGTCAGAGACGTCGGTCGGCCAACGGCAATAAGCGGTTCCCAGAGTCTTCCCTTAAGGTTGCTTGACGTGCAGAAGCTCTAACATTGAAGCTAGATACAACGTAAGTAATGCAGCGTGACCACAGCAGTACTTTATCTTGTCATGCGTTGAGACATGTGCATGGCAGGTAGGCGAATACAATGAAATTGCTGATGTAGTGATGGTGTCTCTGCAGCACTTAACCGGTGGCGAAGAAACACACATTTCTGACTGCTGGTAATACTTGAAAGATACATACGTTTAGCTCGGTGCCAAGTCTTGTTTCTCCGTTCATCACTGATCTCCTTACCTATTTCTGATTAAGCGTCAGAGGTACACCGGCAGGTCGCCCTCATAATGATACCACTAATTGATGTTCTTAACATGTCTCTCAGCAACATGGCAACACCGCCTGCAGAAAGTGTCCTGCGGTTACTGGAAGCACTGCGTCCGTTGCTTGAATATATAGCGTTAGTGGGCCTATTGAAATAAACTTCAACAAAAGCACCAATTTCCCCGCTAAATACCAGATACCGTTATGTCTCGCATGACATCCTCACATCGGAACGTTATCATGCTTTTGCAGTCACCCAGATCTACCAACTAAATTGGACTATTGCATAAGAGTACCTTCAAGAACTAATGCACGCTCAGTTTTTCTGCGACTAAGTTCGCTAGATTGTTCGACGCGTGGCGCACGCCCAACAGTTGCTCGCGTCATCGTAATCCTTGCATGCATTCCGAATCTGGTGCCCGATGCCACGCTGGGATACATGCCTCAAGGCCAGAATCTACATTCTCCTGACAGCAGCGAAGACTCTTATGACAATGTGCACTCTCGGATGGGGCGACACTGCTCTTTTTCTCTCCTCTCCTTCTTTGTATCCCATATTCTCCCTTCCCTCAGTGCAGGGTAGCGAACCGGAAGCGCATTTGGTTAACCTCCCTCTTTCCCTTCCCTTGTTTCTCTCTCTCTCTCTCTCTCTACGTTCAGATGCACAAAATGAATATAATCATTTCAACAGACAATCTCTGAAAGGGTTAAAGTAAAATACGTTGCTTTGAAAGAGAAGGTGGTGCTTTAGAAAATGTAGTAAAAAGAATATCAGGAAGGAACTCAGAATGCCTTGCTTATATAGCCGCGGCTCGCTAAGTTAAGAAAATACAAGTAGAAATTATAATATCCTGTAGCTCACCACGTCAACATATATTGCAGATCTGTAAGCGAACTGCCGTTATTATTTATTCAAGTCGACGTAAAATTTTTGCAATACTAATTGTGAACAAGTCCTTGACGAACTTCTCACTTTCGCCATATCTATCTATCTATCTATCTATCTATCTATCTATCTATCTATCTATCTATCTATCTATCTATCTATCTATCTATCTATCTATCTATCTATCTATCTATCTATCTGCCTACGGCTCGCTTCTCTCCTGGTCGTCTCGTTCACCAGGTATACCCTTATATTTTGGAGGTAGGGTAAAAAGCCATGAGGAATATGAATGACTGATATTTACATCACTGAACTGATATACTCGTCATATATGTCGCGATTAACGACACTGCAATCTCTTGTAGCTCAGACCGGTAGTAAACAGCTCTGCAATTCTCCAGCTTTAAAGGAGACTGTGTGCTTCTGTGTAGAGTGGTAAATTAGTTCTGCAGAACCCTCCAACGTGGCGCTAGGATTATGAAAATGCAGATATCGCTTAAAATGGTTCGAACTTGAGAAAAGTCTAAAATTACTTTTGTGTAAAGAATAACTTGGTACATAACCCGAGTTTTTATTTTCAGGGAAGTGTACTTTCGCCAAAAAGAAGCGTACACGTTGAAATATGCTCAGAACAGGACCGTTGCTTTCTCTTTACCTACTATTTAATATTCACCTTTTATTTATCTTCTCGGCTTGCACCACATCGGTTAAGCGTGCGAGAACTATCGTGGTAACTGCATATGTTCATAACGAGAGCGCACTGAATCTTTAGGTTAACGCATGGTCATTGTTTAAGAGATCGCCATCACAAGGCTTGGGCTAGTTTTATGTGTACTACACCGTTTATTTTTGAAGAACACTGGCGGAAACAAAAAAAAACAGAAAAAAAAAGAAACGAGGCCGCCGACGCGCAGAAAATCGAAGTTTGCACTTGATCTAACCTTCAAAAAGTGAGCAAATGAAGCGGACAGCGCTTATTGTAGAAAAACTTAGACGTGGAATTTCAAAAAAAAAAGCAAATATACGTAATTTGAGACGGTTATACACTTATAGAGTTGACTCCACCGTTTCTGCAACTCCATCACGTGACTTCTATACATCGTCCTTCTCTCACCCCAGCGCTTCGTGGTACGCTATAACAAATTCTGGATGTGCTCTTTATCAATCAAGTAACCAACCAATCGATTGATCAGTCAAATAATCGATCGATCAATCGCTCAGTTCCTTCTATCCTATGTGGCGCCAGTGAGAAGATGCCAGTAGGGGCCTAAGTGGTTTCTCACGAAACCACCGATTGCGTCAGCAAATTTCTCGGCTATCCGCGTTTCATAGACAGTGTAGTATGACGGTGCAAACGAAGTCAATGGGCTGTGCTCAACGGCTCCAACAAGCACATACACACACCGCAAAGACAGTTGACGCAAATGTTCTGTAAGCTTCCAGCCCAGTCGAAGCGCTGTAACACTGAGAACGCTGTCTGTCGCTACTTAAACAAAGAAAAAAAAATGAAAGCAAGAGAGCCACGAAAAAGTGATATAGAGAATACCCAAAGAAAGGTGATTCAACCATAGGGCCACACACCTCAACGACTTGAAGGTGTCAACAAGAACGGCGGCATATTATGGGAATATACAGCGTGCTTACGGGGAATAAGACGCCAACGCGCAGAGAAAAAACTAAGAAAAGTCAGAACAAGTGGAAACGCCAGGATAGAGAGCGCTTTCCACGGGTAGCATCGCCATCTTCAACAGCCCAGAGCGCGATAAAAGCAGCGCTGGCCCCAAGGAGGCTTGGCGGGCCCCCTTGTGAAGCCGCTTAGGCGTGACGAATGTACCTTGCGCCCAACTCATATGCTCGCCACGTCACAGCGAGAAAAGATGCTAGTATTTATATATAAAGGCTCATCACATGCTCTGGCGCCCCGCCACGGTGATCTAGTGTTTATCGCACTCGGCTGCTGATCCGAAGGTCGCGGGATCGAATCTCGGCCTCGGCGGCTGCATTTCTCTGGAGGCGAAATGTTGAGGCCCGTGTGCTGTGCGATGTCAGTGCACGTTAAAGAACCCCAGGTGGTCGAAATTTCCGGAGACCTCCACCACGACGTCTCTCATAATCAGAGCTGGTTTTGGGACGTTAAACCCCACAAATAAATCAATAAAATGCTCTGGGAATGCCCCTCTTTACAGCACCACACGACTCAAGCGATCGCGCAAGACCCCTTTCAATTGCTTATCAAGAGTCACAACTGGTTCCATCAACTCCAGGCACTCCAGAAAGCCCACGATGCGGCGGTGAGGCTTGGCCTTCCTGTCCGTACGTGGAAGAGGCTCGCTGTCCTCCCTCTGTAAAAGGGGCGGAGTGGCTTCTTCAGGACTCTTGTAAAGTTTGTTACCCACCTGCATACCTACTTGTCGCCTATTCTGGCGTGTTTGCCTTCGTTTTCTGAATGTTCAAGTCAACGCAGCGATATCCCTCTTTCTTTCTCGTTTGTTTGCTGAAAGCACTGTTTCTTTAATTCCAAGCGCGATATGGAGATGTTGCTTCTTTAGTGCACGTCGCCCCCCCCCCCCACCTCCCCTAGCGCTTCTCACTTAAAGAAAAACAACAAAAACATGCTAGTATACCCTCCAATTAGCAGCATAAAATTAATTCAGCCACTTTTTCTTGGAGATACATAGCCATCTCATGCATAAAAAATGTCTGGCATTAAGATACATCATAAGCGTACGTGATTCTTTCCCTCCAGGTATCTTATTGCAGTCGATGTTAATAAACATTGACAGCTTTAACCTGGAATGTACCGGGTGTTTCAAAATATGCATCCAAAAATATTACATCATACAAAAAAGCAGATATCTCTGCAGTATCTGCACAGATATCTGGAGGCTCTTCAAGCTATGAGTTGACGTTTGAATGCACATGTGTTGGTGCTTACACATTGCAGGAGTCGGGAAGGAAAGGCAATGCGATCACGCCTATGCCAGGCACCGCGAGACAATGTATGTCCGTGCGGAAGGAAAGGAAGGCAACTACAAAACACTATACTTTCTGGCTCATTTCCGTTCTCACTTTTTCCTGTGCCGAAAGCAGGCCGTTCATTTTTCACCTTGTTGGGCATCCAGCCTTCCGTGTAGAGCCCGATGTATCGCTTCTTTCAGCAAGAAGCAGTATCGCCCCTGTCTTATTTCTGTAACATTAACCTGCCATCTCACGATCCCGTGCATACTACACTGCGCTTGATACAGCGAACGTATGCGCTTTACAAAAGCTCGTTCATCCAGATTTACTGATGTGCCCGTGACAGTGTCGGTTCAAGACGCTTGACGTTGTTTCATTTTTTCACGCCCTGCGACACTTTCGTGTACTTTTCGCGACACCAGACCCCGAATTCATCTTCGTCAAGCCAAATTCTTGGGAAAACCAACGTCATTATATGAAAAGAGAAACTTTTGTTCTTAAATTTCTTAAAACGAGTGCCGCATGTCATACAAGGGTTCTGTAGTAGAGAAAGTCGTGATTTACACTTCTTTTAGATACTTCTGTTTTTTTTCCCCTGCTTTCGTCATTAAACTGAAGGACGCTCTGACGGCATAAGTACAAGTGTGAACGCACAGATAATGTTCTACTTGCCAGTAACAGAACAGAATAAATTAAAAGCAACTGTAACCATAAAGGTAAGGGGCGCAACTTTGTACAAATAGAAAAGTAGGAGGAGCTTACAAATGCTACACTGGTTTCCAAGTTTTTCATATCTCCTTTGCATGGCCGAATCATTTTAGCAACAAGAACAGCAGAGACAATGTTGCCCTGTCTGATGCAATAAGCGGAGCACCTTTCCTGTGCGGAGCACCTTTCCTGAAACATTCCTGTGCGCGGAAGACAGACTAGAAAGTGTTATTTATCTTTGTTGTAAAGCTGACGTTCATCATTCTTTGAACTTCGCGTGACCGACCGTTGCTGAATCGCAAAAGGTGTGAGCACCATTGTAGTACTTACAGTCCAATTCGAAATTATCTAGAAAGTTCGACACATAACACTCCCCATAGAACTAAGTTAGGCTGATGCTTAATTGCAAGACATATACGAGAGCTCTTCTTTATCAGATTTGCTTTCAGATATCATTGAGTAAAACATTTTTCGCATGAACACGTCATCTTCGTGTGAAAAATTCTGTCCAAGCAATAAATAAAATTTAAAGCCAGTTCCACACATGTTGAATCTGAGTAAACAGCGGAGCTGAGGCAAGGGTGTCAAACGGTGTCAAATTCACTCTCGCTATCATGCAGCACTGTCATTGTCGTCCTAACTGTCATGTAACAGTGGGTTGGGGGCAAGGACTTGTGTAGGGAGTCGAGGGCAAGTGCGGTTCTGCTTTTGCTTTCTACGCTAGCCGAGACGTTTCATTATTTATTTATTTATTTATTTATTTATTTATTTATTTATTTATTTATTATACTTCGCGTAATCACTATAATGTAGCAGCGTTCAAGAGCAAGAAAGGGTTCGATGTTCCCTTCTGCGTGACGGCTCGGCTAAATGCGAAGGTCACTAACTACGGTTTCACCTCGGCTTTAATCAGCTCCGCTGTTAATACACTTGTCGTGTCTTCAGCAGGCACTCGCTTTCTCGTTTTCATATTCTCACTCATTATTTTTAAAGATTTTTTAGTCGACTCGCAGCGAAAGCAATCCTTTCGCCATTTCGTGACAAGGTGGATAGGGTGAATCTATCTAGAATTCTATCCACAGAGAAGCAATCTCAGACAGCTCATCTTAGGCCTGTGTCGCATCGGAATGACATACAAGGAAGTTCAATTACAGGTGAATCAGACTGGTTCTCCAAGACCAAACAAAAAAAAATGGTGAAGGGAGAAGACTGATTGCGGGAAGCTGACACCGTGCCTTTCTCATTCAATCAGGGTGTCTCGTTCGGTCTTGTCCCACGGGATAAGTCGTTACACTCTTTGCTGCCTTCAATCTTTTGCCGCTTCTGCTTTATTCGTCGGGGGATATTGAATTAACATTACCGTATCGAGAAGCACGAAAACAGAATTCTTGGAAATCAGTTCGCAGCAATTTGAACTAGAATCCCGCGCCCGAGTGTCGTAGTTGCAATTTTGCTCAACACTGAATGCATACAAACTCTCGTGCGCATGCTGCAACTTTTCGAGGGTTTGCAGTATGTGTTAGCATCTGTATATAAGTTGCTGCAAAAAAGCCCAAGAAAATATCTGAGGAAATATCTGAGTTAAGATTTGGTTTCCTTTCTGTGCTGATTCGCTGGTGCCTTCTCGGAATAGCCTTGTTCTTTGGAACAAAGTGTTGAAATATGCTAGAGAAAGAAACGACATAGCAATGGAGGCAGCAAAGCTGTGTGATGAATTTACTCTGTTTTATTGAGTCTTGGAGTTGTTACAGCGCAAACCAATTCTTCTAAGACGCTAGTGGCTAAGATGAAGGAGGAGGTCAAGGCGCGAGTAACTTTTCATGTAGTGTAATCAGTGTACTCGACCCACCGCTCCATTTTAGCTGGAAAAGTGTGCAAAAGGCGGATGATATTGTTTTTGAAAAACCATTAGCAGCAGCAGCAGCAGCAAGATCCGAGCTTATGTCCATTGCAGTACGAAGGCCCCTCCCAACAATCTCCACTCTCACTTCTTTTGCACGAGCTGATTCCACTTGATGCCTGCAATTCTTTTATTTCTATCTCCCTGTCTTACTCGCTGCCGTCTATGCTTTTAATTTACGGCATATATGGTACAATTCTGTTGCTCCCTTGTTGCCAATAATAGGCAATACCAATTTCGCCTTTAGCCTGTAGGAAACCTTGTATTAAAAAGAAAAAAAAGCTTTTGTTCTTTTGTTCCAGATCGTACTATGACGTCAAGGGCCAGAAACGGGACACATCCAAGTTCGTATGAAAAGCACGACATCTGTAAAAAATAACAAAATCTATTGCGTATTGAGAAACATTATGAGAGACAATTAAGCCGATGCCTCATAGATAAAGAAAATATAAGGAGCATAGTAGGATGAATACAAACATTGAAAATTTTATGACCGCGAGGATGAAGAAAAAAATGTACAAATAATGCAAGGAAGACACGAAAAGGGAAAGAAAATCTCCTTCAAAGCAGCGGCTAGCGGGGAGCAGCTGTCAGCACAAACAAATGTAGTTGTCCGTTGGAAACATGTGAACGGTCACATCCACGTTCATTTCAATCCACCAGAAACGCAGCGCGTGCGTCTTTGATTCGTTGTAGACTCTGACACCGGTAACCTGGCTTCGCATTGAGCAGGGCTTGTAGAATCGCCGGCAGGAAACCTAGTCTGGCGCAGAAATACGCACTTTATTGAATCTCCGGCAAATCCACGCCCAGTTTTCGGGGAAGGACGTGCACTTGTGAAGGACCGAAAGAGTATACACATACACAGATGGGCGATAGCAATAACATAAAACGCCGAACAGCGAGGAATCGCAGCTGTTTACGAATCCGCATCGACGAACATGTTATTTCCTTCTTCCCCATCAAAGAAGACCGTGCCGAGGAGGTACTTCCGGGCAGAAAAACAAGCAAATATAAGCATCTGACGCCCTTTTCAATACCTAGAACGGAACCTGTTTACGCATCGGGATTGAGGATCGCTTGTTTACAGATCAGGTCATGCGTATTGAAGAGTCTGTCTTTTTTTTTTTTTACTTTCGTCAAGCAATACAGTTTGAAAATGATGAGTCTCTCCAGAAGCAGAATGGTCCTCACCGTGCAAGCTGAACAGCGACGACTTCTGTGCAAAGAACTCTGTACTCCCTGGCTCCGACGTCGTCCCTTTACGCATACATATATGTCGATGCTTTGATATTTTAGTATGAATCCTGTCTTTCTAAATGTCATCTAAAGCTTCTGTTGTTTTGTGGGGTTTTACGTCCCAAAACCAGTTCTGATTATGAGAGACGCCGTAGTGGAGGGCTCCGGAAATTTCGACCACCTGGGGTTCTTCAACGTGCACTGACATCGCACAGCACACGGGCCTCAACATTTCGCCTCCATCGAAATGCAGCCGCCGCGGCCGGGATTCGATCCCGCGGCCCTCGGATCAGCAGCCGAGTACCTTAGCCACTAGACCACCGTGGCGGGGCATCTAAAGCTTCTGTTTGCAAGCATCGAGGTTTCATTACGGGGATGTTCCACAAACGTGGGACCGTTCTGTAAGTTGTCCACATTGACTAGAATCAAGAAATTTGATATTTAGTGACCATTATGCGTTCATTTCCAGGCATGGAACATTCAATTTCACGATAGTCTGCTGCCAAGGAGGACGTGTCAAGCCGTGACGTGGGAAGCGGTACCGATAAGCACGTCAAGCGTTCGCGCTACATTAACAACTTTTCCAAAGCTGTCAAACTTCATTTGGATTACGAAAGGAAAGGGGTCAAGGGCTCGTTCTTTATTTGTTAGAAGCAACTTAATGAGCAAACAGACAATGAAACCTACGAAGGCATAGGAGAAGTTACTTGTGGCATTGTAATTGTGGAGAAAGTAGAAAGAAATTAAAGCGCGTAGCTTCTGGGAAGCAGAAACGGCTTAACAAACCAGCGAGAGGTTTCCTGTGGGCCTACTAGCTCATATTATGGTTCCCTTGACCCAGTTTACAAAAACTCGGTAAATTTAGAACGACAGTTCTCGGCATGCATTTTGCGTAGTTAAGCAGATGTACTTCATCGAAATATGCTCAATACAACGGGAATATATAAAACACGTGAGCCTCGTCTATGCTCAAGGGCCCTGCTGTTGTATGTATAGCTCCCGAAAATAAAAATAATGATGTTCTGCGGTACATGCTGCATCATCACACAAGTCTCGACGTGCCAAAAAATGGTAGAACGAAAAATTAAATCATAAATCTAAAATGACGTTAAAGCCATCAAATTTTATTATAAAGCAGACAAGAAGACAGGGATCCAATATGCAGGAAGTTTTTTCCAAGTGTATGACATTTTCCAGGTCCATTAACCACGCCGTTTAACCACACGTTTTGTTAAATCACGCCTGACCATGAGCGATAGGTGCGGCTTAATCGAGTGAGAAAAGGATAAATGTACTGCGACCATCTGTGATTAAACCACAAGCATATGTGCCTGGTTTTGAATTTCTTTAATATATCGGCTCTTCTTCTTCCTTACCTGCACAAGGTGACGAACTTCGAAGAAATTTCGGCGCTGCAATTCAGTGACAGCTTTCGGTTCAGCTTTCATTTTTAATTTAGTTAATGTTTGTCGGTTTGTACACAGGAATAAAGAAGTCAGGACTGCCCCAAAATTTTATGAGGCAGGTTTTCTCACCATTAGTCTAGCTTAACGCTCTCAAGCGAGCTCAGGATGTATTGACAACTACATACGTCTCCCTGAGTAGAGAAATGAATTGGCGTTTGTGAGGCTTTAAAATTATATGTGTGCCCTTTGAATATTATGTCACTCAGCCTGGCCGACGGTGTGTACTAAGCTGGTAGGAAGTTTGGCGGCGTTATTGTCGAGTCAAACAAATTGAACCAAACAAAAGGCCTTAAAACATGAAATGAAAAGCAAGAGCATGAGGGATAAGGGTCGCTTCAAATTTCCTGCGTGCGCTTCATTAAGAAACTGATTAAAGCATCTGGTACGGTGCAGATTCAGCTAAACGACGTTTGAAATTGCAACACGAGATAGGTACTGCATACGGGTGTACATTTTTTTCAACCTTGGCCTAAAGGCTACTATCAGCTGAAATATACGACGCTTCGAACTCATTGTTGCCGTTGCGTAGGTCGAAAAGCCCTAGAGGCTTAGGAAACATCGCAGAAAGTTTTAATTGGAAATCTCGAACAAACAATGGCCTCTAGTCTCTTGTTCCCATCATCGCGAAACTGCAGCCAGGAACAGGCTTCTCCTCTCACTCCGTACATGTAAAACCACTTTGCAGCATACAATAAAAATTGTCAGCGTTCTTATCTGTCAGTGGCATTAGAAATAGGCTTCTAAATTGTACTGCAGCCCTAGAGGTGAATAGCTGCACGAGATATATTATGGCCTTTTATTGTGAAGAAAAAAAAAGGTGAAAAAAATTTGATGTTAAGGGGCTCTTTTCGCGATAGCGTAACGAGCGTTGTGGCAGATTTGCTGTTTAGCAGAACCAAAATCTTTAACAAGGTTCCTAATACCCGACGGAAAAAGCTACAGAATATAGTGGAAGCTTCCTGATCGCGACCAATATGGCTGGACTGCAAGAAAACGAATGCTTGGACTAATGGCTCCACCTTAACAATCATGATAGTGCGTGCGAGCAAGTTGAAGAGGCATCCGAGGCGGTTCATGTTCGTACCACTGTGAACAGAGAGACCAGACGATTGCATGAGTTTTTTATAGGTGGAGTACCGTAAAAGAGGTGGCAAAGATGCAGCGACTACACAGACGTAGAGAATCGGCACCGCGAGCAAGAGCTCCGTGGTTCGAATCCAGCTGCCGCGAAATTCTGCACAACATAAAAAAAAAAAAAAATACGCATCTTGGTAGAAATGGAGGTGACAAACTTGGGATACGACCTTATCACGGCGACCAAAGCCTCCGACACACTGCTTCACCAGTTCAGGATCGGCCATACTGCAGTGCCCAGGCGCGTATTTCCGACTTAACTTTCGTTTCAACTATACTGCACGTACGCCATTAAGAACGTCGTTGTTCAAAGTTATTTCAGCAATGCTGGTCAATGTTCGGTATTTGTAAACTATAAGCTATATCAATGGAAAACCGCGTGAAATCATGAGAGAAAAGAATGAATATTCAGTAAGAAACTATGTGCGCGCCTATATTGTGCCAAGTGCGCAGTGTCATATATATAGTGCTGTGATCGAAGGAATCATAACTGAAATGAGCATGAGCGCATTCTCCAAGCGACTGTTCCAATTTCAGGATAGCCTAAAGGCACGTCAACGTTTCGTCATCACATGTATTGATGGGCATATTCGTACAAAGAGTGCAAGCCAGAGCTCATGAAGAGACCAGCAAACTATTGCTCTCATGAGTGTGCAACGTGTGAACATTGTGGGTGTCGTCACGAGAAATAAAAAAAAAAGAAACAGGGAGCAATGGCAAGCAAACAGCAAAGTCAGCGAAATAGGACAATAATGATTCCCAATCACTGCGAATTCGCAAAGATACAAATGTTCACGCTAGTTGACTTTCTGCAACAGCATACATCATTAATGTAGCAAATGAGTTCTGCGGAAACCCGCAAGGTGGAGTAATGTTGATAAAAGGAAAAATTAACATCCACCCGTTGTTTTTTTTTATAGCACAAGGCTACAAGGAAATCCATACAGATTTCTCAGGAATGAAAGCTTCCTAGTTGCCAGAAAATTCGTCCTGGCCCAAGGGACCAGGACCAGGACGAATTTTTCGGCAGCTAGGAATCTTTCATTTCTGAGAAATCCGTATGGATTTCCTTGTAGCCTTGTGCTATAGAAGTCGCAGCTCCGCCGCAAGGGCGAAGCAATGAATGCGATAGCAACAAAGGAGACCGCAACGCGAAGAGCGTGGAGGCAGCTTGAAATTTCCAGCGCGTCCATCGAGCTCAAAGGAGGCCGCTAAATGAGCAAACACAAGATGAGCGCGAACGATCGAGTGAAGCACGCACGAAACGAAAGCACAGATATACACCGAACGAGCGCGAATAAGCTGTCGCAGTGGACACTCTCAGTTTGAACAGCGTTTCGGCTGGAGGCCAGCCTTTTTATCTTTGAAAAAGGCTGGCCTCCAGCCGAAACGTCAGAATAAATCCTATGTTTGTCACTGTGTCTTTCTGATAGTATATATATATATATATATATATATATATATATATATATATATATATATATATATATATATATATATATATATATATATATATATATATATGCGGTTCATGACGGCGGCGACGGGGACGGCAAAAAACAGCCGAGACTGTCCATATAATTGCTATCGCAATAAAAAAAAACGGGTGGATGCTAATTTTCCCTTTCAACAAACGTCATTGAGCTCGAAAACCGTTACGTTGCTGTCTGTAGCACCCGCAATAAGGAGTTGGCTGCATTTGCTCTAAGAATGAAAAGGACGGCTCTTTCGTACGTCGATTGAAGCTGCGAAGCACCTTAAGCGCTCGCGCTGTCGGCGTTTCCTGTCACCCGTCACGGCGCGCCGATGCTAGAGGCAGTGCAGTCAGAGTAGGGTTGTCGTGTCAGGAGAGATTTTATTAAAAAATTTCTTGTAATGAGCCCGGGCTGTCGGCGTCTAACGTCGTCATCGCCGTGGCCACGGTAAGACAAGCCCATTAGGCGCGATTGACGTGTTCCTGTGGGAAACAGCGGCGCATCAACGCGCACTTCGTACCTTCCCACCCATGTTTCACTCTAATGGAGCTGTGTGAAGCAGATCGCCGTTCAACAGTGAGAGCGCGTGAGACTATGGATGATAAGCGCACGCACGCACGGACACACACACACAAAGAAACGCGCGCGCGCTGTAACTTGTCAAGAAACCTGAATAATTTTCCTTGGCGAGACTGCATGAGCGGCATCGTACTGTCATTCCTTTGATGTCGCGTAGCCGGCTCTTTCTCTCTGTCCCCTCTCAAGGATGTACACAAGTGCATTAGCCAAGACCAGAAAATAATGGCCAACATCACATTCTTATAGTGATGCATATAAGGTGTATTCACACTACATTCAAAAGCACTAAAACTGAATCTCAGTTTCACAACCAGCTATTGCACTCCATGGCGCCTATTAAATAAAAACTTGAAATGTCAAAGTGGGGTACGAAAATCTTATTTAAATCAAAATGATGCAAGCGAGAAACTTACGAAGAAATAAAATAAAACGCATTAGGAGGTTTTAAAACGAGCATTACGTAAGTTTTATCAGTTTACTAGAGGTAATGCGGTAATCAGACATTAAGTGCCTTGGTAAATTTAATTATTTCGCCAGGCGCACATTGAGTTGACGCCGCTGCCCTTGGTGTGCCCTTATAATTGCACTTTGTAATTACGCGATAGTTCAAAAATGCGGTTAGTTCCTCCAAAGTGAAATTGATGTTCTCGAAGATCGAAAAACAAAAATGATAGAAGCAAGCTATATGACGGTGTTTTCTTTCTTTCTTTTTTTTTTGTTCTTTAAGTGTACCGCAGTCTCACTGGCTCGGGATGTGTGGAGGCTATGGAAAGCCATCGCTGCAGTATTACCAGCGTTTGGTAAATTATAGCACGAAAATTAGGTACCCGGTGAATGAAGGATAAGAAACTGGTCTGTAAGTCAAAGAAAGAAACTCGTTTAGTTGCAACGAATTGCGTGCAGCTGACGACGATACTAGCATTTCGAAAGACACAGGTGGACGAGAAATATACAAGAAAGATTCCGTTGCAAGAGTATGGGAGATGGCCATAGTGTATGCAGACGGAAAGAACCCTTGAATCGGAGAAAAAGCAAGAGGGAAACGTAGATATGTAAGGGAAACTGGAGAAAGCCAGAGCGGTCTTCCTTTGAATTTGACATTCTGGCAATCTTGTGGAGGCGCTGCACCTTAATAGAAATAGCGGCTAGACCCAGGTCTTCGTCAAAGCAAAGCTCGACAGACATATCTTGTGCTTTCTCAAGTGGGTGATGCTTCAGCACTGTTTTGTTAAATATGATCTGTTCGCCTACACCTTTGGAATTGTTTCCGTGAAATAAGAAAAAAGAAAAAAGTAGGATGCAGTCCAGGTCGTCGGCTCATGCTTACAAATGTCTACAATTCAAGCGGAGCCGCATGCCATCTTGGCCAGTTATCGTAATCGCTTTATTGAAGCTAGCTTCGTTGGTGCTGAACGTTTGCGAACGTAATTCAAACTTAACATTTCGGTTATTCTACTCTCAACCAAAACATTCACTCGGAAACTCGCAAATCCTGCTCACTCAGAGTATTACGGCCAGCAAGTCAGCTGAGATATGTGAGGGTGTCTATGTTTGGACATACAAAAGCGCTTTTGGTCAGTCAGGTGTGTCGTGTGCAACCACAAACGCAATATGTACACCTTCAGTATGTCAGAGTCAAGAAGCTGTTTTAGCGTCGTGGAGGCACCCTCCATCGCACACCGGATACCGCTGCTTGAATGCCAACCCGACCGTCAAAGTTTATCGAAACATTACCTTACTTTTTCGCACGAACGTCACTAGAAATCTGACGTCAACCCGAGCGCTTTTGCGCAAAACATGACGTCAGTGACTTCATCATGACGTGTGGCGTCATCACTGGGCCGCATGACTTTCGGCACCATTCGCGTTGGCACCAGGACAACGGGCGCCGTCTTTTTTTTTTACTCATGAGACGTATAACGTGTTCGCCATACACTTGGATAACACTTTGTTCTTATTAATGTAAGCATCCCTTACAATCTACGTAAACCGACGTCTTTGTCGTTAACCTACTAAGTACTAGGAGTAGGCTTAAGTTAATGGCTTCACGGGACGGGGCAGAATTTGTAGCATCCATTCTTTCATTGTCTTTACGCAGTGCCGATGAATGGTCAAGAATTGCGCTCACTCACTTTCAGCGACAGCAGCTGTTTTTAACATTGCCGAAGTAGTGTGAGCACTGCAGA
This sequence comes from Hyalomma asiaticum, assembly GCA_013339685.2. Taxonomy (NCBI): domain Eukaryota; kingdom Metazoa; phylum Arthropoda; class Arachnida; order Ixodida; family Ixodidae; genus Hyalomma; species Hyalomma asiaticum. The sequence continues at coordinate 114,643,366 of CM023482.1, read as the reverse complement.
GAGACATCACTTTAAACGAGAAAATCACAGCATATCCACGGGGTGAATGATGATGAGTGGGCGAAGCTCCGGAGGGAATCATCGGTATACCGTGAATCTTCCGTGTAATTCGCCCAGTCGATCATCATGTAAAGACATGAGAAACACTGTATTCGAACGCTGGGAGCTCGAGTTTAAGGGGACGCTAGCACAAACGCGTTAGAAACGTGCAGTACACTCTAGTAAGGGGGAGAGGCCACAGCGTCTTACGCAGCGGCTTACACAGGCCGGAACGCGCACCGTGTTTGCCGACGTCATCACACGACTGCTGAAAGAGTATAAGGCGGAGAGGCCACAGCGTCTTACACCAGCTTCTTGCGTTTGTCCAGGTAGCAGCCTGGACACACATACCCGCTTTCTGTGCCGCATACCTGCATTTATGAAGTAGTGGGCTGAGGGCAAGCGGTGGTTACTACATACATACATACAGGTGACGAACGACCCACGCCTTAAGGAGCTTCGCCCCTAAAAGACTTCCGCGCTTAAGTAAGCACACGCAACGAAGCTCACCGTGAACTGCTGAAAATCTCTACTTTTCAGTGTGCTCTTTCTCCTTCCTTATTTCATTCTGTGTTTTTTAGTCCTTCTTATCTTCAGCACTTTTCCTTGATTCTCCTCTCTTTATATTTCCTTTCTTCTTTCTTAGCTCGATTTATACACATACCTTCCTTTGGATGCATCTTACGAGCGTTCCCTTAATTCCACTATTTTATGTGTTCGTCGATTACTTCTTAATCCGGTTCCAATGCATCTACTCAGCCAAAGATATATCACCTTGTATCCGTGGGGTTGAAGTCTAGGCTACAATGAAAGGTAGAATGGAAAGTGCCAAACTAACAAAAATAAACGCAGCACCAAGAACCAACAGTTGCCACACCGCACCTGAGGCGCCCACATGAAGCTTTAATTCGTTTCTCTTGCTTCCCAACTCGCTTCAGACGAGGGACATCAGTAAACACTCCACACAGAGGCACGTCGGACTAACAAACTTTGGCGACGGCGACAATAGTAAGGAAAGGCGGCGTGTGAAACACAAGCACCGAGAAACAAGAGCAGCGCTCACGTTGGAACAGGGTTTGTAGCGAGTGTCGTGAGGACATGGTCGCTAATGAAGGTGTCACCGCACGAGCGAAGTCTTTCGAACACAACAGAGGTTACGCACCGTATTCTTCTTTCTTTCAAACTATATTCTTCTCGTCTCAATGCCTTTTCCTCTCTGTGATGAGTGACTCTTGCCGGGGCCTTCATCAGCGCCAATCTAAGTGACCGCTGTTTCCTCACAGCGGTCAGTTTCTTTTAACATACCGCAGTGAATCTACTGACTAAAGAACCTAAGCATTTTCTCCCTATAGTTTATGTCATCATAGATGCAGCAGGTGACCGCGGTCTTAGAGGACCGTTTTGAAAACCGTGACAAATGATAAACGCACAGTTACAGTCATATTACTGTACGTTGCAGGCGTATCCGTAAACGCACCCCTGACCTTGTGTATAAAAAGTCCGCCTTTTTTTGTCCGTATGTTCCCCCTTAAAATTGTTGAAACGCTTCGACCCGCTTAGCAGGGACTTCTTTGCACTCCGGAAATGCTAAGTACTACAGAAACAGCGCAATGGAAATAACAATATGAAGAAAATTTGATTAAGAGTACACGAAGCGCACCTTTCCGTTTTTTCCTCCACATTTTACTTTATTTCTTAACATTTTTACACGTCGACATGCTTCTTTTTACGAGTACCTAGAGTACCCAGAATTTTTTTAATTGATCGTAACAGCCTTCCGTTGATAATGACACTTGTTCCTGGAAGGTAGATTTTATTTCCGAAAGAGATGACACTGAAAACATTGTCAGCCGCTGGAGCCCACACTTCATGCACCGGTGAGAAATAAAAAAAGCTTTCAACGACACGTCAACATCCGATTGCAGCTGGCCAACAGGACTTCGTCATGGACGTCTCTGCTGCACTTACGTTACATTAACAGTTGCTGTTTTGCTTTTTTTTTTAACCTGGGTATAGTTCCATCAGTTTTTTATTTATTTCTTTCTTTCTTTCTTTCTTTCTTTCTTTCTTTCTTTTTTTTTTAGTGAAGAGCCCTGTACATGGGTAATCCGGGAACTCTACCGAACAGGGTGTGAACTTCACACTGACAGCTGGGCCTGCTTTCTATTTTTTGTTGTTTTCTTTTTATTTTTTTTTGCACGCACTAACAACCATGCTCGTTAGGACCGTACGACTGTACGGCTGCGTTTGAGTTTCGGAGTATTAAGAAACTAGACGAGGGTACCGTCAGGTTCGTGAGAGAAGAAAAAAAGCGCTGGAAACACGAGAAATGGGGTCTACGAAAGGGCCGTTTACTTGATTGAAACTGGCGCCTGTCGGAAAGACTTAGAGAAAACCACAGTAAAACTGCCTCATCGTGGAGAAGCAGCGAAAAATACGAAGGTGTGGCTTAACAGGACTCGACAGCAACCCTTATCTCCCGCGGAATCTAGACAATTTCAATAAGCGCTACCCAAAAACAGTACACAGGCAAGCGTGAACTCCATTGCATTGTATTGGTGTCGTGATAGTGATAGTGACAGTGGCAGTGATTGTGGCTGAAGATTTCAGTGCTGTGATGTCTCCTACTACTTTCCGGAATATATACGTTACGGTTTCAGGTTCTTCAGAAATTTGAATATGGCTTGTATCTTTCAAACTTCAAGGACTTCAAGCAAGTTATATCGGACTGTTCTCTACGTGATACGACGGTGATATCGTGCAAAAGAGGAGGCCAAAGCTGTACCGAGAGTGTGACGGGCGCATATCGTGTTTGATGTAGATGCGTAATATCTTATGGTGGTGGTGGTGGTGGATATTGGCAGTCCTATGTGTGATTAGTTAAACAGCTCAATGTGGGTTTTCTCGTAGGGATTGCCATGGTTAAGAAAGAAACCAACGTCCTTCCTTATTGGCTAAGTATATTAGTCTGTTCCTCGTTGAATATGTTCTAGTGCCGATATTTGAACATATTGGTACATCGTCAATCACTGTTTTTGGTTGCCTTGTTGTTGCACTGTCTTCTGTTAGGTGCCCGTCAAGCCACTGCGGACTCTTACAATGATTCAGATAGAGCTTACTGTCCCTAAATATGTTGAGTAATATATTTAGAGACCGTTTTGGCCTCGTGATATCTAGCGGTTGATGCGCTCTGGAGCATATAGGAGAAATATATGGGTATGTTATGTTATAAAAAAAAAGTTATTCGACCTCGAAGTGCACTGAAATGGCGGTATAGAAATAGTTATAGGACTCAGAGAACAAAAGTTTCGTCCAGAAATCCTTTTTAGCTTCCGTTGTAAGGTAAGAATGCGCAAAAGCGCCTTTCGCCCCAGTCTCAACCTGCAAGTGACTGCACAAACACTGGCTTATGCACTTACGAAGGAGCGCAAGTAACCAGTTCTTCGTGAACAAAAAGACCCACTTCTGAGATGCCACTTCCTGTTGAGCGCGGCGACCGAACTCAGCCGTGCTCTGAGCAATACGTTATAGGCTGTGTTCCAATTCTGGACAGCATCATAGACAGCCTACCTTGACAGCTTCAAGGACAGCTTCGCGTGCTTGCCGTCCGAGTAATGGAACGCGCCCGGATGACGTATGCACGACGAGCCGCCATCTCGTGTCGACAAAAGAAAGCTGAAAAAAACGCTCCCAATTTTCGTTCAGTTTGCTTATTTCGTGTTACAATCTACGAAAAACTAAATGCAGCTCACGCAAATTGCGTAAGAAAGCGCCTATTTGCGAGCAGACGACCGTTCCGGCGAGGTTTGTGGATATTCAAGCAATCCTCGCAGCCGCCATCTTGTTTGGACAGCAAAGTAGCCTGCATCGTTTTTGTCTTCGTATGCCGTCTTCGCGAAGCTGTCTATTTTGCCGTCTACGTGAGAAATGGAATGGGACTTAAGATGGCCGCTGTTACGTAGCCGTCTATTTAGCCGTCTACCGTGAGTATTGGAACACACCCATTTACATATCTCATGAAGTTTCACTTCATTATTCATTTAAGTTTATTTAAGTTCGTACATCGATTTCGCATGGTACTTCCCTTTTCTCTAGACATTATAATTATCGGACCAAAAATAAACAAGGCGCAAAAAAGGGTCTCACTTCGAGCTCCCATGTCACGGAAGGATAAACGCGAGCGCACTCCAGTACCTTACGGTAAGCACTGCTTACCGTAACTTAAATAAATTATTGCTAGTGCAGGCGCATAGCTCAATGCCTCAAGCGCTGTACCCGTGCGATTTTGTAGCTGATCCCGGTTGTTGATGATGTGGTGCCAAGTAGACAAGAGAAAAAGTATGACAAGAAACAACATCCACGGGCGCCGGTGTATGTTGTTTCTTGTTTTGATTATTCTTGTTTTATTTGTCTCTCGTCTATTTAGCGCCGCACCTATTGCCTCAAGTCATGAACCAACTACCTCAGGAACATGTCCTTTTTGTAGTTCACCTGAGTGATGCTCAGGGAGCGTCCATTGATGTCGTTCGCGCACTCAATTTTTGCAGGTATTTCTCGAAGAAGCGAGCGAGGAAGGGAGATCTCGTTCGTAGTCGGTTTGCTATTTAAATAGGCTCTCTCAGGCTTCAATAATGGAAGTGAAAAATGCGCGATTTCACCCTAAGGACACATAATCGATGGTAGCGCTCGCTCTGCTTGTCGGCAGTGGTGGAATTCTAGCGGAGGCATGGCTTGTCCTAGGAAAGGGATGCATGTGTAAATAATAAACGGGGTGTTGCAGAGAAACAAACAAACAAAAAAAAACGAGCGAGGAGCAAAGGCAAGGCAGGAAGTTTAACATGGGCGTTGCCCGGTTGGCTGCCCTACACTGCGGAGTGACAGACTTGTGGGATTTTAAGTCACAAAACCTCGATATGATTATGGAAGATGCCGTAGAGGGGGAGGCGAGAATCTCCGCCACCAGAGGTTCTTTATACATGTTCGTTAAGCTTACAAATGTTGTTACAACTATTTGAGCACAAGTACAGAGACAAAGGGCAGGGACCATTGCGGGCACATCAGGAAAATTTTCGAATCAATAGAAATTGACAAGAGTAATGATGCGTACATGAACCCTGCAGCAGTTCTATACGAAAAGCGCGGTTGCTTGGACGTTTCAGTCTATCTTCAGCAAACGTAAGATTAGTAGTCTTCGACTATGCTCAAATTTATCTACAAAGAACAATGTGGCAGTGGCAATAAACTTTGTTACAGCCTTAATGGAATAATTAGTCGAGTAGGCAGAATAGAATAAACAGTACACACACCTCGTATTACGGCACCAAGATACCTTGTTTTTATTTTTTATGTCAGAAAAATGCGTAAAATAAATTTGGCAAGTACTGAAAAGACGCAATCTCCTCAACTATCGCCATTACAGCCATTTGGTACTCATAACCTCGCAGAATATTTTTCGCTGTCACATTATCATATGCTTCACAGTTGCACAGGCGCTTCTTTGTCAAGGCTGGGACTCACTGCTACGGAATCTTCAAAATAGAACAAACATCTCACTATTCTCGAAAAGCGCGAGGCGACTTTACCAAGCACTATCAATAAGGCTCACTCGGCTTCTCCGGCGCGCTCATCTGCCGAAGCAGAAAGCCGTTTGCGAACGATCGGTCGTCTGTCGACCCGGCCGCACCGGAAGAAAATTTGTACAACAACGCTTGCACTGAACGGCTGCAGGGCTCGTTGAAGGCAAGCCGAGACCGCGCCCGACGCTGCCTGCGGATGGCGCACCCGCGCCACTACCCGCTGCGCTTTCGGGCAGACGCGGCCAGAGTCGCCCCCTGGCCGTCAAAGCGGACCGCGACTCGATTCGCGCGAAGCGCAGTCGTCTGCGGGCGTTCACCGCACGAGTGCCTCCTCGACGTACCGTTCTGTAGTTTCGGTGAATTCGACACAATCGCAGTTGGCTGATGGTGCGTGGCGGACACGAAGCCTTGGTTCGTATGCTCTCGCGGCCCCATGTCGAGATGGACAGTTCCAACTTACCTCTAAGCACCACGTGTGCCAGCCGGCACAATGAGGGAGATGTCAGTGGATGGCGGATGCTTGTGCAGCCAGAAAGGACTGTTGAGCGTTTTGAAAGCGTGGTGGACGGCCGGTCATTTCCCTGTAAGTTTTCAAGAAAAGGAATTAAACGGGATGTCCCTGGATGGGGAATTATCCAAAATATGCGTATGGTTATGTTCGGTCGGCTTGTTTCCGTTGCTTTTGCGGCTGCTTTGCTTATGTGTTGGGGTTCCAGAGACTATTTGTGCATGGTTGTACAGAGAACAGACATATTGCATTCACGTAGCCTTGCATGTCGCGGTCCGTCTTCCCCCCATAAAGTACAGCCTTCATGTTTCCCCTTATGTACGTCTTCTAGATGATGATGATTATGATGATGATGACTATGGTTCGGTTCAGGAAAGACGCTAATTTCTGCAATCCATGTCCGGAGGAAGCACGGCTGAGCATCCGTGGGGGTAGGGGAAAGGGACGGAAAGAGATAGAAAAGAGAGAAAGAGAGCCACGGAAATTTTGACCCGCTTGGGTTCTTTAACGTGCACTGATAACGCACAGTACACGGGAATCTAGTGTTTGGTTCGTTCTATACACAGTGTGCCTCAGTGCAATGAGTGCATGTGCGGGAGAAGGACGCCGTAATTATGCCTTGTTATCGCGATGCACCTGCCCACCGCTGTCAAGCGCACATGGAAATGGGTTAAAGCGCATTTTACACCTCTCTTTTTTTAATAAAGGTGTCAGTACCGGGCCGTACACTGTCTCATATTTGAGACTGCCTGCAAGTGAGCTACGCTCACTTGTAAGAGACAAGCACCATCCATATAAAAAACATCAAATATTTAGCTCCGTAGGAGGCTTATGCTTGACCTGCTGCTATAAAGGTAAGTAACCCTGCAACTCGAGCTATTGGGCCGCTCGTGTCGGAGAAACTGCTTCTTCCCCGGAAGTTGACACACATTTCATTTTGAAGGCCTACTTGCCTTTGCCTTGCGGCGATGCCGCTATTGCATTATCTCCACTGCTGACCCATGTATGCACTGGACTATCGATCGAAATTTTCACTGTCCCTTTTAACAAAACTAAACGATCTTCGTGCCCGCGGCGTCTCCTCCTCCGTCGAGAGTTACGGGTGCAATAGAAATCTAAATTCATCGCAAAAGTATATAGATTTAAATAGTTAGAAGCTGTACTAATGATTAACGCACATGCACGCTTGCACATCCACAGATCCACATACACATAGTCATGCAGCTACGCTGTGCGAAAATTCAGGTGCAGCCTGTAAGTAAAGCCCTGTCAAGGGATAAAAGAATCGTGATTATGCAGGTGGTTAGCAATAAGCACGGTATCCGTAGAAACACATTTACATCTTTATTTTATTGTTTTTCAAAGCAATATATCTATGCCCGTTGAAGCAGAAAAACTACGTCTACTCACGCCCGCCGACGTTCACATGTGACAAGAAAGCGCTGAATACGTTAGACATCCCGTGACATATTTAGCGATAAATGCGCTAGGTATGTCACGGGATTTCTGACACCTACTGAGAAAATTGAGTTCACCTACATGAGTTAACAGTACCTTTCTTGTGCTTCTGCGGGTTGCTGCAGCCTTCTCCAATTTGTATTCGTTTACAGTTGAAAGGGCTGATAGCCCGTTGTGGGACTTTCGTGCGTGCAGGGAAACGATAGCTCTTTCTTTCTGCGAATGCACCCCTTTTACCTCCGAAAGAGCCGCGCTTTCAGCCGCACTTGGCCGGCAACTTCACAGAAGACAAGATTCTAAGGCACTGACCTACAAAATTTTCAGCGTGAGTTGCTGCCAGGGGACTGCTGCTATTTCATCGAGAAACCGAACTTTGTGAGAAGCCACGACTGTTCTTTGACAACTCGCATTGACAGTGATGTGTGGCCACTGTGTATTCTCTTCTTTCCCTCTTTCAGTCCCCCTTTTTCCTGCCCCTCTAAAGGACAGCCAACAAACGATCTTCTCTGTTTGAATTCTCAGCCCTTCCTGTACGTCTCTCTCTTGGCGCGAACTGAAACTTGAATGTCGTAATTCAAAGACGAGCTGGCTCACTCCCGGAAGTGACTTGCCCTATTCGAAATTTGAGTTGGCCCCCTGTAATCGTTGACTTAGTCCGGCCCAGGAACTTGTTCTATCTATCCAATGAAAAAATTGTGCTGACTAATGTTGAAAAATGACCTCGTCCACTCCAAAGTCTTACTTTGTGGGCGAGGTCATTTTACTCGGTGGCCCACCGAGTAAAATGACCTCGGTTTACGTCGGTGGTCCAGCCTTGATTTAGACTTTGCCGGACTCGAGTGCATGTCGAATGGCTCTAGTTTTGATCACCAGAAAATGACGTCAAAATAGTATGGACGCAGATGTAGTCAATACGCCCAGGCATGCTATTCCCATACACCGCATGGCGTCACTGGCCCCATCAATTCGCTACGTGGCTCTCTGCGTCCCGTGCTGGTTGATCTGTGCACTGCTAAGCTCAAATAAACAAAAAGAAAAGCTTGATACCCCGTCCCTATGCAGCGAAATCCCTTTAGCTGTCACGGCTCACTCAACTGTCTGTCTTAGCTTTGCTCGCTTTTTCTTTCACCGGAATGATAGGCACAATTTAGAGCATCATTCACTGGAGCCTTCCATGGGGTGCGCCAACGTCGCTTCTTGTGGACCTATTATACGATCGTTACTTCAAACAAAGGTGTGCGCACGTGCGTGTATGTGTGTGTGTGTGTTTGCGTGTGTCATGCTGAAACCCATGTACTCTGCAATGTCAGTGCGCGTTAAAGAACTCAAGGTGGTCGGGAATTTTTGGAGCCTTCCACTACGGCGTCTTTTAGAATCATATCGTGGTTTCGGGACGTAAAAACCCCTAAATCAATCATTCCATCTCTCAGCATGCGTCTTTCTCTTTCCTTCTCTCTCAGTTTGTCTTTCTGTCCCCCATAGCAAGTCGCGTCACACCCATCCCTACAACACAATCACATGGGCCCTATAAACTCATGTTCTGCAAACGCGTGTGTATAGCCGTGTGGTTATGGCGCTCGCCGTGGGACCGTAGGTACCCCGATTTAAACGCTACCTCGCCACGAACATTTATTTTGTTTTATTTATTTATTTATCTCTCTCTCCCTGTTTCTCTTTCTATGCACCTCTACTCCTCATTTCATACTGTCTCCGCCAAGTGTTGTGCAACCCCCGGCCGCGGCTGGAATTCAAGATGAAACAGCATCGCTGCTAAAAGGGCGCTCTGATTCAGACGAATAACATCATCACACTTTATAACTCACCAAGAGATTTTCTCTCCGGTGAAAAGGATGCCGCTCCGCGCGAAAGATGGACATTGCAAAATGACTTTTCCTTCTCTCATAAGATAAGCGTGGATGTTTGTCGAGGTCTCCCTCTTTCGAGGAGATGTAATGTACGTTATGTTCCCGTTCGAGTTTGCCTGTAGAAGGATGCAGACTCCGAAAAATGTCGGTTGGCTCGGCTTTGTATTCAACCTCCCGATATAGAGAACGAGCGAAAAAAAGGACAATGAAACGCTAGATCCTGGGACGCAATGTTGCCACCACAGCAACCACATACTTGCACGGTCGTTCCTATTAAGCTTCGGAAAACTTTTCTTTTGCCTTTCAATCTTCCATCCAGAACTTTGTAAGCGCATTTCTCACATTCCACTGATGCCTCCGGGCACCCTTTCCCGAGATTTTGAATCCAAAAGGCATCACAACCGAACAAGCCACGTGGAAGAAAAAAATAAGCACTACAAGATAACACGGTCGTGCTAATAGAGCTATCCAGGTACTACTTGAAGCCTTTCTGCCAACCGAGCTTTCAGTACATCTGTGTTAAACATATAACTTAACTAGAAGAGAAGCTCAGGGGAAGATGGATGCTTGAATTGATGAACAAATCGCAAAATACGATTTAGAACAGGGAATGTCGCAGGAGCCAACGTTCCGACAAGCGGACTTGTCTTCGTCAGGGCGGCAACTGCCTTCTCCAGCGTTCGTTTATGTACGCCTTTGCACACTCTCCCCCTCCTAAGAGAGAGAGGAGAAGAGCCGCACGTGCGAACAATTGTTTGTTTGTTATTGCTCGCACTTGCGGCTCTTCTTATCCTCTCTCTCTGAGGACGGGGGAGAGTGTGCAAAGGCGTACATAAACGAACGCTGGAGAAGGCAGTTGCCGCCCTGACGAAGACAAGTCCGCTTGTCGAAACGTTGGCTCCTGCGACATTCCCTGTTCTAAATCGTATTTTGCGATTTGTTCATCAAACATATAACTTGTATTTTTTTCCTCAGTTCCGCTGAGGCTCAAAGGAAAGGAAAACTAAAGATTGGTAGCTATATAGACAGCGTTCCTTTGCCTCCGACTCCATAGTTCACGGTGCTACAGCAGGCGTTTGTGCTTTTTGCATATATATAGATACTGCAGCCCCTTAGGGCTATGGCCCATATGGCTATTTCTTCTTATCCGTATCTTTTGCACGTCACGGCTATCATAGGGAATGCGCTTGTTACTTTGCATGTGAAGGATTCGTTCGACAATACAGCAACAGTTGCAGTCCAGCGCATCTCTGTGTGTTCTTTTTATGTGCGTGCGGCAACGTGTGTTCTGTACGCTGCTTCATCACACCTACGTACCTACATAAGGTATAATTGCGCAGTTCTCCAACTAACGCGATCACCATCCAGGGTTGCTTGCAAGGCAGCCTTGACGTCGCTTTACAAGAAAGCTAGAGATGTTGTCGGAACTATTTCATTAAATGAACGGCGTATGTTGCGAGGCGGCTGTTCTTTATAAGTTTTCAGCCCATTGTGATCAAGGATACCCATAACGAAAACAAAATAAATAAAATCCACCCTATAGCAAGCGTCGACTGTTCGTGTTCTAAGAACCGTAATTTCACGGGAGCAGCTTTCCAGCTACGAATTCTGTTTCGACAGTAACACTCGTGATCTCTTTTTCAGTGCCGCCACTATGTTGCCGCAGTCCTACGTTTCGTTGCCCTTGTCGGCAGTGGCTTGGGGGAGACCATTCGTTCACTCATGGCTCCTGCCTACATGCCCATCATGGCAATCAGGGCCTGCACTTTGCGCTGCGTTGGCCTCAAGCCGTATTTTTAAGTGGCTTGTGCACTCCACGCTTTTCTTTGTTTTTCACGCTAACGCGGTCGTCGGCCCCTGTGGCGACCTTTAGCGGGACAAGGAAGCGTTCCTGGTGCTTTCCGAACCGCGATCGTCTTTTTTTCGCACCTGCATCGTTTCCTTCAGCCGGGCCTTCGATACAGCTGTCGAAAGAGTCAGCTTATCGTCCTATTGAGGAGAATTGGAGAACTCCTCGCCTCGCAGACCAGCAACGAAACGGTCCCTTACGAGGGGTTGCTTACATTATTTCAAGTTGCACCTGGCCGCCAAGTGTTGCGCTGTAATGGAGTGGTCGATGGTTTCTCCGGGCGTCTGTTGCCTCTGACGAAAGCGAGCGCCTTTGCACACCATGTTGTGGTCCTTGATGAAGGGCTCGTTGGATTCCTTTTTGACGACGTCGAACTTTGCATTGTCATCCGAAAGCTTGGACGTAGAGACGATGTCCCGAGCTTGTCCCTCCATGGTATAGAGCAAGACGGCCACTCGTGGATACTGCAAGTGCCCAGGCCTTACGCTTTGCGACAGCCGTCGAACGTCCCGATCCACGCTGGCCACTGCGACGCGTTGTCGAAGTCCAGCTGAGGCGGCTGCACAAGGCCGTGCGCTGCAGAAGCCATGTTCCTTCAGGCTTAACGACGTCTCCTTTCCGTACGTGGGTGTCTCGATCAGATAACCTTGCACAGGCCTTGCATGGGCGTTGTCTTTCCGCCATTGAAGAATTTCTCTTGGCCGTCAGTACAGGAACCAGAACTCTCTAAGCACCTTTTTCACATTCCAACGACGCCTTCAGGCATGCCTCTACGAGTTTGGAAATCTAAACGGCCAGACATCAGATAAAGGCTTACGAAGTAAAACGGCACGGATGAAATGAGCGAGAGAAGGGAGATACTCGAGCACTGTGCTCGAAATGTGCATTGCTAAGTGCACAACCTGTTTTGAGCTCACAGCCTCGCTACACAGCTCTTTTCATACGGCAAGAAACGCTCATGTGCTGCCTACAAAGAACGAAAATGAGGGAGATCTACTTTCCTCTAGCAGAACAATAAATAACTCCTACCTTGTCTACACAGTAGGAGCCATTTTACAAAGCGGTCGCTAGTTCATGTATCACCGTGAGGCGGAACCAGTTACTTTCACAAAGAGCGTGTTAAATTTCGTTATGAAAAATGAACCTGTGTTGACCCACGCATCTCTTAAACATGGGAGCTTGCGCGACAAAAAACAAACACTGTGTATGTTTGCAAAGTTCCTTCTAATTCAAGACTCACTCCCATAATCTAATTACTTATTTAAGAAACCTATTTGCTTCGAAAGGCCCCGAACGGACAGGAATAAACACTCAGCGCCAGGCATCGCAAGTTTGCCTAATTGAGCTGCGCTACATACGCGGACCTCAAAGCCATGCTGACAGCTCTGCGTGAAAGGAAGGCGCTTTTAGTACTCCGTAGACATACATACGGCTTCGGAACAGACATGCTGACGAGAAAGACCAGCGAAAATGGCATAACCATATACGTATAATAAGAAAATTGACTTCTTGCACTTTTATACTCGTCGAAAGAGAGTATTAGGAAGGCTCCTTAGTAAATTAATTCGTTAATTCTGACTGTTTAAGACCGCCATTCTCTGCTGCTGATGGCCTAGATTAAACTTCCAATAGTTCGAGTGATTCTGGCGTACACTGATATCCGGGTAAGGCACTGAATTTGAAGAGGCTCTTTGTAGCTTAGCGTGCTTTCTCAAAACGATTAACTCGCTTTGTAAAGACTAGCGTTTAAAGATCCGTGGATGACTTCGAGTGTGGCTACGCACGAAGAGAGGCTCCCCTAAGATCGGGGTTTTACGACTTGGGCTTTCACCCGGGCCCTCACCCATTATGGCAATCGTGCCTCCTTCGCCCATCATGGTTCGTGCCTCCTTCGCCGGCAAACTATGCCCTGCAGAGTTGCCGGGAACTTGAAGAGACTGCGGTCAGCGGAACTCATTTCACGTCAGCTCGGCGTATAAACCCGAGCGCGGGTTTATCCGCCACGAAGACGACGCGATGGTGGATCTTAGGAGGGCTCACTTAAGGTATGCGCATTTGTTTCCTGGTTACATTTGTCGTTCATTGGCCCCATCGAGTAGCTGCACACTCCGGGTCACACTAAGAGTACTGAGACAGCAGTTGATATTTTTATTACAAGTTCTGTAAATTCGCCGAGAGGTTTTCTAGTGGTTGGTAAACTACGCCCAAAAATAATAATTCAGATTTAGTTAAGGAAAGGACGCTATTTTCTGCAGTCCTCCTCAGGGCATTACTGGCTGCCATGGGAGGCAGGGGAAGGGGAATGAAAGACTAGAAAGAAGACAAAAACTGTAGTGTACTGCTCCGGAAATGTCAATCATCTGAGGTTCTCTTACGCGCACCCACACCGCGCAGTGTGCGGAAATCTAGGATTTCTCGACTCCACCGAAAATAGAGCTGCCGCGGCCTTGTTCGAAGCTATGTCGTTCGGGTACGCAGTCAATAGCTATAAGCATTGGACCTGATCATCTCGCGCACGGTAAACGTTCGGTTCTCTAACACTTTCTGGCAGTTTGGATCGCATTTCTTTTCTTTCCATCGAACATTGAGCAGTCGAAGCGAAGCACTGCACTGAAAGGCTGAACGAACGGCTGTGTAAACTGGAAGTCGCGCACTGATATTTAACTGTGATAGCTGACCTCTACTTTTGTGAATATGTAGATATCTGCAGTACGTCATTATTCCTATACTGAAGTTGTTTCCTCTTGCTTTTTTGTTTACGTTACTGCCCATCCCCCCCCCCCCTCCATTTACGGAAAATAAAGGAACTTATAACTGCAAGAATTCACTACTTCTTCGGACTGGTAGCTTTGACACTAATAAATTGTTGAACGAACTGATTTTATAATAATAATAATATAATAATAATAATAATAATAATAATAATAATAATAATAATAATAATAATAATAATAATAATAATAATAATAATACGGTTCTGACATTACTGATTGCGTAAAGAGCATTGCGACGTAAATGTTTATCTGCTACAGCGACCTGCTATCGCCCTTTGAGGATTACTTACGCTGCGGTGTTGACAGTGCTTTGCAAGCTCGAAAAATTGTCCGAACAATTTCTTCAAATCAAGAGCGTATTTCGAAAACCTGCTTTTGTTTACTGCGTTTCAGCTCGCTACGAAGAACAATAAGAATAACAAAACGAAAAAAAGTAAATCCACCGACGAAGAAGCGTCCACTGTCCGCTCTCGAAGAACCATCATTTCTTGCGAGCAGCTTTTGAGCCACGACTTTCATTTCCACCCTAATACCCCTGATCCCCTTTATAGATGGCTCATGCCACCATTTTGTTACCACAGTCGTGTGCTGTGCTGTTCGCCTTATTGTCGGCACTGGCTAGAAAGACAACGCGTGGACTCATGACCGTCCACCTGGACTTTGCTCTACCCTGACCACCAATCTTATTTTTCTGGTTGGGGCGTTGCTCGCTTTACTAGCATCTGTGCGCTATCGCGGTCGTTGCCTCTCTGATAGCCTTTCTTTTGCTTGTGGCTAAGCTGGACGTTCTTTAATTTTAGTAGTACGCCGTGTTGCGAAAGTTGATGTATTGCGTCCACGAGGTGAAGCAAGATTTCAGCTTTTCAATACTTTTGTTCGGAACATATTATCCTGCGTACAGATCCATGCGGTAGCGTTTGCCCCATAAGAGTAAAGAAACCGGCCTTACAAGCTCACTTATGGAGCATTTTTTTACAGAGATTTATTGTCCAGGATGCCCTCGAAGAGCGAGTTCCTTTTAAATCTCTGTTAAGTTACGAAGTAACGGTCTGTGTTGCGGAATCATGTCTGTCGCCATCACATAAAGACAGTCGCCACCATTACCTTTGATGAACTCGGGCGCTATAAATAAACTAGGCCTCTTTCAAAGCCAACTAAATACAGCAGTTCTTAGTACACATCATGGTGACGTTATCGTTGCCTCACCTTGCGAAATTGGGCAAAAACAATGGCCTGTCAGAGGACCAGATATCTTACTCTGACGTACGATCACTCCTGTAAGCGTACGTAGCCTAATACCACCGATCCGGTTGAGCGGTAGCGATTTGAAAAGATCGCAAGTGTGCTCGGATCCTTTGCAGTTGCAACCACCAAACTCGGTTTAAAGGGACCCTGAAATGGTTTTGACAATTTTGTGCAAACATGGTGATCCGGTAGAGCGAGTCATTAGGATCATAAGAGGAAAGATTTCAGCGCTCTGCGTAAAGTGCGTAATTTACAATAATGTTTTGAACACGCGCATCGCGAAAGATCGCAGCGGCTCGCCGAAATGCGTTTTCAAACGCCCCCGCCTATCGAACGATAGATGGGAGGCCACTGATTGGCCTCTAACCATGTGCCGTGCACGCAATTTTCCCAACCTAAATGCGAACAACGTGCTCCTACAACGTGCTCCTTCGTTTCAGCCAACGGTATAGTCGCGGCATCTTGCGGCGTACACACGAGTCGCCGGCGCTCTATTACAGAGGCTAGCACTGCTGAGGCTGGCGACCTCAGTAAAGATATCGGGGCGCTATGTCGCTGCGGAGGGCTCGGCAGGGCGGCTGACGTGGGAGGCACAGTCGTCGCTAGCGCGCATTACGCAGCTGATCGAGTTGAGAAGGGACAGCAGTGGTAAGGAGAAAGGCGACAGAAATAATCTCATAGCTGCCTTAGTGCATGGTGCTTCGCTTTATTTATGGTGTGAATGATTTCACAATTGTGCTGCCTAATCAGTGACGCAATGTAAAAAAAACGTTTCAGGGACCCTTTGAGTCCTATATTTTTTGTTCTCTCGCAGAAACTGCAAAGCATGACGCCATCGCAGGCGCTCTTATAAATTGGCCTAAAAACGAAAGGCAGCTGAAAATGCCAATTGCAGAGGAAGGTTGCGAACGATTCACAAAATGTCGAGCAAAGTGGTAAAGTGGATTAGATCGCACAAAGAAATGCTGATGACTCAACAGACTATTTCTGCGTCTTTCCCGCACGCTACTGCTCTGTGCCGCGTTTTTCTCAGGTCGCTGAAATCTTTGACTGTGCGTATATGTGGAAACCGCAGGCGAATGCCTCTTGTGCTTATTCTGTGATAATTCTCGTTGTATTCACAATGGCAAGAGAGCGTGGTGAGCTATTTGTAACATACCTTGGGAAACAAATATGCCGCATCTTTTTTGAAGCTGCAGCTACTGTCATCTCTAGCACTTCTTCAAAAACTTTGTACAAAAAGCCGATAAGCTATACGACTCTGAGTGGTAAGGAACGAATGTGCTAATGGAGGGATGTAGCAGTTGAACAATGTGATATTTTCCGAATTTGTGCGTTGAAAATAGAGCCATCTTCACATTAAACTGGTACAAATAATAATAATTCATGGGGGTTTACATGCAAAAACCACGACATAATGATGAGAAACGTCGAGGCGTACGGTTCCTGAAAAAGACGAAATCTGCACGCATTACCAATTGGCCAGACGCAACTTTCTGCCCCCGCACCCAGTGAACCACATTAAGAATGCTTCAAACGGGTACATATACATTTCCTTTAATATCAAGTAATTTCATAAATAGTATTAAGCCGCAATATCCTCGCTGCGGCGAGGGACGATGCCCGTTGCCGCGCATGCTCTGGCAATACACGGCGCTGCGCGACGGCGAGTCTCTCAGTACGGAGGACGCCTGGAGGACGACAATTACCAGCTCGGAGTGGGAGGTACAAATCCGGGCTGTCCAGAGGGCCCGCTACTTGGCAGAGGGGCTTCCCTTCCTGTCCCCACTTGGGTGCGGCCCGCGGTCGACTGCGGTCGACAGTCAGAAGCGCGGCCCGCGCTTCTGACTGTCCTGAAATTTCGACCTCCTCTGATTCTTCAACGTGCACTGACATCGCGCAGTAGAACCTTGAGCATTTCGCCCCCATCGTCATGCGGCCGCCGTAGCCAGGATTTGATCCCGCCACCTTGGGGTCAGCCGCCCAGTGCCATAGCCGCTAAATCAACGTGGCAGGTTTGAAGGTGAGCTCTAGTGCACTTAAGGGACATTTTTTACACATTTAAGCTAAACATGCACATTGATATTAGAATGCCGTCACCATCATCGATGCCAAACGCGGCAGCGCTACACGCCGCGGGAGAGCCACAAAACGAATAAATGACCCCGTTCGACTCTCCGGGCATTTCCAATGCTCCCCAGCTCGTCCTGACGTCAGCGAAGAGTCTTGATGATGTCACCTGTGCCTGGTGCTGTCACTGACTGAACGACCGGCGGCAAGTTCTGCAAGGAATTACGCACGCTTCCTCTTCCTAGTAGCGTTGCTCGCCGTGCCATTGTAGCCGCCAGTGGGTGCAAAGAACAGAAACGCCGACAGAAAGGTCTCCCTGTGAGGTTCTTCAACATAGCCAGTCACTATAAAATTCCATTCTATTGACGAGGTCATTAGCTGCGCCCTTCGCAGGACGACAGGCCGGAACGAAGCAACGGAGCTGATTGGCAGTACCCTGTCACGTGACGTTCGGAGCAGTACTCACCGAGGAAAAGACGGGAGCGGCCAGAAGGCGCATAGCGAAGGAAAGAGTGAAATGACCAGGGACCAGCTTTAGTTCATAAAACACGTGTAACTCCGCCATTGCTGCATCGTTTCGAAAAATTCTCGCGGATGCGTGTTCGTTGCCGTCCGTTGCCAACGGCGAAACCAAATTTCGACCTCCGGGTTGCGTAGGGGCCCCTTAAGGTTGCAGACGAGGACAGCAATCTATGCATGCACTTCTCAGCTTCTGCGTCCGCTGCACACGGGCGCCATGTATGTTAGGTGTATCCAGGGACAAATGCAGTAGGCGAAATTGTGCAATGTGAGCTTCAGAAGCGACCTTCACCTCAACAAGCAAATCTACCGAATTGTGCCAGCGAAGAAAAATTCCCGTTTCATAAACCATGCGAAGTTGACCTCGAGGGCACTTTGAGGTAGAGTTTCGAGTCGGGGAGCGCTTGAGAATTCGTTCTTTAGGTCAATAAGCAACATCGATCATCCATAACGGACAACACATAGTATAGGTCGCTTTCTTTTTTGCGGTATCCGAAGTAAAGAAGAGTGCATGCTTTTATTGGGTGACTTTTCGATGTAAGCGATAATGGAAGAGGCCTTCCACCACAGCGTGCCTCATAATTATACCGTGTTTGCGGCGCGTAATGCATTACCAATTATTATTTAATTGTAACACAGATTTGAATGTTCGCGCGTGGGGACGTGCGCGCGGATGCGTGTGCGCCGAATTGCGTTCGAATTATTTTTTGGGAGATCTTTCTAGGCGTTTCTCAAGATCCTTCTTCGAAAGAGCAAACTACAAGAATATCAGAACAACAGCTACAAAGAAATCAAGCCAATTGCACGCCGTTCCACGCTTGCGAAATCCGAGTATATTTCCGAGATAAAGGAATATACATATGAATATATGTATATTCCTTTATCTCTTTCTACATCTCCTTCTCTTTCTTTCTCTCCTTCTTTCTCTTTTTATTGATATAATATTGCACTGCTTCGTTCTTTCTTTCATTCTCACCTTCATATTCCACATCCTCACTCTCACTTTTCTTTCCCACCAGCTATGTTATCCTATATGCAGAACTGCTTGGAACATAACCACTTTCTGTGGCGCATAAACTGTACTTACAGGGTCATACAATATATTACGCTCTCCCCGTCTTTTTCCCTTCCTCCTTACCCTCACGCCGCCCCTTGTCACTTCCTTTCCCCACCCCATCGCTATACTACACTTTGCATGGCGATGATATGCCAGGAGCTGTTGGCACATACCTGCTTTCTCCTGCGCATACCCACCTTTGTGTGGTAGTGAGTTGACGGCATCCTCGCTAGAGGCGAAAGACGTGCACGTGCAAATGCCGCATTACGGGCATTGCATCGAAGAAGCGCACTCGCACTGATGTCACGATAATGACAATATTTGCGAACGCTCTCCGGAATATTGCCGAGTTCAGCACATATACGACGTTAAAATCTTGGTTGACGCTGTCGCCCTCAGTGCACATACACTTGTAAATAGTCGACCCGCTTCTGGTTTACGTAACACTGTGGTGGTACCGGTGCGGCAAAGTTAACCGTTCTAATCGTCGGTGTCACCAAAGGCGTCCATGGCCGCGCAGAGGAGTCTATTAGTCTTTACCATACATTCATTTGCCGGGGTATTGGCTTGCAGGTAAACGTCTAACTGTCGTCACTGAACGTCAGCCCTACAATACACATAGTTCTTAAGGCCAACCTGGTGCGTGCCGGCTTCTGAGACAATAAGCAAAACGGAAAAGGACACAGCGACCGTGTCTTGACCACGTAGAATCCAGGGAGAAGATAGTGATGTCAGAGAGATAGAGAATAAGCAAAGAGAAGAAAGGGAGGGAGGTTAACCATAGGAGTGTCAAGACCAATAAATGCCCAGTGATAAGTTGTATAGACGAAGGAGGAGACCATTGCAATAGTGATACTGTCGCTGTTTGGTTTATTTCAGGCTTTCCGAGGAAGGTTTTGTTTTCTTTTTCGTTCCCTTGTGTGCGCTACAAAGGAAGGAGATACGGGTGAGCTTCACATATCTCAGGAATTCTGCAAGTGAGCATGGCCTTGTCCCTGGAGGCTTCTGTGGTGACGGCCCCCACTACTCCTTTTATTTTTTTTTTTTTCGCTATGGTGTCTGGAAAGTTCCTCGATCTGACCATTAGCACTCGATAAAGAACTCTTCATAAAGAACAAAGAAATATGTTTCCTCATGTGGCAAGCGCGTAAGCGTGACGGATACGAGGGAGCTGCTGTCCGAGCGACGGACATCCGCCGACAGCCCCAAAGGACCCTCCGTCACAGAACCCATCCCAGGGGAAGTGAAGCGATCTTACTCGACGTCAGCAAGCTCCGAGGCTCATCACGGTCCCATTAAATGTTCCTGGTGTTCATTGGACGCCTTTATCAGTTATTGTTTTCTCTGCTCACTCTCCCGAGATTTTCGGTAGTAGGGACGAAGATTAAGATATCGAAAAGAAAAAGAGCAGTGGCTCAGAAAACCGTAAATATGTTATCGTGGCTGAATTCACCAGAGCTTCCTTCAAAAGATTCCCGTGCCTTTGGACAGGCTGGGGTGTTATAGCTCTCATAACAATGCTATAACTCTTATAAGCCAACTTTGAAAACTGGCTTGGAGTATCGCACGAATACTACAGCATATTGCGTCCTAGTTCGCTGTATTATGCACAATGTAAATTGCAGTAGATCGCACTCTTACAATCTTCACAGTCTTTATAGAATGGAAAGTTTCTGACAATCTAAGGCTTTTTGTTTGAGCGCGCCTACTCTACCCTAACTCTGCAATCAGCGAATATGCAAGAAATGTCAGCATTATTAATGCTCACTGCAGGACGAAGGTGTACAGCGAGGGAGGCTTCTCCGAACGATCTTCATTCTGACCCGTCCTGCACGAGCTGATTCGTAAGTTGTGACTTTTCGCTGTGCCTGCTCATCCTTAGAATGTTGGCACGCGATTGCCTTCTGATGGTGTGAGGCTTCATAGGCATGACCCACATTTTAAAGCGTTATTGGAAAACAACGCACTTTGTGCGTTGCAATATTTCTCTGGAATATACCTGGATGGTAAAGACCGCTAGAAGCAAGAATAGCGATGCAAGAAAAAATCCTGGCTGAGGACACACACGGCTGCAGAAAATGTTTGGCGCCCTCTTTTCGCGTGGAAACTACGATACAGAACGATAACATTGTCGCGTGGTCTTGAAGATGAATGACGCGGAGTATGAACCGTTGAAGGTCGAGGTCGAACTCTTTGTTGGGTGAATCTTGTTCTGTTGGGCCCAGCAAGGAAAGTAACTCTCAATGCACAAAGATAACGGCAAATATAACAGACTGTGAAAAGGAGGTCCCCATGAAGGTAAAGAAATCACGTACGCGAATAAATAACGGAAATCTTATTCTTCCATCACTCCTGCAATACTCAATTCGACAGAGAGGCTCCAGAGCGATGCAGCGCGTCTTCGTAATTTGTGAGATAAATACACGGTCTCTCACTCAAAAATGAAATGCTCGACGCGCTAGAATCCATTAGGAGGTTCGCAGAAAGGTTCCTTTAACGCTGATTACTCTTGAACAAAGAATGAGAGGTCTTGGTGAGCTCGCAAGTTCAATAGCTGAGATGCCTTCAATTATTCACTGCGCAGCGATTTCTCCTAGCAAGGCAGCCTTTGTCTTTTGTTCCCGCTCCTCTCTGCCTTCTCCTCTCGACCGTTTTAATGAGATTCCTAATAATAATTAATCACCTGGCAAAGAGGTAAGCCTAGGTGTAATATAAGTTTCCTTATAAAACTCAAAAATAAAGTTTCTTTCAGCAACGATATAATTTCTTGTTTCTATTTGTGGTTCAGTTCAAAGGAGTGTAACGAAGAATATTTATCCTCCTTCAAGAAGGGCTCAAACACTTAATTGGAGCATGACTTATTATCATGGGGTTTGAACTTTTCACTTGTTTCCTGCAGATTTCTTTTTTTCTTACATTATCGTATACTAAGTCGTAAGCGAGCTTATTCTGCTCTCCGCAGGAACCTTTCGCACTGGCCAAGTTTCATCGACACGTACTTGCTGGGACCTCAAGCAGCCCCTGTTACAATGAATAAAGGGTTCGCATAAGAAGAAAAGAATGATGTGCGCGTGAGCAAGAAACAGGCCATCTTCTTAGAGAATATTAAAATGTTTTGTTGGGATTCCAGCAATATACAAACTATAGTCTGCACAACGGAGACACAAAAAACCCGTTCCGACCTTTACTTCCTCCCCCTTGTTGGCTTCGCCTTGAAGTTTGCAACTGCTCCCAGGGCTGTGGCCTTTGTTTCAAGCTGAAGCTGGTCCTCACGCATACTATAGTGGGCTTTAAACTAGAATTAACGATCAGTGTTTCGTCAAACGATATCAATTATTACCGAGATGGGAAAAATGTAGGCAAAAGGGACGGCCCACATTAACATTGGGTGCACTGTGGTAAATAGCCGCTAGAACACGAGTATTATCTTCCTGCTCGTACGACATTGATTTTCTTTTTTTTAGGTTTTGAGTCAGCGACACATTCGTTGTAGAGATAATCTTCCAGCTTATCAGTGAAAAAGTGACTCTTGACTTCGGCTTGAGAGTGATGTGTGGATGCTTGCAGCCTAAGTGATCCCCGCGAAAGAGCCACCCCCAAGTGAACAAAAAAAAAAAAAAAGCAGGAAGGATATATAGGCGGCGCTACAAACAATTCAAGAGAAGCCACATCGATATGATTTAATATACGGATTATTACTTGGGCATGAAAGACGCACTTTTGACGTCTTGCACGTCGCTATAAAATCATGACCAAAATATCGCCACACTTTATGAGCGAAATATGAAATCTCCATTGGAATGGAAATTCGGATACCTAAAAGAGCCCGCCTACGTTTTCGCATGCTTCTCTCTCTCTTTTTTTTTTCCAACGTAAGATTCCTTCGTCGTTCGAGGTGTCCATCTATAGAAACGCCGTCACCCGCATACGATCGATGGAATGGAAGAAATGCGCTTAGCGAGATTTGAGCAATTGTCCGTAGCCTGATCTCCCTGGCCATAAGAGACGAGAAAGAGAGAAAAATGAAACAAAAATTTGATATTTTAAAGCGGTGGCAGGTGGATTTCTTTCACACATCGCGAGTTCCCATCGGAGAAAGCTTACTTTCCAGCCGACCATACTGCACTTATACATATGGCAACCCACTTTCATTCTGAGCGAGAAGTTGTATGAACCGTCTCTGACAGGCATCGTCGCTTTGTATTTGCATATATTCTGCTTACATTATTCTAAACTGGGTTGGGTTGTGGCTGGTACGGGTCCAAGGAAGAAGCGAGCCATGTGCGCAGAGCCGCTGGGCAAAGCGTATAGCGAGACGACCTGGCCAAATGGTGCACATCGTCGCGAAACAATGGCGCCTAGCACGCTGAATTTTCGATGAAGCACGCGAACACACGTTGACATTTTCCATTCTTTAACGGAGACTGCTTTTAGGCGAATAATCTCTTGTGGCTGAAATAGTACGAGAGAGCATTTTTTTCCACGCCTGTACTAATGACAACTTTGAGATGAAGTGCCGTGCGCAAGAGTAAAGAACCCCAGGTGGTCGAAACTTCCGGAGATCTCCACTACGGCGTCTCTCATAATCAGAGCTGGTTTTGGGACGTTAAACCCCACAAATCAATCAACTCGCTTTCTTTCTTTATACTGTCCCTAGTCATCCCTGATTATTTTTTTAATGATTAACGCGATGAAAGTTGTCGAAAAGGCATGGTCGGTGCTGTTAGTGCCTCACCGATTGACCAGATAGGGTACTAGCTAAGGGAAGCGCGAAGGTGAAGTGATCGAAAACTCGTAGCACATGGCCACTGATAATCGCAAATCGGTTCAGCGCAATCCGGCAAGATGGAAGAAGGGTTACGTAAGAGAAAGTTAGCATCCGCCCGTACAGAGCATCGAGCTACAAGGATCCCTGGACAAATTTCTCAACATAAAGGCCCCCTTTCTTCTTCATTTTTCCTTCATTTTTTGCGAGATGTCCGTATGGGTTCCTTGGTAGCTTTGTACTACGAGCGTGTGCACGCCATATTTACCTTTCTTTTAACGCTTGTAACAGTACACTTACTTATTTTCACTTATTTATTCATACTTTCAGCACATGCCAAGACAAGAGTTGGGGTATGTTGCAATTTGTTGTCATGTAGAAACACAGCAGAAGTTCAAGGAATTTCACACTTAGCACTCGAGATAGAAGGACAAAATATGAGAAAGATAAAAGTAATAATAATAAAACATGTTAGAGCTTATCCGGTACACGTCACTCAAGTTTACTGAATAGCATTAAAGCAAACAGGTACATAGAACCTGCGAAAACAAGAGGCAGACTAAAAAAAAAGTGAAATAGAAGAATGAGCATATGTAAGCGCAATATACAGTTACAGATATTGTGACACAGCTGTTTCCAATTTTAAGTGCGAAGCATTTCTTGGCGAACTTGAGCAACTATGCGTATCTATCTATCTATCTATCTATCTATCTATCTATCTATCTATCTATCTATCTATCTATCTATCTATCTATCTATCTATCTATCTATCTATCTATCTATCTATCCGCCTACGTCTCGGTGGTCTCCTGGCCGCTTGGTTCGCCCGATATGTTCCAAGATTTGGATGGTAGGATAGGAACGCATGACGAACATGAATTATTGATGCTTACACTACTAATATGATATACGCGTTAGTATACGTCACAATTAACGACATAGCAATCACGTGTGGCTCAGACCCGTAATGTTCAACCCGTGGTATTTGAATTTTATACAGCCTGTGTCATCTCGGACCACCTAAAATAGATATTTCCTTGAAAATAAAAAAAAAATACCGTTTGTCGTAGAACGAGATTGAAATGTCGATATAACGAACGCAGAGATAACCAAGAACACGCTGTAATATACGAAGCCATCTACCAAGCAAAGCGGTAGGCTGGTATCGAACCCGATCTCCCGAAGTGCCAAGCAAGTACTCTACCTTTAGGCTACGGCGGCTCTTCCCACCAAGCAAGTATGGCGATAAACCTAATGCACCAGCAGTTTCGATGATGGTTCGTGCGTAACATCAGTTGTGGGTGCAGTGCGTGTTAAGCACTTACATAGAGATATAATAAACGATACATATGTTCTAGCAGCACTCGGCATGCTTTCGTCCAACTTTTCTCCTTTCTGTAGGAATACTCGTACTTCAACGAACGACGCTCATGATACGCAGATCGCCGCACCGTAGCTTGCATTGCTCTTCGATAAAAGAGATTTCTCTGCTGTACACTTACACGAGTGCCAGTGTTACGTCCTTACGTGAGCTACCATTTTGTCGCTACGGTGCTATTAAGTTTCCTGGGTAGCCCGCGTTGAGCATACACCTACTCATGCACTTTGCCCAGATACGTTCATCCTATTCACAACACTACACTGAATGCCATACCATTCGCCACAGGCAATTTCCTCGCTGACTGCTTCGAAATTAAACGATTCACATAATGCTTGGAATCTGGACAGTATCTTTGTAAATTACAACATTCTACAATATTTTGCGGCAAGTTGTTCCACTCATCAGTACTCTGAACCGAAAAATAATGCTTGAATGAATGTGTTCCGAAGTTAAGTGGTGTGTAATATGTTTTGAATGTTTTGTTCTAAAGGTGGTAGTTCTACCGTGCGTCTGTAAGCGTGCGTCATGATATCCCTAGATTTATTTTGCAGTTCCCGTTCAATATATGCATTGATACATGGACTGAGACATTCAGAAAATGGCAATACTTAGCACAAACCTCCTTTCCGGATGGCACAACGAAGGTGTACTGCCGCAGCATAAAGATAGAAGAATGTGAGCCTCGACAGCCGTAGGACCTACCGTGCTACACAAAAATGGAGCGCAAGACACCGAAGCACTGGACATATTTGATCACCAGCCGGACCAAAGGGACAGCGTCTTCCAAGGGAATGCCTGTCACGGTGTCAAAAAAATGAACGGCACCCCAGACGCCGTCGCATCGAGAACAACTGTGAGGCCCGCAGGCAAACTCCTCCAGCTTTCGTCTACCTTTCTCTCTTCAGTGTTTATTCACTTTGCTGTATATCCTTTGCGTTTGTTCCGCGCCTTCTGTATTTCTTGGATGTGCAAACAACCTTCTCACTTGCTCTCATGTCGCGATGGCCTCACGGCAAGTTGTGGATCAGTCGGCTTTTGGTGCTAATTTGCGAGGCTTCGTACGCAAGAAAACTCTCTCACTTGGTTCCTATGTACGTTTCAGGGCATACGGGGACCGCTGTATTTTCTTGAGTAATTTTCGCGTGAATTTCAAAATTTTTATGGCAGCGAACTTCTTACTTAGTTAAGCCTACCTCCCGTCTTCTGTTATCCATGCAACAATTCAACGTTGTCCAAAAGTGTGCTTGTAGTTTCTGCCAAGAGTTTACAGCGATTATCGTTATCACGTTTATGTTACACCAAAGGAAAGAAGCATGTACGGTGTTGAAGTTTTGATATATTTCGCGGAGATTTTCAAGAAAAACCTTGCCGATCCTACGCGTTGTGGGAGTCGATGTCAATCGAAGCAGTCAGTGAGTGAATTGCCTGCGCCGCAAGGTTGAAGTTGAAGTTGAAGTTTATTTCACCACATTTTTACATATTTTCTTTTACATATTTTTACATATTTTACATTTTTTACATATATTTATAATGTTTCATGAAGTGAAGGTACAATGTGGTGCGGAATGTGGGAAAAAAGCTGCGATATAAACGCAGCTTGACTAGCCCCACATCCCAGCAATACATGGCAGTAGAGGTGACAGCATTTGTGAAATCATCTAAAACAAGTAAGCAGAAACAGATATGTAGTTAAATTGGCATAATAAGAAATAACATTTCATACAAAAAGAAATTGCAGATACGATTTCACAAAAAGAAAGTACAAAGAAGCGAATACGAAAATTTCTTATTTGTTGCATCGTGTTAGTAAAAAAGACTGAACATATCTTGTCGCGAAAGAAGCTGAAGTTGTTCTAATGAAAAATTGAATTTGTTGAGTGTGTTTGGGAGTAAATGTTTAAGCATTTGGAGACCATAGTTGGTTCTGCATCGAGGGACCTTCCAATAATCGCTCTTTCTTGTAGGTGGAGACGAGGTGCAGCGATCTAAGCATGCTATGGAGCTAAGATTGTTATTTCCTTTCTTAATTTCAGCTTTTAAAGACGATAATAAGCAATATTCATACATTTTGTCAAATCTTAATACTCTGAATTTATTGAATAGAGGCAAACTATGTGCATTATACCCAGCATTTGCAATAGAACGCAAAGCATTTTTTTGAAGCACGAGTAATTTATGCTTTGACTGCAAGGTGCCAGTGCCCCCCACCAGAAGAGCATAGCGAAGCTGCGAACAGAAACGTGCATTATAAATTTTTAGCATCTGAGCAGTCGGTGAAAATGACTGACATCTCCTAAGTATGCCTAATACTTTACTTAATTTGTTTCTTAGCATTTCACTATGTGAATCCCATAATATATGCTCATGAAAAACAATTCCCAGTGCTTTGGCTGTCGAAGAGAAATCAATCACAGAATCACGCAGGTGTAATTTTAAAGTAGCTTTGTACACTGTTCCTTTTGAGCGGAACAGAACGGCTTCAGTTTTTGAGCAGTTGATCTGTAGGGAGTTTGCAGTCGACCATGCATACAAGTCATCTAATGTCGCGTTTGCTGCAGAAATAAGGTCATTTACATCCACTCCTGTAAAGAACAAGGAAGTGTCATCCGCGTATATAACATATTGGATTGTATGATTTATGTTTATTATGTCGTTAACATAAATGATAAAAAGTAATGGCCCTAATATACTACCTTGGGGTACACCTTGAGCAATTTTTTGCAAGGATGATTGTTCTGCGTTTATACTTACACACTGTAGCCTGTTGCTCAAGTAACTAGTAATTAAATCCAATCCATTTCCCCGAATGCCGTAATAAGGTAACTTTTGTAAAAGGGTATTGTGATTTATTCGGTCGAAAGCTTTGGAGAAATCTACAAATATACCTAGGGTATATACCCTATATATATATATATACCTATATATAATATACCTAGGGTTCGTAATTTATCCTATAGTCCTACGTTATAGATAAACCTTTACGTGCAAACTGAGTGGCTGATTGCGTAGAGTTGGCTCACCAAACACGTCGACATCACTGTGTAGCGAATTGTACGACGTAAAGCCTGCGCTCACTATAGGGCACAGAGGCTTGTTCTCTCGAAAGCAAACGCACGCTTGACGCGCTGATGTGCGTGTCGCGATCGTCACTCGCTGTAGTATCCCTAAGAGGTTGAGCAAAGCTCGACAAAAGCATGGTGAATGACAGTACATATATGTTGTGTCTTATACACACTACAAAGCAATTTACGTCCAACAAGCACCGTAACCACTGACCATGTAATGGGTTTATTTTTACAATATGTACCGATAGATAGATGCGATAGAGTGGCTTAAATTCGCGAAGTAGTGATTCGCATTCAACAACTGTGCTTTCGGTCTATATGCATGTTTGTTTTCTGCTTTTTTTTTTCTTTTACTTCGTACTTCGTAGCCGACTCGCCCCAGTGCGATGACTTACCATCCACTGAGTGACCTGCGGCGCTCAGTGGGTGGCAAGTCATCAGATGCATTGCTAGTTATATATTCGCGACACAATTCGGACGGTAATGTCTCATAAAAGCGGACCCAACCCAAGAAACGTAAAAAGCATACTACATAGAAAGTGATATTTCCCGTTCCTTTCCCTGCTTCCATACATGCTCTGAAGCGTGGACTCAAGAAGGCCTTCCCACTACCCCAAGAATGTAGCCGTTGTTACGTTAAGCTCTTTATTTCAATGTCCGGAAAAAAAGAAGCACTCTAAGTCAAGAATGTCCAAGCGAACGCTCCGGAGAATGATATGTAATGCACATTACACGAGGAACAGCACTACAATATTCTAAAACGTAACTCTGAATCGTAAGAGCTTTACGCTACTAAAAATGAATGTTAGCACTCGTATTACAGATACCGCAAACTCAGAAATGAAACTCACCTCTGCACCCTTCTACCCGATCCTTATCAAGCCTTAAGGTGCAGAACCTATCTGTAACAGCTGCTTAAAACGCAGAAATCAAGTACTCCGCAGATACGTACAGCGTCCCTCCGCATTCCATTTCGTGCTTTAGCTTCCCGTCTTTTCATCAGCTGTCACTTGCATGAAGCTGGTTCGCAGGCGATACGATACATTTGAAACTGTTCGTAGTTGCATTACATATAACCTCTTGGGACTTTCACCCCGAGGCAACGGCTGCGCGAGTGGAAGGAAATGAAAAGGGTGGTGCAGACCCGTTCGTTGAGATTCACAGAAGGATGCGCTCTTCTCAAACATTGAACCCAGACGTCTGGAGGGGATATTGAAGAATGCAGGTCCCTGGAAGAGTTTTAAGGGATGCTGAGTACGATGATGAGAATCACCGTAGGGATCGAAGTTGTTAGCTAACCGTTTTCGAGGTAGAATGAGAGAAATCATTTATTTGCAATATGGGTATGCATGGCCCTACGTTTCACTATATGCTGTGCAGCCTTTCTCTCGCCACCAAGTCTGGCTACTCAAGTTTTTGTTTGTTGTACGAATGCCATTCTCACAATGACGTAAGCGTTAATTACAGTCGAAATTCCTCATGCAAACTTTCTCCTGTAGCGCCACTTCCCGCTCATACTAAACGGCGACAACCGAGACAATGACAACAATATCAAGTTATCTTTAACGAGTTGGACCGAAGTAGCAAGAATGAGCTATGAAACTTTTAAGGAAGCTCCAGGAGCACTGAACGCTACAGAAACCTATCATATCTTCAAGAAAAAAGAGTGTTGCAAACTGATAAAGACAAATTCATCAACATATACCTGCGCACACTGGAACAGTGCCTTCTTTACGGTTGCTCTTCACCGTAAGTAGAACAATATAGGCCATCCTGCTTCACATTCTTCGCCGGTCTTTTCCGCTATCCTCTATACTTGCATTGGTGACAGTATCTTTTTTTTTCCACGTCATTATAAGAATTAAAAAAAAAAACAATCGTGGGGTCTAAGTATAAAGAGTCTCTGAGAACCGCGTGACTTTCAATTGTGCCACTATCTCGTGAGAAAAAAGAGAGAACATAGTTTCTTTCTTTAGAATGGCCACCGAATAGCCTATATTATGCGATCGCGTATACGCTCTATAGGCTTAACAATTGAGGCTTCCCGCTGTTTTATTGTGAGACAAAGCCCAGTCGGTGCGACCTGTATAACAAACACCGGTTCCACTTAATGTTAGAGGGCTCATTAGCTGAGGACCAACTCCGATATCACCCCAGAGGCCCCTTGTCCACGTGGAAGTTGTAAGAGTGAAGGACTAAAACTTTTGCGATGTCTATCTCCCTCGGTGCGTTACCGTCCACTTCCACCAAGAGTGCAGTCAAGTATTGCTCCCAGTCCGTCGCCCAGTGAACTGTCCCTAAGGTAGACGCTTCGTTGCACTCTCTCTCTCCTCTTGTTCTTGGAAGTGTTTCACCCGCATCCATCGTAAAAGCTTTTGTGATCACTTCTCTGTAGGAAGCGGCAGTATTTTCTTCCTCTTCGGCGATGTTGCCAGTCCACACTGCGCCTTGGCCGTAGCGTTCACTGGCAACATGAAAGCGTACGCATCAAACATGCAAAAAGCAGCACATGAGCGCGACAGGGGAAACGAGAAAAGGGGGGAGCGGCTAAGTTGTTGTTGTTGTTTTGTGGGGTTTTACGTCCCAAAACCAGTTCTGATTATGAGAGACGCCGTAGTGGAGGTCTCCGGAAATTTCGACCACCTGGGGTTCTTTAACGTGCACTGACATCGCACAGCACACGGGCCTCAACATTTCGCCTCCATCGAAATGCAGCCGCCGCGGCCGGGATTCGATCCCGCGACCCTCGGATCAGCAGCCGAGTACCTTAGCCACTAGACCACCGTGGCGGGGCAGCGGCTAAGCGCTCGAGGCCGTTCTTCGTATACTAAAGCCGTTACGGAACCATGGACGCCTCCAGACGTATACACAAGAGAGTTTTAGTTTGTCCGCTGAATTCTTTACGTTAACGCGTTACCGAGTTGCCTGAGCCGTTGGTGGCAGTGGTGGAGTTGATGGCGACATATTTCAGTGTTTCGTGCAAAGACACCATAACATAAATTTTTTTTCCGGTTGTGTCAGTATTGCCATCGAAATAACACAATGAAAGTACTCTGAGTGAAAGACATTACCACTGAGTATTCTGCACCTGCAGTAAAGTGAAACTTCTCTGTCGCAGCAATATATAAGGTTGTTTGAGTCTGCTTAGGCTCCACGTCAACAGGCGGTGCTGGTATACCGCTGCCGTGCATGTGCACGTTTCCTGCAATCCGATACCCGTAAGCGTAAAGAACCTTACGGAGAAACTAAAACTCTCTTCATTACCCGCACGAAACCCAACAGGTTTTCAGCTTCAATTATTCCGCATTTATGCCCGATTGGGGGAGGAGCGGCGTGTATTTGATAGTTGGCTCAGCTACGAGCGAAACGTTCCCATGGCTCATGCTTACCCTCTGCTATGACATTATTGTGCATAAAGTGCCTGATAATGAGAGTGTGTGTTTTCATGTAAAACTCCCGAATTCTATTTAAATGTCAGTACAAGCACGAGTTCTGATTGCACAAAAAAAAAAAAAAAAACAGGGCGCAAAACGAGGCAGGAGGAAAGGAAGCTTAATGGCAGTGCAATAAATTATTTTGGATGGCTAGGTAGTGCAGCATCTTTTTTTAATTCGTGCAATGTCAGCAAGATTTTTTTATATATAATTTACACGACACCGTGAAACACACTCAGGATGTGGCAACAAGCATGGCCTGACAACCATCTCGTCGTAGCAAATGTCAAAGACTTTCCGAAAGAAGGTCAATTACTACTTTTACAAAATTCTGTTGAACGAGGAGAACAGGAGAGAAAGATGAAAGGTAAATGCAGGTACGGGCCATGACGTTCAAGGATATTGGGGCAATTGATAGTTAGAGCGGTGGAGAAAGAGAGAGCGTGCATCGTTACGGTCGCTCAAGTTTGCGCGGTAACGACGTCTGTGTTAGTCTGCAGAACTTTATGCGAGTCTGTCGTCCTTACAAACATCATCAACCGGTATGGGTACCACATAATATATCCTTCAATGGTTAACCTCCATGCCGTTCCCTCTTTATTATTTCCTTCTTTCCTTCCTTCGTCACGCCTCAACTGCGACGGTTTCTGCTGAGAACGTCGATACGTTGTACGGGGTTCCGTTATATTTATTAACCGTTGCTCAGGTGCCACTCTTCCCTTTCTATCAACAAGCGTGAAATTACGCACTGCACGGTACAGACCATCTTGCGTACTATACTAAAAAACAAAACAAAAAGAAAGTAGCGGAGCCAGTTTGTAAATGTTGCCCGCCCACACATTACCACATCTGGCAATTCCCACGGCCATCGTTGACCAGCAGTTTAACTTTTCTGCACCGGCGAGAAGTCTTCATTTTTTTTTTTTTTTTGGACTGGCAAACGTTCTTCGTTAGAGCGGCTCAAACCCTACAATCATCGTTTTGAAACACGCTTTCGTGCATCTTTTTTTTCTTCTTCTGGAGTCTTGCGACACAATGAAAAAAAAAAAGGTAATGTTTACAACTGTTTCCTCTTTTTCTTTTGGCAGTTCTATGGTGCGTGGAAAAGTGCTTTTTCTTGCGCCGTAACTTTGCATACATAATTAATTCTTATGGTAGAATGAGAAAAAAGGAAATAGATGGTCATTATGTTAGCTCTGCGGAGCAATAGCAACTCAGTTTCAAAAATAAGTTGTGGCGCAAGAACGAAGAAGTAAGAAACGAGAGAAGATAGCACAGACCGCCGTACGCCAGATAGACAGAACGAAATAACAACGAAATATGCTGTCACATGGTACTGCTGCTTCTGATAATTACCACGGTGGTCACGATAGTTTTTCCACGTACTAATAGACAAGGGGCAATGGCGTTTCACTCCCGTAATCTGGACCACCGTGTATAGATGAAATAACCTGATCTCGTCTTTCAATTATTAAGTATCTACTGATGATTACATTACTGTGAACGATGCAAAGCATCTTCGTTCTTGTGGCGTTATGGCTTGGCTAAGTTTCATTGCACGTAAATAAGGGACAAAATGTGACAGGGCCTCTCCTTGATTGTTCTACGCATTTTCGCATCATGGATTTCTTAGGTAACAGATACACGTACTCGAAACTTAATCATGCATTATTTAGGCTCCTCAAGTGAGCTGGTGAAATGCAGTACAAGCATACAGCCACCGTGTTCCTTATGAGAAGCGGTGCTTTGTTCATGCTCTTGAACAGTGCAGCGAGCTATCGTCGAAGCGAGCCAACAGGGACCATCGACGAAGCCTGTCCACTCATTTCGTTCACGGTTTTCTCGGAGGGCGTCGTTAATTAAATTCAGACCGCTTATTGGATAAGGGCCAGAACACTATTGGCGGGTTGCTTTCTGGCGCACCACACAGCGGTGCAGTCTCTAGAGATGTTTCCTATAGCATTACTGGGGCGACAACGTTCAGCGGGTCTTACTGCCTCAGCGCTTGCATCTCGTCTTCGGAAATAGTATTAAGGGACTTTCTTTTTACGTTACTCCGGACGATGCAATTAGAAATTAAAACAAGAACTCATCAGAGGCGGAACACCTTGCTATAAAATAAAAATGGGCTACGTTTGTTGAAGCGGCATTACTGCATAATGAATAATCGCTTGCGCTTTCTCAAGACTTTGCGCCAAGCAGTTCTCATTGATTCATTGACCTACAGCGTATCAGCGTGTTCTTTCACTCTGCTTTCCAGTCGCCAATGAGGTAGTGTGCAAGGAAATACCGTCTACCACTGAGATTCCATTCTTTTCCAATAATGCGTTGTTCGCGGCGAATTCATATTTTGTCGGAGTCCGAAAATAATAAGTGTAATAGAACCGTTGCGTTATTGTTTTCATTTTGTCTCGAGCCCATTTGCAACGATCTGAAATATCCACTAAAGCAGCTACGAGGGCGTCTGTAAGGTACATGCAAGTTAAGGAGCTGGTCTGCTGTTCTTTGTGCGAGTTGCTCTCAGAAATAAACGCTTTAGCCCACCTGCAGTCCTTCAAAGTATCATCGCAATATGGCTTCAAACTATAACTATACATAAGTCGAAGTAAGAGCATCGCAGGAATAAAACTTCAGTTGCTGGTCTGCGTCAGTTGTGCGTGTTTGTTCGCTCGTGAATTGTCTGTGTTACCGCTGTTTCCCACTTTGCGGTCAAAGTCCTTGCCACAGCAACTGATATAACAGTGGGGAGCTTCTAAAATGTTTGTTTTGTCGTACAATGCTCGAATTGTAAGAACAACAGGAGAAGACCTCGGTGCTTTTCGGTTCGATTTCCGCTACAACTTTTAGTTGCATTACCTTGCTCACAGTATTAAATAAAAGAACTCGCTAGATCACAGAAATTTCTGTATCGTGCAACCCACCACGTAACCAATGGCGCGTAGAAAAGGTGCGCAGCAAATAGATAAAGGGAACGCAAACTTGCGTCCACTCAATACTATGCGAACTGGAAAAAACTCTAGCATATTAAAGAATTAGTGGTCCCCTCACCTGTTCAAAAACTCCTTTCCTTACAACAAGATCTTAAGACTAACATGATGTACTCGTCATGTGCGTCACGATTAACGATACTGCGATCACGGGTAGCTTTCTGCGCCTCACGCGGCGCACTGCCTCCAGGATCAAAGAGCTCTGCTTTTAAAAGGATGAAGGAACAACTTTTCTCCTCGCTTGAGATTGAATTGTAAGTGTAACAAACACACAGACACACACACATCACGCACAACTTAGCAAGCGGTAGCCTGGTATCGATCATGGCCTACATTTTTAAGGTTACGCACTGTGCTAACACATTCTCAGAAAGGGCACAACAATCTGATTATGCAGAAAATTTCCAGCCTTGCAATCAAGAGCGTGTCCAGCGTCTTCACTACTGAACGGCCCAAGGCTGCCGCAGCTCGGCCTACAAAAACTACAGAGGTCTTTCGGATGAGAAAAGGCTGCATTGCTTACGACACAGTGCCGTGCACGTCGTAACTTCGCAAGCGCTAATAGACGCGTGATCGGCAGTTTTGCTGTGTTGTAACAAATATCTGCAAACGCAGCAAGCCGCTGTTCTTCGTTTCCATACACGCTAGAAGAATAACTGGAAACACGAACTTTGCGACTTTCCAGGCGCTTTGCCCTGCGGCAGTACAGAAGTCCCTTTGTGTGCAGAAATCCCGTAACAACTTTGCGTCTCTCGAATTTGGAGCTTCGAAGTCTTGACAGGCTTCACACGTCAGTTGCAGGGGGCTCGCCTTAGACGCCCTGTGCAAAGCAAAGCAATGCTGCAGAGTAAGCAGGACGCGACAGGAAAGGAACGGCAAAGAGAAGTTACTTTGTGTGCAGCTTAACTTTCTTCGGTGTATTTCATGTTGAGACCCTTTATACTTAAATAAAGCTGGAATTTCCCTTACTTCTGGGTTTTTCATCCAAGGAGCTTTGTCAGTAGAAAACCATTCCCAATGTGCACACAAAGGAAGGCAGCGAAACAGCAACAACAATAGTGCATCTTGCTCGGCAGGGCTTAGAACCTTATCGGAATCTCGGTTTTAGATAATGGCCTATACAAGCTTGAATTGAAAAAGGAACACATATGTTCAGCTCTTCATTCAAAAGCGTTGCAAAACTTCTGCTGTTAAGATGTAATACAAGAAGAAATGAACATCAAGAAAATAAAGTTTCTACGTAGTTCACCCATGCGGACCGTATGTGGTACGTAATACCGCGCACCTGAAATGAATACTTGTACTAGAATGCACTGCAGGCAGACCGGTGTTCTTCATACGAGACCATCTGAAACCGCTCAGGTCACATGTGCTTGAGCAAGGGACTGTTCGTCAAAAGGATGGCTAACTGCGCTGAGTGGTACTCACACTCAACTTGGAAAAAGCACACAAGACAAATTTAAAACTACCATACCTTGGCAAATGTTTATTTATTTATTTATTTATTTATTTATTTATTTATTTATTTATTTATTTATTGAAAATACCCGAAAGGCCCTCTGTTGGAGAGCTTTATATGAGGGGTGGGATCACAAGTTTGATAAAACAAAGAATCGATGGGTTTTCTAAAATTACACAGATACAGATGTCGAAGACATTCCAGTATTTAAAGGCCTAATCTAGGAATGACGCGACCAGACTTTATTTCGGTCACTGCCTGTTCATTGTCCCCGGTTCACTTATTTTTACAAAAGGAGTCGTCATATCTTCCGTCTGGCTAAAAAATAATATTTCTGTATTTACTCGAGCGCCCCCACCGCGCCCCCTCCGTCAGTCTTTCTGTAAAAAAAAAAAAAAAGAGATACGCGGAATGTCGCAGTTTGGAAAAAACAGAAGGAGGTGAGATACTGTGTCCGGCCAAAATTTGCGCTTGTGGCTGGTGTAAAGTTGCGTTAGTCAACTCTGCACCTTCCTGGTCATTTGTCGCGCACGAAAGCTTTCCTCCTATAGAGGGCGGCTCTATATATTCGTGCAGAAACATTGCACCGGTTTTGGCGCAACACCGTTTGTCCGATCATTCTATGCACAGGCTATTCAAATAGGGAAGCCAGATAACAGCGCGTATCAGTTATTGGGTTGTT
This sequence comes from Hyalomma asiaticum, assembly GCA_013339685.2. Classification (NCBI taxonomy): domain Eukaryota; kingdom Metazoa; phylum Arthropoda; class Arachnida; order Ixodida; family Ixodidae; genus Hyalomma; species Hyalomma asiaticum. Next base: position 114,606,633 of record CM023482.1, on the reverse strand, counting down.
TATTCGGTTTTATGATATCCAAACATTCGGGTACTCGAATAATCGGACATCGCTTTTCCCTACCGGAGCCGAAATTATCCCTTCGTCTTTCTCTCGCTTTTCGGTTCTCTATTTCCAGTCATATTGGCAAGCACTCGTCTTAACATATGTTATCTGGTTAATGTCCCTACGTTGCCTGTTTCTAAACCTCCTTTTCTGGATTTCTCTAGTTCACACATCCTTCCTCCAGGATGAACCCTGTACCAGACTTGTGCTGCATGGTACAAAATGACTTGAGGACGAAAGGAACGCAGTCATGAATTACAGCTTAGCAAATATTTTGCGGAACTAGGTAGTTATTATGTATTATATATTGTATATGTTATTTGGCCCTTAGATTTTCTTAGGATTGCACGAATACTGTGAAATATTCCTCACTTGGCTACTTCACGGAGCCCTCTTCGAATAAACTATTGACAACATTAAATAGTCAAGTCCGCAAATTCTAGTATCCGGGTGCCCGGTTATCTAAATGGCATATTCCAGATATGGACCTCTTGAAAGAGAGATAATCGAATAATCGGCTTTTGAGATCGTATTCACTTCTTTCTGGCAAAACCGGATAGCCGTTTTAACGGATATTTCCAAGGAATACTTTGATAATAATTATGTAGAGCAAGAGCTAAAAAGCAAATTACAATAGTCGGAAGATTGGTTTAACTTTCATGGGAAAAGAAGGACGGCTGTACTCTAAGAACGTACTGCCACGTTTCCACCATACGCGCTTTCGTTGCCTGCTAACGCAATCTTATTTGACTTCTCCGTGCTGACATCCCCTATGGTGCCAGCACAAAGTCTGCGAACGTTAAACCCAAATCACCATTACGACACAAATGAACCGCCCGTCTGGGAATACTCTGTAGTTGCGTATATCGTGGTCTGTGCCACCCGCCTTGTTTTACACAACTTGAGCAACCATAAGATGGGAAGGAAATAACAACAAATGTAACCCATAAGCCATTCGCGGCAAAGATGGTTTTGCGTTTTGTCAGGTCAGCCCTTTGTATATGTAGGCGTTTTTACTTCTGGCTTTTCGTTCTACAGGAACACAGTCTTACTGATTTGGCACGCAAAAGCGTTCGGGCATGCATTCGTGAAACCGACAAAACATTGCGAAAACTTCCCTCGTGAAGTCGCATTAATTGTGCCCGCTACAATTCTGCGGGGGCCCATTCAGCAGCCGAAAAGCCCCCTCCTTGGCGAATGGCCGACTTCAACCCACCCCCCCCACCCTTCACTCTTTTCAACACGTCTGAGCGTTAGCCTATGCTGCTAAAAAAATGAAGCTCAAAGTAAACGAAAACGTTTATTTGAACTTCTTGCAGCGACACATAACCACATGCTTCAGAAAGAGAAGAATTGAATGAAGGGGAAAGCACGACAACGGCCGTGAATCCACGTGCAGCTTCTATGCTACCAGCTGAAAAGCGCCATCTTTAACCTTATAGTTGAACGTGTGTGTGAGCGGCTGTTTTCTCACTCTATTGGGTAAGCTACATTTAAGCAAGCGCTTTGCCCACGGGCGTCGTATTTGCACTATGCACAATGTATAGTGCACTATGCACTACGCTTATTATTAAAGCGTTAGATGTCCTCTTACACTGTAATCGACAATTTGTAAATTATTAGGACAATGTAAATATACGTAACGGTATCGTACACGATTGCTACAGCAAGAGGATGGAGAGTGAGAACGTTTGCTGAATGTGCAATCGGAACTATCGTTACGAAAATGCTTATGATCTCTGAGCAATGTCTCTTAATTGACGACGCCACAGTCGTTGATTTTGTAAGTAGCTCTTTTGTACAACTTATACTACCTCTAGACAGAGAAACCACATTGCTATCACTGTCGGTGTATATTTTTCTGCCGCTCTAACTGATGTTTCTGTCACTATGAAAAGTCTACGTGATATTGCTTTCACTATGGAAAGTCTAAGGTGTCACCGGGAACCAGGCGAGGTTGCAAAGCTTGTCTAGCAAAACATTCGTCTAAATGTGACGAACATGAACCGCGTACATATAATACATGTAAGAGGTTCTACCTCTTCATTCCTGTCTGAAATAGTGGCGCAGTTCCTTTTACGATCCTTTTAAGTGACTTTTACGATTTACGATTTACTGCGAACATGTGCTCGAGATTATTTGTTCCTTTTCGTGTCGACCGTCTCGGTCGCAGATTCCAGCAAACAGTATGAGCCAAAGACCAAAGAGGGCGGAGTGCTATGATCCATCGCCTTCCTTATGGTCCAGACCTCCACGGGTCCTTTGGGACTCAGACCATTCTTTTACCTCTTCTCATTTTTTTTCATTCGCTGTTTTCCCTACTAGATGTTTTCAAACCTACTTGCTCTGAGACAGTATTCTGATCTCGTCAATGAGCTCTGAGACAATATTCTGATCGTCGACGAGACGTTCTTTCGGTGTACTTGATTTTGATATTTTCCTTTCCTGTGCTATCTAGTAACGATGTCCTCGCAAACCCAGTACAGCTTTCTTCTATATTACTTATCATCATTCAGGAGTGGACGGCAGTTCCACAACCTTGGTTGTCTGCAATTTCCCATTTATGTACACTACAATTTCGGTTTTCTGGGCAACGTTCAACAAAGAAGGTCCCTAAAGAGAAGATGAAGTATGGTCACCAAAAAAGGCACTCCATGTTCAAACGTAATCTCGCAATAACTTCACCGCCTTTAAGTAATTCTCACGCGTTAGTATCAATGAGGGAAAGAATGAATAAGAGTAATGAAAACATGAAGCCATTTGTTGTTCTAACTAACAGTTTTTTTAGGGGCGAAGCTCCTTAGGGTGTGGGTCGTTCCCTCCTCTGTAGTAGTAGTAGTAGTAGTATAACTTCACCGCCTTTAAGTAATTCTCATCCGTGATTATCAATGAGGGAAAGAATGAATAAGAGTAATGAAAACATGAAGCCATTAGTTGTTCTAACAGTTTTTTTAGGGGCGAAGCTCCTTAGGGTGTGGGTCGTTCCCTCCTCTGTAGTAGTAGTAGTAGTATGTATGTAGCCACCTCGCGCCGCCGGGAGGCTCGCGCGAGCTCTCTCACTCTTCCATCTGCTGTCTTGTGAGAGAGAGAGAGACAGAGAGAGCGAAAGGCGCGCGTTGTCTATGGAAACGCTCTTTCTTCGATGAACGCTCTACCAGGTCGCAAAGAAGGAGAACGCGCCCTCACCCGCGAGAGACAACATTGGCGCAGGCAGCGTCTTCTAGCGACTTTCTTGATTGAAAAATACCGACTGCTCGCGCTGGAGAACCGTTCACCGGCCACCCATACATATATACAGGCACTGGATGTTGACTTGCAATGAAGTGCCGGTGGGAGATTTCACTTGTGCGTAGTTGAACCATAAGGATTCGTAGCGTGCGCGTTAACAATTTATAAATTAATCCGGAACTCGGCACGATATACGATGAACCTCCGGAGCTTCGCCCACTCATCATCATTCACTCCGTGGATATGCTGTGGATTTTTTTTTTACTTTGGTCTATGGTACGGCGGCACCCAAGGAGCCCTCTGATAGGAGTGCAGCAAAAAAAGTGAATAATGCAGGCATGCTCTTTTTGTGTGTCTTTTAGCGAATTGTAGGATTAGCACACGCAAAAGTGCCGATTTGAAAATGATACTTGCATGTGAGTAGTCGCGGTCGTTTTTTCCCAACTGCATTGGCAACCGACAAATGTACACGAAAATGTGACGAGTGCATTCGTCGAGGGGAGCTTCGCTCCACACTCTCCTTCGAATCCCTCGACATCACATCTAGCGCCAACTACATACGTCTAGTAGTGCCACAGAGGACAAGAAAAAGGGGTGTCATTGCTTTTGTAGCTTGCGGTTTAGTCCATCTAAAAATTCCCTACTCGTTTGGTACAAAAGAAAAAGAAAATCTGAAACTGCGCATCTGATGTATCACGGCGAGAATGTCGCAGCCTACATAATCTCAGAAAGACCGGAAAGACTCCCATTGTCTCACGCAGCCAGTTTGTTTAACCGATCGCTGAGCTTGTATAAGGTGACAATATTAAGTGGCTTGAAGATAGGGAAATATTGGCACACGGTTATGATTCAGTCCTTCCGGAAGAGGGGAACTTATCGTTGTTATTTTTGCTCAATGAAGATGAACTTGACTGAGGTTTTTCGACAGCAAATTTAGCCAGTGTTATTCCATCATGGTTGCCTAAGGAAGAAAAAAAACTATATTCATAAAGGCGGATATAAAATGTTCCTAAGCTTAAAAACAGAAAGGAAATCGTAAGAACTCTACCTCCAGTAGCAGCAACAGAATTGTGCGCCGAAACATTTAAATAAACGAACACAAAACGAAACTATAACTGAGCGCGGAGTATTTCGATAGCAATAGGTTTTCTGCGCAATAAATCTTTCAAGTGCACGACGATTGGTGCACTTGCTACCTCGAAAGCAAATTTCGCCAAATAAAGAGAAGCTGCAAAAGTAATGACGAAACCCAGCTGCCCTATTAAAATTTCACGCGGGGCTGTGAAGAGGCGTTCTCTTACTGCTCTCGCACAGCTTTACGTTTTTCTGTCTTTTAAGTTGCCCCGTCACACCGGGAGGCCTTTCTACGATTCTACACTTTTCTGAATCCTGTCGAAATGATGGAGTAGAAAAAAGAGGCAGATGGCCATGTCAAAACACATTGAAAGATTTCTTTTTAAGAGTGAAGCTGTTAAACCAGGGAATCGGCATATATTTGCACATGCTAAACTATCATTATCACGAAATAAGTGCGCGTGCACATTTATAAAATGTCCGATGTGCGAAATTTCCGCGTGCACTTTCTCTCTTGCGTTCACGCCATCAACCCACCACTACGAAAAGGCGGAGGCGTTTCATCAGAGTTCTTTGTTGTCTTGCTCTGATATCCTCAGCCTACCACAAAAAGATGGAGACGTTTCATTACATGCTAGAGAAAATAGCAGTACCACTGCTCTGCCTAGCTTCGCCGAAACGCGGCACAGCACCTCTCACTTGGAGTCTCGCCACAGCTACGGATGCGGAAGTGACGCCCCGACGCTGATGCTCGTAATGCAAATTCACAGCATATCCACGGAGTGAATGATGATGAGTGGGCGAAGCTCCGGAGGTTCATCGTAGATCGTGCCGAGCTCCGGATTAATTTAGTAACGCGCACGCTACGAATCCTTATGGTTCAACTACGCACAAGTGAAATCTCCCATCGGCACTTCATTGCAAGTGAAGATCCAGTGCCTATATATATATGGGTGGCCGGTGAACGGTTCTCCAGCGCAAGCAGTCGGTATTTTTCAATCAAGAAACTCGCTAGAGTACGCTGTCTGCCTTAAGCTCGTCTCTCGCGGGTGAGGGCGCGTTCTCCTTCTTTGCGAGCTGGTAGCGCGTTTATCGAAGAAAGAGCGTTTCCATAGTCAACGCGCGCCTTTCGCTCTCTCTGTCTCTCTCTCACAACACAGCAGATGTAAGAGTGAGAGAGCTCGTGCACCGGGAGGCACGCGCCGAGGGCGCGCCTCCCACACGCGCCCTCCTAGTAGCGCGTTCCTAGTAGGTAACGCTCTACTACAACGGACGGACAGACCCAAACCTTAAGGAGCTTCGCCCCTAAAACTCCGCGCCGCCAGCGTGATGACAGAATGCCACGATTCTTCGTGTCGTGCACACCGTTGTCAAGAGGGGGGCAATCGAAGAAGTACGTCACTCCCGACGAAGAGGAAGCTAGGCGCGAAGGCCGCCACGCCGCTACTCGAGAGCTTGCAAGACAACTTCGGACCATTCCCTATAGTATCGTGCCGGTGAAGGAGCGGCGAAACGTCGGCCATGAGAAGGCCCAGAGTTACAACCCTTTGAAAACGAACAACACCTTTTATACATGCAGAGGCGTCGCCAGAAGGATCCGGGTCTGCGGGTCGCGCAACCGGACGGCTAAGAAAGGGATGACTTGCAAAGAAAAGAACTTCCAGACCTGCGCAGAGGATGCAGCACAGTGACAGCTTAAACTATATTTTGCTGCATGGTTTCTCAATCTTACTTTATTCCTGCTTTCTCCACCCCCTTGCCTGTTCTTCCTTCTTGTGCTTGTGTTTTTTCTTGATCTTTTTGGTTGTCATCCACTTGCTCCTTTTCATCCTTGTCGTCGCATATTCCTCTACTTCGTCCGTAACAGAATTTTTATTAGCTGACGTTTATCTCTTCTTCGTCTACTTTCTACTCCTCTTTTTCCTCTACGCCATCTCCTTTCTCTTCTTCATCGCCACCGTCTTCTTAATCGTCACAGCTCATGAAAGAATAGCCAGTGGCTGGTGACGTATAACTTGAAAGACCGCTCCTACATTTCAGCGTCGTGGCTTCACCCATGTGGTGAGAGCCAAGGGTGGATGCCAGTACCTCTACTACCATACCAGAGCCGTGGTCCGTGCGTAGTATAGGAAGAGGGTGGGAAATAGAAGTGAGGGTGAGTAGGGGAACGGTGAAGCACAGCACAGCATTATTTGCATATAGCTGCAGCTTTCACAGCTGCAGTTCCGTCGTGCCAGTAATAAATGTTGCAAATTCATAGACTAACGCAGACGCCACTTTCAGTAGACTAGAGGAACGTTGCTGTTGCAACTTGAAACGTTTCAATTTAGATGCGAGCAGCATAGATTGCCAACTCCTGCATATGCGTGGCAAATAAAACTAAGAAACATCTCCTGTGTCAAGTCCAGCATATGAAGATCACAGGTTCGCCCTACCGACTGGGTAATTAGACGGCAGATCTCGTATAATAAAGAATGCCCGCTTACTTGGGCACCTGCGACATGAAAGCACACAAACAAAGGAAATGTTGTTGAGTTTATCGAGATATCTGTCAGTCTTTATGACCGTTTGTGGGGAACTGATCGAACAAAGCTTCAATATGTGCGTTTCTATGCATTGCATGATTTTATCTCCCCGAATCATTTTCACCCATCCTTGCAAATTTCCAGGGCAACAAAATTACTGCAGAGGCAACGTGTCTGCTACATCACAGTGCACCACGGAGAGCTCTTTCTTAAGTGGTACCTCATTAACTAAAAAATTGGCCCCCACCTAATTTAACCGTTAACAAAACTAATACACGTGCATACTTTTATCTCTGCTTTGCACCTTATTTCACTGAATGCCTATATAGGAGAGTGCATCCCGAGCGCGAGAGAGAGTGTTCTCAACGGGGAGCATCGACGCCTCGTCAGAAGCGCGAGATACTATATGCATTCGCAAAGTGGTGAATGGAAAGCGCGTTGCATGCATTATCGAGTACCTCCCCGTTTGTCCATCCGTGACGCTGAAAGCACTGGATATCGCCGCGACCATTTCGAGCTTCTCCCCCCCCCCCCCCCCCCCTATCACTGTGCAGGGAGGCTTCACCGAAACCTATACCTGTGCCTTACCTGCATTCAGTTGGACGACCTCGTTCAGTGCTTGGAAACTTGGGAAAAGCCCTAGTTATTAACTGCGTTCGCTGAATATCCTGAAAAGAGCAAAAGAAAGAAAAGAAGAACTACCTTCCATGGAATGCCGAAGCCCGATAAGCTATCCAGGACCCATGAAAATTCCTTTCGGCAAATAAAATTTATAAGAAAAGGCGGAACTTTTCTTCTCATTCATTATTCGTATCGCACTCAGAGCAGAGCAACAGGAGCAAATACAAAATAACTCCGCATTGCAAAATTGGCCTCCTTGGCAAACATCTGAGAGTGCACTACTACTCGGGCAGCTCTAACGCAAAGAAATAGTGCGGTAAACTTATAGCAATGATAAGATCTAACATATAATATACAGGGTATGTTAACTTGCCCAATGGCTTAAGAATATCTGCACGTGCGTTACGCCGATGCAATAATCTTAGCATTGTTTACTGTCGTGCTGACCGTCTGAGACTGTTTATTTCAATATGCTTAGGTAACTAATTACGCTAATTAATTACCCAAGGTCCAGGCTGATGCCTTAAACGAAAAACGATATTCGTGTCCGGATATTGTGTTTTGTATAATAATAGGTTCAGTGGTTTTACTTTTACATGTGTATAAGGAAGTGCGGGAGGTTCAAAAAAGTACCACGTGGCTAAGCGCTTACGCGCGGCAACATTACCACATTCAAACATAATATCTATCTATCTATCTATCTATCTATCTATCTATCTATCTATCTATCTATCTATCTATCTATCTATCTATCTATCTATCTATCTATCTATCTATCTATCCTCGCCATGCTTTGCTCCAGTCCTGTCATTTTGTTCTTCTGTGAGAACTGAAATGCGAAATGAACTGTCTGTCTGTCTGTCTGTGTGATAATGATGATTATAGTGGTTCAGTTAAAGAAAGGGCGCTAATCTCTGCAGCCCATGTCGGTAGCACGGCTACGAACTGGGGATTCTTTATTGTTGTAGAAAGGTGGAAAGGGGGAGGAGAGTAGCGTCCGTGGGGGTGGGGAAAGTGAGTGAAAGAAAGAGAGAGAAGAGAAAGGCCGTAGTGGAGGGCTCCGGAAATTTTGACCACCTGGGGTTCTTTAACTTGCACTGACAACGCACAGTACACCGGCCTCTGGCATTTTCGCTTCCATCGAAAATGCAACCGCCGCGGTCGGGATATCTGTCTGTCTGTCGGCAGGCGTGTTTCTTTGATCGCACGTGCATCACTACTCTCGTAGAGATCTCTTCTGGAAGGCATGGCCATTCTCACTGGCACATCTCCTTCTTTGCAAGGTACACTTAGTACCAGTTATCGGCGTTCATACCGCGTCCTACTCTGCGTGAACTGTTCGCTACATCGTCAAAAGGACAGAAAGCAGTCGATGTTTTCTAGTAGCTCGCAAAACATGCCGAAGTGTCGGCATCGGCTCGCCACGAGTGTTCGTAAGATTCAGCCGTCGATGCATGGCAGTTCACGTCAGGCTGGCTGAAGAAAGCAGCGAGTAATTAATCAGGCAAACGCAGCTAAGCTGATTCGTAAGAAGCGTGAGCATATGGTTGACCTAGACAAGCGAAACGTTTTCCGTATTCACAGTAACATGTGAGGCAAACTAAGGTGGTAATTTTAGAAAATTTTTCTCAGCCACTACAACTGCGACCTCAGAGAGACGCTTTTGTTAAAAAAAAAAAAAAAAAAAAAAACTACGTTTAGTGGAGGTATTTTTTATCCTATACTTTTAGGGTACACCTAAATACGCAGTACACAGTTACATATTCGTCTAGTTTTTCAGTAAAATTCGTTGTTAAAAAATCCTATGCCTTCCTTAAGTTTCCATATGTGTGTACATATAAGAGCATACAGGGATATGCGCCAGTTATAAATTGCTTCAGCGATTCTCCGTTTTGCTTTCTGTCGTTTTTCCCTTTTGACCTTGCAAATGCGCGGGACTTCTAGTCACACGCGATCTTCCTGCATCTCCTTGACTGTGCATACGTATACGTGCTTCCCTGAGTCGCTTGATGTGTACCCAAGCACCTCTCGCCATAACAAGTGTTGATATCGGCGGAAACATCCTATGCAGCGATTCCAGCGGTACCAGGTTTATGAAGATGAAGTATAGCTCGAAGTTTTGGAAGGCATCTTCAAGCTTTCGAAGCAGGAAGGCTGAAAAAGTGGTGTACATAGTCAAAAGAAGAGGCGTGCAAGACACGGACACAAGGGGAGAAGTGGTGTGTTTTTTGAATAATAAGAATCCTTGCACGTAGCGCATCGAACAATAATCACGCTATCGAGAAACATTTTACCATACGAATCTATTGCCTTTGTCCAGCTAGACCCACTGCCGAACCACCGTAATGCTGCTCCGAGCGGACAAAGAAGCGAGCGAACTTGAACTGCAGCAGGAGCACCTAGCTTAGATAGAAAAAAAAGCATGTCCCGACCTCAGCCAGAGGAAGGACCCCGCATTCTATTTCGGCGCCTACTTGTTGTTCATGTTATACGTGCGATGTCCAGGGAAAAACAACGAATGCAGTGGAAAAACACTGGAGAAGGGTTCGGAACAGCGGCACTTGCCAAACAGGGGAACGATCGTAAAAACTTTTTTACGGTCGTCCAGTCGAGGAAGACTCAGGGCAGGGGAAGAAGGAAGAAGACCTACTGGCTCGCGTCTGTCCACTGGGGAACCGGTGTGGACAAGGCTTGATTGTCGTCGAAAGCGCAGGGGATAGCGAAGCACCTTAAGCGATCTACGAGGGAACTCCCACGCCTCTCGCAAGTTTCTGATGCACGTAGCCTCTTGGGAGAGCCGCATATCGGGCGTGGGCGAATGCAGCTGCGCAGTCATGAAAAGGGACAAGCTATGCCAGCCTCCCAGCAATATGACGCGACGAACTTTTGGGACATTTATGCTCCCACCTTTCTCTCTTCAAGTGGAAATTTCCTCGGAGGTTTTTATTCTAGCTTTAATAATCAAGTGAACCTGTTCTACTTTACACTCCGTGGGAAACAGCGGTGAGGTATCGGGATAAATTCCCATGAGTAAATGTTCGCTAGCTACGAGAAATGTCTCAAGCGATCATGTTGCACCTATAGTATTACTATCGGTACATCACTCCGCTCAAGATGGCGCTTCTGGAAACTAGCGAGTATAAGCTGCACGGACACCTCTTTTGACTCAAAATAGTTAAGTTTCAGTATCTCCATAAGGAACTGCGTTAGGTGCTGAGCGCGTTATAGATGCCTCACATTCTTGTTTGGCAATCTTCATTTTTTAGCACGCGCATGTGAAGATACACCCATCCCGACGCTAAGCTTCAAAGCCATTTCCCGTTTATTCGAAGTAAACAAGCATGAACTTTCTGTCGTGTGTGACGAAGGCTCCCTTCAGAGAACATGGTCAACTCCAGAGATCATCTTTCGTTCTTCTAAAATAAACTCAGGTCACTTTGCGACTGAGTCCTTGAGCGGTGGCAGCGTTTGAAAGGCTGAACAAAGATAGTGAAGGACGACGTTAACTCTATATGCAAGGTTTTAAATCCCAAAGCGTACCACCTTGCGTTTATTTTCAAAAACATGCACTGCAATACCAGGCGACCTTGCTTACCTAACATGTAGAACGATCGTCATTATAGTTAAATAGTACTGCATCTCCATGGAATCGACAAGTAAACACGACTCATAGTATTCAAATACTGTCTCGAGCATTCTGTTGATATATTTATAACAATTGTGATTCCTTTTATTTTGTAGTTTACCTTACTAGGTCGTCTTGATTAAGAGTAGCGGAATATTACAAATTAGTAAGGCTGCATTCATTTTCGAAAGGAAATCTCAGTTGTGAGGATGGTGCATTATGTGAGGGTAAAAGTAGTGAGAATTCTCAGCTGAGAAACATACAAACATTACACAGGGAAGCTTTTACGAGTCCCTACAATGAGCAGATCATACAGTGTAGCGCTTTTATAACACACTATGCTCATTTAAGTGACACGCAATGATAAGTTTGCGGTAACAATGCTCTTTGGCTATTTTCGCATGTTCAGCTCATCCAGAGTATTCGTGGCCACACGTTACAATAGATAGCCATATGTCGACCTCGTTTTTGTGGAGAAATTAGAACTATCTGTTGGCATTCAATGATCCAACTCTCCCTTCTTTGTCCCCTGTTAAACACCACAGGTAGTTGAGTGACCTTACGGTAAGCGGCTGCCAGAATCCTTTAAGAGCTTATGAGCGATGTGTGCTTCATTTTACTACACCACGCGAACATTTCTATGTCGTAGAATTTTTAAAAATTTATGAAATTCATGAACCTTGAAAGTGACTTCTGTGATGGACCGGAGGCACAGGTGACAGCAACAATGAATTAACAAAAGATGAAAATAAAGTAATGAGCGGTGACAGGCGGAATGAAAATACGTCGCAATGGTTAACGACACATCTCTCCAAGACACAGACACGTAATTTGATTTTCTGACATTTCGTGTTTAATAAAAAAAAAGCTATTTACCACCGCCTGTGTATTCCAGCGTCATCCGTTTGACTATTTAAGGAAACAAGGGTTTTAGTTTAAATAGGATACAGCGGAAAATGACACATTTAAAAACAAAACACATACGCCGGAATAATCTTCCTTTTGTTTGTTTTGTAATCATAGCGCGTGGTTAACTTACATCCTCCTTATAAGTGGAAACGATACGCAAAAATATGAGAGAGAACTTGCCCCCCGCCGGCACTGAAACGAAAGAGCCTGGGTGTTAATTTTTAGATGCGAAGCAGCTCTTTGACTAGCCTGTGTAACGCTGTCCCTCCGTCCGTACGACCGCGCCGAAACGCGCTCCCCTCGCCGCAGGTGTTGGAGCGGTGCCAAGTAGGTCACGCCGCAGCTGCGCGTTGACGTCACGCTCCCCTCGCAGTGCGCGCTGACGTCACTCTCTCCCTCGCCTGCCGCGCGCTCGCCGCAGCACCCGCAGCTGCCGCCTGACGGAAACCTGACGCGCGCCTAACGTACGTGTCGCCTCTCTCTCGCTTCACCCTCTCCACCGCTCGCAACGCTCGAGCTCACATCGAGTGGTAACACTCTTTCGGCTCGTTTATCTGTGATGTAGAGGACGCCGGAAGACGACGCTCCTTCGCCCGCCGAAACATCCGCCGAAGCGATTAGGCCTAACGCGGCCGTCGCCGGCGTTGCGAGGGTTAGCGAAGCCGATCGCGTTCGCGAACGGGTGGCGTCACGGGTTGAACGGCGCTAACGCGGGTGCTTCGCATCCCATCAGGGTCCCCCTTGGGAATATGGTGTAAGTTTTTTTCAAGCCGCATATACGGCGCTATTCAGAGAAACATTTACCTTATACTTCTAAGCATTTCTTTTTATTCGTGAAGCTTGCTCCTTAGGAGAAGCATCCGTGTACTAGTTAAAGTCATCGTTCTATCACTAACTTCATCGTTAATTAAAACAGGGTCCTTCTCGGTGGTTTAAAGGCGCAGTTTCGTCATTACGTTTACTTTAACAATTTGGCCCTGCATGTCCACGCTTCTGTGCATTTTATTGGGAGATGAAGCTCCGCCAGGAATCTCTCATAATTATAGGAGCTTAGTAACAACAGAGGACAGTGAATCTGCTGATACATGTCGTCGCCACGTGCACGTAGACGGTACGCCGTCTACATGCATGTGGTATACCGTCTACACGCTGATCTGTAAATAGCTGCTTGTAATGTCCTAATTATTGTTCCTTGAGGTGCTTTCAAGTTTCCATTCGAAGATTATGTAACTAAATGTGCAGTCGCATGCAACGCTTAAGCTGTCTCAAATGTATCTGCTAGCATTTTACAGGCCATGCGTTTTCGACAAAGTTAGTACAGACCACTGAGTTGCCGGGCTAACGGAGCACCAAATTAGATTGCAACAGTTCCGCCAGCAACATCACAAACGACCTCTCTTCATTCCATAAGCTCTTTGGACCACTCATAAATTCTATCCAATTAGGCAAAGCACGTAAGAGAATAGCAAAACAGCGCACATTTATATAGGATAGAGTACAGTGCCTCCTAACGGGGTCGCACTTTGTCGCCCCGAATCCCCAGGCGTAACAGTTACGTTACCCGAAACAGACGCACGCTTTTCGCGTCTGTCAGCTTACTTCTCCTCCTGGCATTACAATTCTGGTCACGACATGTTTGCGTAGTGCATGACTTCGGGAGATTTTGGTGGATGTTCTTTTTCTTGTGTGTTTCTACCAGCTCGTTTTCTTTGCCGGTCACATTTTCGATTGTTTCGCTATCTCTTCTCCGTCTGCTACGTTTCACACTTGCCGCTTCACTTAGGCTATGCACGGCTTTGTTTTCCTAAACTGTCCAGAGCTACAAGGTTGTTCTTGTTAGAACGTGCTATTTTTTTCACTGTGCTATGTCTTGCGCAAAGCGTACTGTCAGCCGTTCTGAATGGCTGCGTACGATGTCTGTGGCTCGAAGCACCGCACAGCTGAAACGCACATCAGAATACAAAGGAAAAGCTGGGTTTAGCAAGCACAACACGTAGCTGGGGTTTCTCCGCTTTTTCTAAAGTTCTTACAATATGCCTCCCCCTCCCCCCTTCTGTTTCCCACTTCACCGTGACTTCCACAGCACGCACGTTCTCGTAAACTGATGTATATCACGTTGGCGAAATCCCTTATTGTGCTGAGACAATGAAAAAGGATTACACATCGCGAAGGCTAGGGATAACAAGATAAGGTGTCGTATTGGGCACCTACTGTAGATTGTTTTTAATTTGTTTTGAGACATTTTTATTCCTTTCTCGCGCAACATATTTTGCTGAAGGAGAAGCAGATATCCTTTGAAAACGCGTGGAACTGAATAGCGTGAGACCATTGTCATCGGAAGCTGAGATCGGTGCTTAGGTAATCGTCATGGAAACGTGTAACGTCATGGCGGAGGAGGTGTGTGATGTGAGAAAACACGACAAATGCGAAAGATTTTGTCCAAATGTTTCAAAACGCCGACTTGTGTGCGCATCCTACTGGGAATGTAGTACACTTCGAGGAAATTCGAGGAACTAATGCAAACGTGAATTTAACAGTGTTAATATTCCGCTTAATGTCTCTACGTGCTTCCTAAGCACACGCTAAGTCATTACTGCTTTATTATCTTTCGTGTTTCCTTTTGTACTTCATCAGTTGAGCTTGAACCACGTTGTTATTTGCTTTATTTCTTTCCTACTCCAATTTTGAAACTGTGGAAATCCTTCTGTCTGTCATAAATTGTGTGGTGTATCACACAACTATCATCATCACTAGCTCAGCTCCCAAGGTTGCGCGTGCACTTCTATGCAACGCCGAGTATTGTCGTTGCTGTTGTTGTTGCTCTTGACCTCAACTATGGCACATACCCACCCTGGTAGATTGGCTAAGATACGAGAAGTGGACAGAGTTAAGTCAGAAGTACTACGAAATACCAATCAGAATCGAATAATCAGGATGAAATTATAATTGCTATCGCAATAATATGTGAAGATTGCGAATTTATGAACAGAAATGGCCTGAACCAATTATTAATTTTGCAACAGTAGAGCATACATCCCCGTGACAATGTCCTAATGAGCAGGCTCCCAAAAAGAGAATATTGGAGACGGAGAATTCCGGCCCAGTCCTATGAAGATAATCTTTCAACGTGTGATTTCCTAATGAGGATAGCCGACTTTATTTTAAGAAATATTTATCGATAGATTCATCTTCGCCACACTATGACCACAAAGGCGACGAGGCCAGACCAGCTCTGTGGATATAAAAGTCTAGCTTAGGAATGCGACAACGTAACTGCGTAAAGAGAACTTCTAGTTTTCTGAAGGTAAATGCACTTCTATTCCAGGGAATAAGAGGTGCCGACAGTATTTAAATTAGTTAATAATGACTATGTGCGGCGTTCGCATTCACGTTTCTTTCTTCTCTTGCGCACATGAATGACCTCAGCCCACTTCCACACTGGCAAAACTGCGACTGGCGGGCGCACGAGTTCAAGCGGAAGAAAAAGAAAAGGACAGTGTACGTCGATTTGTCAGGTGCACAGCGTCTCACAAAGATACGCGTTTGTGCATAGAGTAGTATAGAAAAATGATGGGGCGGCGTCAAGCCAATGCTACGCGTGCCATATCTGCTACCGCCTGTGGTTCGACGCGAACGTATTTGCGCTGAGCCCACGCCTCCTAGTCGTGGAGGCGTTGGCTGAGCTCTGTGCGAAACATTGAAAAGCGTTCGTTGGGCCTCGCAGTGCTTAGCGAGGTGCCTAAGCCTCGGACCACGAAGAAATGCGGGTCAGCTTCGCGGCTTCGCTAACTTTGCACCACTATAGTGCGAGCTTCCCTATTAGGCGCGGATCACCTTAGGGGCTGGGCTTGTCGGCGTGTGCGGCTGCTGCAGTCACGCTGGGCCCATCCTAGAGCAAGTGAACACATTGCGCCAGAAGTGACGATGATGGTGGTTGCGCCACACTCATTGCTCGTCTAGTGTATGTTAACCGTTATCATGGCAATATAATTAACAATACTCGTGTTCTACCATCTCGCAGCACGCTTTTCTCCAACTTTGCTCAATTCTGTAGGAATACTTCGAAGAACGACGCTGAAGATACGTACATGAGCTCATCGTAGCGTGCACTTTTATTCGATAAAACAGACACCTATTCCCTAACGTGAGTGCCAAAGTTACGTTGTACCGTGAGTTACCATTCAGTCGCCACAGTTCTGTAGACGTTCGTGGTTAGCCCACGTTAAGAATACGCCCGTAATGTCCTTTGCACAGACATTCGTAATGCCCTTTGCACATACACTTGGCTAAAAGCCAAACCATTCGTCATTCGCAATTTTCTCGCTACTGCTTCACATGTCGCCGATACCCACAATGCATGGGATCCGCAGGGGTTTTTTTTTTTTTATATGAAGACGAAGAAAACACGAGAAAGTAAAAAAACTTCTAGTATTTTTTTCTTCTAGGGAATTCTAGTGGTCAACCTCCCTGCCTTTCTGTTTCCTTCCTCCTAGTGTTTTAGTGTTTCTATGCAGTCAACAGAGATAACCATTTCCCAATTTTTATACCAGTTCGCCTCCGTACTTCCTCTACGCTTGCAACCTCGTCCTCTACTTACGTTGCATCCAGTGGATGCTTCTCGTACGCCGGACATATGCATATATGCATACGATAGCATTCGCAATTACTTTCACACTCCCCAACGTAGCATCCGAACTCGTTACACGACACATCGCTGTTATTCTGAATATGGCTCTTAAGCGTACCCGTCATCGTCCATGCACTTTACACGTTCAGTCTATGTAGAACTATGAATTCATCAGGCAATCGTCGGAAAGCACGCATACGGGAGTTCAGTAAAGTTACGGAGTTTTCACAGCGCTGACAATGCAGTTACTCTGCTCGCACTGGCAATGATTATTTACAGTAGTCAGATTCTGCATTTCTTTCTTTTTTTTTTGCATTTATCTATGAGTTCATTGAAACTTTCGTGGTTTCCTCATTTGTTTACTGCCTAACTGGAACCATTTCTGATTTCAGAACACTAGTAGAGTTCTTCAATTTGTATAGCCTTGCAAACTTTGACCAGTGATTGATTGCTAAAATACACAGAAAAGATGCCGCATTATAAGACTGCAATATGTAGAAGGCCTTCCTTTACGCACAAAACTTTCTTTTATCAGACTTACTCTAGCGTCAAACGCCGAGACAGAGGAGACCATAAAAAACGGGAGAAGTGCCTGTGAAGTAACAAATACCGCGAGGCCAATGCACAATTAGAAGGTAATAAGCAGTTACCGGTGCGAGCGTATTTGCACTCAGGGCTTCAATGATCGTCCACATGCCAAACGATATGCTAATACTTTTGCTTGCCAATCGCATTTACAAGATTTCATTTCAGAGAAAAGAACTACCACCCTTTTAAGTTTCTGCCGTTTTCACCAATCACAATTGTGATCTAAAATTTGAAGAAAAAAAGCATGGTTTCACGTAGAGCGCCGGTAGCTTATGTGCCTTAATTCGAAAGATTTCCCGACAGCCGCAGGGGACGCGTAAGCAATCTTCACTGATCTAGGACCCTGTGAAAGAGCCCGCGTCTCCTGAAAGGTCGCGCTCTCGAAGCAATCAGAGGGCAGTCGAATGGAATAAATTGGATCAAGGAGGAAGACGAATGCTTAAATTCAATAAGCGTACACATGCAGCGAACGTCATGCTCCAATGCGCAAAATATCGTTGCACACATATATACACAAAGTATAGATTCACTCTCAGGAGATATTGATTTTAATTACGGGAAGAGGAATGCATACGTAGACCGCTTCTCTATATTTCTTGTGGAAGAAGTAATAAAGAGCCGTAGACGATAAGTAGCAGTGAGCCGCAGCAAATCGTACGAGTTCGCATGTGCCTCCCTAGAGTGCGAAGTGCGTGCCGCGAGTAATAGAGTTCTTTAAGTAAATAGAAAGACTGATTATTATTTGGCGTTCGTGAGACGAAAAGTAGAAGCTAAATTAACGAAGATCGCTTCATAAGTGCTCGTTTAACAGTGACCTCCGCTAATAATATGTGTGACATAAGCATTGAGTCGCACCTGCTTTTGTTCCGAAAATTATAATACGCCTTTAGCGATGACAAGAATCTGAGAGTTATAGACTACATTTATTACATACCGAAATGAGATTGGCAGGCGAGCGCCAACGGCTTAACTACTATAGAGCAATGCATGTTCATCAAACACGCCCGCAAGGCATGTGCGTCCTGCGCTTAAAAGGAGTGCGTCATAAGCTTGCATTTGTGAATACCGCAGTGAACCACAAACTTAAGCAAGACACGGTTCGCAGGGTACTGCACTTCACTTACGAGGAAACTGAGTTACAGTGATACAGAAGTCCACGTGCTTGTGACTATAGTTAGACGGGCCTCGAACACTTGGATTCCTTTATGCGATGAAGGAAGCGCAGGAATGCTTCCACGATAAATAAAACCGAATAAAGCGGGATAGAAATTACTATTACCCTAGAGAGAGAGACTCTATATTTGAAAAACAGACTTTTGCCAGCGTGTGTATGACTACCGCTGACATGCTATTCTGTATAGGGATGGTAAAGAGGGCATAAGGATTTGAGAGGAGAGGGAAGGAAAAAGGAGAAGAAAAGTAAATGTAAAGCTCTCAAGTGAAGTGCACAGGTGAAATGGCAGATTAAACATAGGTTTTTCTGTGTGAAATTGTGAAGCTAAAGCTTTCCGATTAGGTAATTAAACAATACAGCCGAAGAACCACACTGTTTTGAAGGGCTGGACAGTTCGGCCGTAAAGTTCTGAAAATTTAATACATTCATTCTTCTCAGCAGCGGATCTGCTTAGGAGCCGGCAATGTCCGCCGGCCACGATGTCTCCGATGTCCCCTGCAATGCAGAAAGGAAAATAGGACAAGAAAGAAAGAAAGAAGAAAGAAAGAAAGAAAGAAAGAAAGAAAGAAAGAAAGAAAGAACGCCCATACACAGCCTGCGCAATATACATTTACGGCCCTCGACTCTCTCTGCCCACACCTTTGCCTCAGGGACACCGCTGCTACTAGACAGTGATAGCGATAGCCACAGTGCTGCATGGTAGTGACAGTGAAGAAAAAGAAAGAAAGAAACGTCTGGGGTTCCGCCGAAGAGCAAAGCGGCTACGCGCTTGCCCTCGTCCCACTGCGCACACCCTTGCCCTCAGACCACGGCTACTTGATGGCGATAGCGCTATACGATAGTGATAGGGAATTCAGCCGGTTCGGTAGCCTAGCTTCCCATGTTTTTTGCATCAGAAAAGAGAAAGGAATTTAGCACTCTTGCCACAGCTCAGCTGTTTATTAAGGATTTACAGACGTGGAACTGGTCCTAGATTTTTTTTTTCGTACTGCTGTAACCATTTATAGCAGTGAAGGGTTGAATAAAAAGAAAACAATAACAATGTGCTACTGTGAGCTGGTCCGCTCTACTGAGGCGTCATAATCCATCATTTAGCGTTCGTTACTTTGCTGCAGCATTTCCTGCCCGATTTCGTCCGTTCTCTTCTGGATTCTGAAAGTCTCGAGGTTCTGCCGCGGAGACCTACTTTGTAGTACATTGTAATAAATATACTAATACATACATATGCACAGACTGCGTGGATCACCAAAGTGGGAATCCTGCCTTTTTGTGCACTTTCTCTAGCATCGATGGTGCAGGCGTTATTTTGGCGCTTTTGCTGTCGTTGCCTGTTGTGCTAACTCGGAAGGCGGCCTACACGGCAACGCACTTAAGTCATCACAATGTAGTTTTCTGCTCGTCTTTTGTTTTGCCCTCACATGCGTGTTCGTTTTCAGGGGAACCTCCTCAGCGTCTTAGAACGCGTAAAAGCAGGAAATACACCCACCTACGTCCCTAGGGCGTGCCTCGTCGTCGCTCTTTGTTGTGTTTTATTTGCACACGGCGTTGGTTACGCCCATTGCATGTACACTACGGCACGTAAGCTGTTAAAGCGAACATTCGAATTTGCGCCCTTCCTGTTGCTGACGTCTAAGCTGTAAATGGCTGCGCAAAATATGTCCACTGATGATAAAGACGTTTCGGATGTACCAACTGTCCCAGATTTCAACGCTTCTACAGCATAAAGTAGATCTACACAATCGTGTGTTTGAAACTATTCTGTTCACTGCCAGTCTATATGTTGGGGAGGGTTTGTCTTTTGCAATGTACCCACAGTTAAACGCCTTAACAGTGGAGTGCTTGGGACCTTCAAGACCCATCGCTGCACAAATCACTTCGCTGTAAATGACACCAGCGGTAATGCTTCGCAGTGTGGCTGGGTCGTAATGAGTGCTTCCTTATACCGATCATTTCGCACAAGAGGCGTTCGTTGTAGAGGCGTTCGTTTAAAATACCCCGGGAATTTGACTCCAGGTTTACAGTCATCCATATAAAAAAGCAGCAAGGCACACTATTATGAAATCAAAAATAAAATGGAATAACAACATGGTGATGCTGTATTGAAAATCCACACTGCTTATTGCAAAATAACTCATTTTTCTGGAAAAATAAAGTTGTGTAAGAAGTAATAGCTTCAGTTACAATAAAATCAAGAGCATCTCTTGGCTTGTGTTCCCACCATTCGTTGCGCTTTAGGCCACTAATAAACACTGTCGATGAAGTAACCTACCTAGTCGCCCAATATAACGTTAGGGATAAATGATTGTGTATAACTGCCGGCACAATTGGACAAGGGCAAATATGCCTGTAATATGAAATGAAATTAAGTATACGAGGAGGCCCTGCAGTACTTTTCGAACATGGTCTGAAAACAGGGCCAATTAGGCTGGGTGGCTCCTATGAGCACTTCAGCCAAATATTAGTGCACTGCATGCATCAGGGAATTCGCAATTTGGTTTCAAATATAGATGAATTACTTAATTCTTTTCAAGAAATGGCGTGAGAAGTAGCATCTACCACGTCATTTAAACTCTTTTTGTCGTTCCGAAATGCGGATGTACGCGTTTTCCTTGTTTGTTGAACACAAAATAATTTATTCCCATCGATGCTTCCGCGTTCATGAAATCATCGATGCTAGTTCCACTTCAAGCCACGGAGTCAATGTTCCTTGTGACGGCATAAGTTGTAAGAACAGCAACGGTTTCCAGTCCTGTTTGAAACCAGATTGCGAATTCGCACTAATTCGCTCACGTGTTCACAGAAGTCTCCGCAACTGATCGGCACCGTTTTCATACTTCAATAAAGGTTTGTTGCTAGGCCCCTTAAATTTGGAAATGATTAAAAGCTGTCTGCAAATATGGCCAAATTACCATTATTATTAAAAGGCGTTCGGCATTGTGTTACCACAGGAGCATCCCGTAATACGTTCATCGCGACAATGATGCGTAACGATTTTCATTTTAGAGTGTATCTAAAGAGGTACTCAATCTGGCGTTAGGCATGTTAAATTTCTCTACAAAAATAATCGAACCTCAGCTTCGCGAGCGAAGGAAAAATATAGTTTCGGGTTGGTTCTCGGAAGACAACACGTCCAACGACTCGTTGCATGTGGCAGTGTATTCAGCAAAGCAATTCTACGTGCCAGTACGACGCAGAGGGAAGTTGAATAGGGGCCGCTGTTTATCGGATACGGAAGCATGCACAAATGTGCGCATGTCAGGTCAAGCCGGTTTGAGTAACACGTGATGACTGACCCGCCTCTAAAGCATGTGACCCGCGGTGGCCGTAAGCGGCTGGACAATTGGCTTGCGAAACTTGAGTTCGAGGGATTGAATCTCGGCCGCAGTGGCCGCATTTAGGTAGGGCAAATAGGAAGAAATAAAAGAAATACCACCACCCGAGTGTTTTAATGGATGTGTACGTTTTCAACAAGCCCTAGGTCAGAATTGGTCCAGAGCCCTCTGCTGAGCGGTGTGTCTCGTAATCGCATCGTGGTTTTGCCATCTTAAAAAACCAAACACTGTCATAATCGATGTTTGCAAATGTGCACGTTGAAGTTGAAGGGGATAGAAATATGCTTCGTAAGACAGTGCCATGTGTCTCCCTTGAGGCCATTAAAGTGAATTGCCAAATAAAAATAATGATTCAAAAGCATATATCTAGCATAAAAAGACGATAGTGTAAAACGACATTATATGTTTTCCTTATTCGCGCTCGTTTATTCTGACTCCATTATTTTCACCCTTTGCCATGGAGGCGCCGATTAATCCTAGGGCATATTATTCTGACAAGCGGAAGTTATCCTCAAGAAAATAAACAGCAGCAGCGTTGCTTCCATATAGCACTCGCTTCAATGGCTTTAGTTTATGTTATCGATGACAAAAATCGGCTTTTATACATGGTCTTGGTTCAGCCGGCCTACATTTCCGCTCACCGATTCTGCAAAACAGGCGCCAAGCGTTAACGGGAGATGCACAGGTCCGACTTCGTGATGGCTTCGCTTCTTACTTTGCGCTGGCTGAACAACCTTGTGTTAGAACAGCGCAGAAACAAGATAGATAGATAGATAGATAGATAGATAGATAGATAGATAGATAGATAGATAGATAGATAGATAGATAGATAGATAGATAGATAGATAGATAGATAGATAGATAGATGCTCTACAGTTGAGCTCGTTATAGGAAGGCATCCCATTCGACCTCCCGAATGTCTCACGTATGGCGCTGACAAGCTTCGCTTTCGCAAGTTTCTTTCAATGACGTCTTTATCATTTCTATAAGAAATGGGGGGGGGGGGGGGTAGTAAGAGTAGCCAATAAAAGTCCTCTATAGCGAACACACGTACGAAAGCAACCGCGCCGCTATCTTTAGGACTCTTGAAACTTGGTATATCGGAATGTTGCGAAGAAAGTACGGACGACACTCATTACACTTTCGCACATTCTATGGTTTTCACGCTCGGTTTACGACCAATGCAAAACGTTTTCTGCCTCACTGAGCAAGCTAAACGAGCGGCAGTCACTCATCTGTGTTCGCGCGGTTGTCGTTAGAACGGCTATTTCTTCCTATTATAATTGCCATTCGATGAAAAAAAAAAAAAATGAAGCGCCGCAAGTTACTATAGCACACGCCATCTTCGATGGGGTACTGCACTCTCAAAATGTCGAGCCAGTTATCGGTCGAGTGCGTTATCGACGCGGTGGCATTCGCTGTCACGCGTCTGTGTGGTGTGGAAGAGCCGCAGTTCACTCGCGTCAGTTAAGGCTCTGCGTGACCGGGAATTTCTTCTCCACTTTTAGTCCCAGAAAGAGAAAACACGAAAAGTTTGCGTCCACAGTTCATTAACTCTGCACGCGTAGGAGTGACTGTTCCCATGAAATATTTTAGAATTAGCCTTGCTAAACTGAGGCGACCATCCTCTGAACTGTCTGCTCATGTTAGCGCGGCAAATGGCTTCTGTGGACCTTTTTTCTCTTTAATATCTGAAGGCATTCTGCGGCGCCGAAATTTCGGACTATACAAAGCTGTACAAAGCTTTCAAAGCTGTGCAAAGCTATACAAAGCTGTACAAAATCACGCTGGGTAATAGTAGTTCACTCGTATTGTTTCTTACATTGATATAAGAGGGATGCAACTGACGTTAAATACTGTCGCGAAAACCGCAAATTGAACATGTTTATTTAGGATATGTGGCACGTCGGAAGCAGGCCAGTGAACTAATGGCGCCGTACTTGCCTGGCACCTCGGGAGCCGAAGATCTATTCTCTGACAGGATTCTCTGACAACATATAGGGACCCGCTTCGCATAGGCATTAAGCTCTGTGAAGGTGCTCCAAGTGAGGCTCATCTAGGCGGACATTTCAATCCACTTCCCGAACACGTTTCTCATTATTTATCAAGGATGCAAGCCATTAGTTTCCAGCTTCCCACTGTACATTTGCGCTGCCTCAGGGAAACAAAGTAGAGGTGAGTTACGTTTTCGTCTTCTTTTAAACAAACAAAACTGTGGAACATCGCCTCCTTTTCCCGTATCAAGAAGCTCCGATATAAACACCGTGCGCGCGCGGAGGTATAAAAGATAGTGCCTATAGCTATGGATGCACGAATGCAGCCGCGATGACTTCGAGGCAGGAGTACTTTTGCGTAGAACAACTCAGGCGAAGAAAGAGGTCACAATGCCCCTGGAAAGCCCCTTATTTTAGTGATACTGCATCCCCACCACACGATGCCAGTCGCAGATACAGGTCCAGTTGTCGATTCAAGTCACGCTTGGCTAGTTTGGTGCAGTGCTCCCTTATCTTCATTATTTTTCGGACACGAACTTGGTGGCCAATACGTCCTATTGTGTATAGGAGTACGAGTAGCGGCTCAGTTCGTGTGCACTGAAGCGAAAAGCATAAATAGGTCATTTATCGTTTGTTTCGAAATCACCCTTTATTGTGAATGAGAGGACCGTGTGGGTATTGCCAAAGAGAAAGAGATAAATTTTTAATGATAATCTCGATAACGGTAGATTGGTCTGAGGTATGGCTTGCTACTCCGGCTGTTTAGCGACGATTGCGATAGGCCCAATGCGACGGTGCACAGCCGCACGTTGGAGTTCATAAACCGATATCGTTCCGGCTGCGCTAAACAAAGCAAAACATAAATAAATAACAAATGGAAGAGAGAGAGAAATAAATTTATTGTTGAACAAATGGAAAAAGAGCGAGAATAGACAGCAAAGTATGGCAGGCACCGTAATACTGTTGTACGAAATACGTGTTTACGATCAGGCATTGTTCTTGTCTACTGAAGGGGAAACTGAGGGATTTGCGAGCACTGAAGGCTTAACTCTGGATAAGTGCTTCCCACTGGTTGCGGGAAGCGCTCTTTTGTGGCAACAAACAGAGAGCAAAGGTTGGTTAAACAGACGCCAAAAGGAGGCAGCTTCGATCTCCAGTCCTTTTGCTATTAGAAGAGCACAATTAGGTCCTGAACTCCAAAGCCTCTTGAAATTTTCGGGAAGACAGAGCTCCTTAGTACGCTTATATGGATACTCTCTGGTATACGCTAGCGTTTCCTCGCTCATTGCTATAATGAGTTGAAGGAGTAGCCGGCCGCATTATATATCCAAGTACACCCTGAGAATGTGCCTGCTCCGGCCGAACCACTGGCTTCAGAGGGTAATGCAAGATGGAAGACCTAAAGAAAAGAAAAGGAGGCCCAAATTCGTGCAATGCAATCCCTCCGCTTTCTTTTCCCATGATTAAATAGACTTTAGGCACCTACACACAATCAGGCAAAAAAAAGCGAAATTTCTCTCAAGGAGGCGTACGCATAAGGCAAACTCGAACATTTCCTTCAGCGCAAACAATCTGTAGTGTCCGCCAAGATGCTCATTAAGTCCCCGTTATTCTGCAGAAGTCTTCAAAAGATAAAATAGGCGCACCTTTTTCGAAGAACTTCCGACGCCCTCCTGGACGTTGTCGCGTGTTCATGTCGCTGTGGTGTCTCTGGATGCGCGCGAACTCTCTTAATAAAGATATCAAGTTTCACTTTATAAAAAATGAGCGTTCAGCATCCTTTAACAGTCTATTTTAATTATTGGACAGCTAGGGCGACGGAAAGACAGGACACTAAAGATGAGGATACACACATACTCAAAATGCATGCGTTATTTAGCGCCATGTTGTCTAAGCGCGATGTAGATGGTCTATCAATGATGAAATTCTAACTGGCTCAACTAACCAACTGGCCGCAGATTGCGCATTTCTTTCCCATCCTCTCAGATTTTCTATTCTCCTTTTCAATGTTGTAGCGCAAGGTAGTTAACCTAACTGTCCCTTCCTCATCCTTCTTTCAATCCTTAAACCCTGAATGCTTCAGGCGATCCGTGTACTGACTATACCCTGCTAAGTTCCGTTGTTTTGTCGTTCGTGATAACTCCAGCAGTTTGTTAAACAGGTCTAGTAGTCTCCGGCCGGAATTTAGTACATAACACAAATCTCAATGTATGAGAAGTCTCGAAAGCAGGTACATGCCATTTACAAAATCTCGAAGCTTGTTCCGCATTTCTTATCCGAAAAATGACATCGCGCTCATACATAAAATCCTTCTCAATTTTGATTCAGACGTGGTATCGAAGTACGTCAAAGTACTGCTAGCAAAAACTTTTTAGTGCTCCTTTTCTAATGCTCAAGCATATGCGTTTCCTCGTCTATCAAGGTTACCCGTATTGGCCGCGTCAGCTTTCATTGCAGCTGAGCGCGCAGGCAGCCCACGCGCTGTGGCTTGCACTTGAAACAGTAGGCGGATGCAAATGCTGGACACGTCAAGATTGCTGGTGGCTGCGCAACATGCTTGGTATAGTTTCACGTGCGCTATCTTATGACGCACCTAATGTTAAAGGTCGCGTTATTTCCGACATCCGGAGGACTACCGCAGCGAAACACGGCGAAGAGAGCTTTCTCACTTCTCTCTTTCTTTTCACCACGCTGTTGCTATGAGGGCGAATGTTGGCTCATTGATTGGTATGTTCGCATGTACCCGTGCGCGAGTGACACGCCGCTTGTTGCTTTAATTAATGAGCGAACGTTTCCAGTAATACGTTGCACTGATGAAATGCCAATCTGACGTAGTGTGGTAGTCTTTACATTAGGTCGATGTAGATCCTTCGCCTATCGGGTGAAAGGTCGATTTATTGCTTTTGCGTTGTGGCAGTGGTAGATCTAGGGACGAGCAGGCACCCTGACAACGACAGCAATTGTACACACTTTGTTTCGTTGATGATGACAGCTGTTGCTTTCATTATAAAGATATTCATGAACGGGCAATACAGACCCACCTTAACTGCTGTAGAATTAGCATAGGTTTCGTTGGCCGTTAATATAAACATTATGGGGAACACCCTACGGCGTTCGGCGTTTTCGATTCCAACTAAGCACTGATCTTGACGAACAGAACGAGCTCACTGCTTGAGAAGTTCCCACTTCTTATGCGTCGTTGCTTATCCCTGGCTCTTGTTCTGTCATTTTTACTCGTTTGTCACAAATACATTATTGTTGTCACAAGATTGGTTTTTCATCGGCCTAAAATAACCTCATATGCTAATAGCACGAAATCATATAAAGGTAAAGATCTAAATGTACTCTCACTTAGCTCTCAAAAACCACGCCACCGTTTTAAGTAAAAAAAAAAAAGTCATCTAAACAAATAGGTACATTTCTTGTACTTCTTAAATACTCTTGCCCACAACTTTAGTTTCTGCGGCACATGCGGCACCCTGCTTCAGTTAGCGATTGCGTATCGGTACGGCGCTATCACCAAGCAGGCCCATAGCCAGGAGGGGGGTTTCCTAGGGGCGTTTAGTTCAATAACTTTAAATTTAGTTCAATAACTTTCGGAGCAATCACCGCATAAAGTTGAACTAACGTCCACTTAAAATCCACCAAAATACTACGTGCTAGCGCTATGTAGGACACTCAACAAGTTCGCCTTCAGTATTTCGTGCAAAAGCCATGCCTCCGCTGGAACTTCACAGCAAGTA
Organism: Hyalomma asiaticum; assembly: GCA_013339685.2. Classification (NCBI taxonomy): domain Eukaryota; kingdom Metazoa; phylum Arthropoda; class Arachnida; order Ixodida; family Ixodidae; genus Hyalomma; species Hyalomma asiaticum. The sequence goes on along the minus strand of CM023482.1, from coordinate 114,579,148 downwards.
AGCAGGGCAACGGCTGCCATCGAATATGTGTTCTTGGGGCGGAATGAATTTTCGGATTAACTATGAAAGCGTCTACAAGACCATTTAAATCGCAAATTATCAGTCAGTGGGGGATCTCTCTTCCTCTCTCCCTTCTACCCGAAACATCAGCACGGAGGGCATACGAATCACACAGATGAATGCTTCGTGAGTATCACTCAAGTAGAGGATGCGGCGAAAGCGTTTCACGCTCACGGCGTCGTAGGCGCTAAACCATGATCCCGAAGTGGCCTAAGAAGCAGCGCTTATTGGAAGGTTATCGAGTGCACTTACATTTATCCTTAAGTGATACTGAAGGGTGGTGTATGCGTGCCTTTTTATTTTTGTTTTAGTCCGCTGATCAAAGCGCCCCGTGCAAATGAAAATGTCCCGCGGGATCAACGAACGAAGTACATGAGCTTGTAAATATAACTGCTCGTCTGCAATGGTGGTAGAGTGTTAGGGCACTTGACTGCTGGCCTGAACGACGCAAGAACGATCACGGTAGTGGCGGTAGCATTTGCTGTGGAGGCGGAAATGCCAGAGATCCATGTAGTGTGTGACGTCAGTGCACGTTAAACAGCACCAGGTGCTCTTACTTCAGCAACGGTGTGCCTTATAATTACATCGTGGTTTTCGCACGTAAAACCCCAATAAATATTATAAGTATAGCTGCTCGATACGGTAATATATTTATTAGACGCATTCATCCAGAACTTGCATGCGGGGGGCAGCCTTTGTGTTCACGAAGGACGTATTTGTTGCTTTCATTCATTAGCTGCACGGGCCAGTGCTTGCTCCTGCGCTGCAAGTTGCGTCTGTGGTGAAGCATGATTTTCCTTATATTTGCCTTGAGCAACAAATGAAAGCAATTTCGTGGACGAAGACGACTTCCAATGGCTTTTGAGATTTAATTAATTTTTCATAACTACGTTTCCGGTAATGTTCTAGAGCCCGTGGATTGTTAGGGGACAGAGAGATAAATAGCTTACTTTAAATTGTAGCAGAAATATTTTAACATATTAACATTTCTTTACGTAATTACAAGAATCGGAAGCCGTCCGTGAGGCACGTAACATCAAACAATGCGCAAAACCTGAAAACCCAATATAGGAAGATACAGTGTACCAATCTGCTCAGATATCCGCACTACAACGTGCTGGAAACATTTGGAAAAGAAGGAAAAACGCTGGTCGCTTTTCTGAGCCATTGTCCCCTCCAGCAGCAACTCCAAAGCGCGCTATTTTACTGTGATAACTTACATAGAACTATAGCTCCAGGAATCACGATAGTACCCTAATAATGTGCATCTGCATCAAACACCAGTATGTACGCCAATCTTTTCTAGGAAACCTGTCGATCCTTATTCATTGTAATTATATTATCATCATATCTCGCCTAGAATGCACTGCTTTAAATTATCTGAGCGGAGAAACATCCAAGAACTTATTCGTACTTTTGAAAAAGAAATTTAACGCTTAATAATATATACCGAAAAAAGCAGTAGAAGATATCACTGCGTCGAAATGTTTTCAGTCTCATGGAACTTCAGGATATCAATAAAACGTACTGCACCCTATGGTTACAGGCGCACTGCCTTCAGGTAGCGCTTATTTAACTTGTCAGGATTTCGTGCGAGACAGGGATAGCTCTGGACCCCTTTTAAAAAACGTGCTCTATTTTCCACTGACTTCTCTACGCTCAGACAATCTTATTGCGGTTGCCTCTGAGTCTTTTCAACAGCGGTCAGTGTCACTCAAGTAAACGCCCACTTCGTAGACCCCACGCATTGTTTTCTAGCTCCTTTTTTTTCTTTGCTCACAAACTAGGCGTATCCTCCTCTAGTTTCTTAATACTCCGCAACTCAAACGAAACCATGCCGTGTACGATCTTAACGAGCGTAGTTGTTGCTGCTCGCCGAAAAATTAAAAATCAAGCAAGAACAAACTGAAAGGAGGCCATGCTCTCAGTGTGGCCTTTACACCGTGTTCAGGAGAATTCCCGCGAGATTTTCCAGGTACAGGGCTCTTCACTAAAGGAACGTTGATGGAACTAGACCAAAAATATAAAAACAAAAAAAGCAGCTGTTAGTAATGTAACGTAAGTAGATGGGGGGCATCAATGAAGAAGTCGTGTTGGCCGGTTGCGATCGGTTCAAGGCATCCTTGAACGTCTTTTTTTTTTATTTCTCAGGGGTGCATTAACTGTAGGGCCCAGTGGCTGACAGTGCTGTCAGCGTCACCTCTTGAGAAAACATAATCTACCTTCCAGGAGCAACCCTCATTATCATCGGAAGGGTGCTTCGAACGTCAATAATTTTGGGCCCTCCAGGTACGCATAAAAAGGAGCATGTCGACGTGAAAAAATGTTAGCAAGAGCGGTAAAATATGAAGAAATACAAAAAAAAACAAGAAGCTGTGTGCCGCCTACTTTCAATTAAATTCTTTTACTTTTTGTTTTCGTTGCGCTCTTTGCATCGTAGGACGTTTTCTGAGTGCAAAAAAGTACATGATAGGTGGGTCATAATTCTGTCGTAGCTTTAAGGCGGAATCTATGAACCAAGAAACTAAGTCTTTTACACACAAAAAGTACAAAGGTAAGCATAGGGATATGCTTACAATGTAAAGTTACATGACTAAAACTGCGCTTTCTTGGAATGTTACGGTGTTTTGCTGCGTCTATGATCACCAAACTACACTAAGAAAAATATAGGCTCTATTAGCAGTAGTCATTGTAGCTGTGTTAAGAGGAACTGATCGCTGTGTGGACACAACGTTTACTCAGATTGGTAGGGATGCAAGCACTTGACAAGCGTCTATTATCACAGGAGAAAAACAAGTCTCTTCAAGGTGACAGGAAGAAGATACATAAAACACCGTGCTTCACCTCTGCTGAGATCGAACGACTTCGTACAGGGACATTTTAATTAGCGACCATGCGCTCACCACATTCACAGCAAACTTTGTTCTATCGCGAGCGCCGCTTTTGTTTCTCCGTGCTTGGGTTTCCCATGATGCGTTTTGTTACCATCGTCGTAGCTGCCGAAGTTTGTCCTTCTGCCGTGCCGCTGCGTAAAGTGATTACTGATGTCCCTCGTCAAGAGAGGCTTCGGAAGCAAGAGAAAGAAATTAAACCTTTATGTGAGCGCCTCAAGTGCTGCGTGGAAAGTGTTGATTTTTGGTGTCCTGCTTACTTTTGTTTAGTTTGGCAACTTTCATTCTACCTTCTTTGGTTGCCCGAACCCAAGGCAAGGAGATGGTGCATCATTGGCTGACTAGACGCTTAGTGTCCTCAAGAAAAATAATAATAAACGAACATCTAAAATGGCGCGATGAGAAAATGCTCGGAAGCTATGTACGAAGGAAGAGATTTGTACAAGTCGAGCGAAGAAAGAACAAAACGACATAGAAAGAGAGGGAAAACTGGTAAAAGCTGAAAATTAGGGGCAGTGAAAACACAGAATGAAAGAAAGGAGAACGGACATGCTCAAAGCAGCAAATGTATTTTCCACTTCGCGGTAATCATCGCTCTGTGCGCTTTAATAAGCGCCTTAGTGTTTCCCGTTGAAATTTGTCTTTCAACGGTGCTCATACTGTGTAACTTCGGCGATGTCCGAAGCAGCTACTGCTGTCAAACCATGATGGTCCTGCTCATGGTGTGGACTCTCTACGGCTGTGTCATCCCTGCATTGTCGCTTTTCTTCGGTACTCCATCTATAAGGAAGGAGTGCGGTGTTCACTTGGTTCTCAATGGTGCAAAAGCGAACATATTGGATGTCGCTTGATCTAGCCTCCGCGCTCTATTTCGACTCCTGGGGTCCATCTATAGGTCCAAGGATTCGTTTTCTTGTAGCGTATGGACTGTCATGTTTATTTTAGTGGTAGCGTTACCTCGAATACTAAAGAAATTATCCGGATTCGACGATTGGTTTCCGACGTGACCGCTCTTCCATCAACTATGTAGTTGTCGTTTCGTATGTGCAGCACGAGAGGTCTCTCGTAAGCGATTACCTGCAGTGTGTTCCTGGATGTCAAAGGCGCGTACAGTAACATTTTGCACGAGATTATTCCCAATGCTCTCGCGACGGTTGGCCTACGTGGTCGAGTTTTAAGTCAGGCGCGGGCCGTCAGGTGCAGGCCCAAGAAGATTCTGCGAAAAGATGGCGAGATCAGGTCCCCGAGTTTAAAGAACGGGGGGCGCATGCCAGACGAGTTCACCGGGATGCGACCGGAGAGGGTGGAAGGTTCAGGAGGGACCTTCTCGACCGCTGGCTTGGCCACTCTTGTCAAGTGTGCAGCGGGAACAACAACACAGACAAGCATCACAAAACGAAAGACAAACACAACAGAAACACAGGGACAGGGCGTGCATAGCACTTTCACAACATTCACTGGGAGTGGCCCTGCATAATTTTTTTTTTCGTCGGATTGCTAGTTAGCTGGCTGCAAGATCTTTGTCAGTATTAGCTCATGATTGCCCGACTACTGGAGACTATTTTTCTGATTTCAAAAGCTATCCCTTAGGCATAATTGCACAGGGCGCTATAGCTGCAGTACACTATAGCTGCAGGGCGAACCAAGAGACCACCGCACCCTCCTCCTTAAGAGTTCCTCAAGGAGTGCGGCTCCAGGCCATTCAACTTTGCTCTCACTGGACTTGCTGATTCCTGCCAAAAACCATCAATATTTTATGTGCACATGGCATTTGTGTCTGCATTTTGCCAGTCACACATCCTCACATTCGTGCGCGGCTTCAAAGGGCAGCAACTTTGACAGTGAGCTACTTCTGCAAACAATGTCCCAGCTTATTGTCAGAAAAAATGCGCACTAGTGGCATTCACTCGCAAGCCAATCGCGTCTAATGTCATCTCAATAAAAGGGCAGACCATTTCCTATGCCGGAACCCATGGATTTTTATGGCGTAATCATTTACAAACACCTCTGTTGGAGCAAGCACGTTGCCAACACAAAACAGCACCTTACATTAGTTTCCCAGTTGTTCATCTTGTTGGCAGTGTTACATTTCAAACGTCCCAACTTCACCTATAAGGACCTCCAACTGTACAACGTCACAACCTAAAACGAAAAAAAAATATCCACGCATATCCACGGAGTGAATGATGATGAGTGGGCGAAGCTCCGGAAGTTCATCGTAAATCGTGCCGAGTTCCGGATTAATTTAGCCATGCTTCGTGCTGTATGGACAGCCAACTGAGTTCTCTAGAACACTGGTATTCGTTTCGCATCTTCTACCTTCGAGAAAAGTTGTGGACAACTACTTAAAACTGGGGCTATTGTGATGTAACACGAAACAAAACCGAAACTGAGTGATGCCGGAGTAGACGAAGAGGAACCGGCGTGAACTCGTGACACAAGAGCGCGTGCCAGCGCTCGAGGCAGCTCAGCGCTCGATGAAGACGAAGTGGCTACGACGGACAACTACGGCAGACAAGCCTACGCCTTAAGGAACTTCGCCCCTAAAAAAGAGCGTAAAGAACGGGCGTGCAAAGAACAGATATAGCGTGAAGGAGAAGAAGAGAAGAATTTTTTTATTTCACTGAAATTATTTATAAAATATTTCTGCGAGAACATCCGGATCCGTAGCCGATATGGCTAGTTAAGGATCCATTACAGACATTGCATATTGTGGTATTAATTAACGAGTACAATGTTGATAAATACAATTCAAACGCAAATCACATTTTCAAAGACGATCATGTATGAAAAGAAAAAGAACAGAATCAATGTGCATGTACACACAGTTTGTAGTGCGATGTCAATATGGTGAATCGTAACCCCCCGATAGGAAGAGTTTCCTGAGCAATTGTGTCATATTTGGCTGACATTTAATCAGGGTAAGGATACTGTTCCAGATTTTTGCAACCAACAATGGATACTGTTCGACGGTCGTAAACATTGTGTACTATCGGCAGGTTAAGATTTAATTGTTCCGCCTGTCGAGTGTGACCTCTGACATTCAATAAGACTGATGAGGGAAGGGGTACGTTTTTATTCATTATTTTGTGTACCAATAATGTGCTTTTGTATTGCCTAACCGTATTAAAAGGCATTATGTTAAGATTTCTAAATATTCCAGTGGATGGCGCATTCTTCGATGCTGATGCAATGGTTCGTACAGCCCTCTTTTGCAAAATGGTAACGACGGAGCAGTATGAAACATTCTGCTTCATACTGCTCCGGCGTTACCACCTAACCATACAGTTACTGTCCAAAGTGACGGACAGTTACTGTCCGTCACTTTGGGCAGTAACAGTAACATTTTGGGCAGTAACAGCCCGATAATACCAGTATTCCCTACACTCTTTTTCTGAAAAATCAAATGCAGTAAAATCTCTCGTACACCTAATTATCTCCAGCGCCCTAAAACAGATTCCGAAACCTATTTGAAGAACACTGCAAGGTAGGAACTCCGACAACTTTTGCCATATTTTTTGTGGCTGCAATGTGAATACACTGTACAGAGTTAGAAGACTAACGTGTTCCTGGCTGCAGTTTCGCTTGATAGAATGAAAAAACCGAGGTCCGTTGTTTGTTCCCGATCTCCAATTAAAAATTTCCGACGTTTCCCAAACCTCTAGGGCTTTTTGACCTGCGCACGGGCAACAATAAATTCCAAGCTGCATATTTAGCAGATAGTAGCATGGAGTGCAAGATTGAAAAAAATTGACACCCGAATGCAGTGGCTATCTGGCGTTTCAACTTTGAAAGTTGTGAACCTGAATCTGCACCGTGGAACATGTTTTAATGAGTTCCTGCATGAAGAGCACATGGTAACCTTCAAGCTACTCTGATGACTTCATTTTTCCTCCCGATTTGTTTTTTAAACTGTGGTTTGGTTGTTTTCGCACGACGCCACCAAAATTTTTCCTCCTGTTTGGCATCGTCGGAGAGAGCTCAGTGGTATAACATTCAACTGGAATAAATAACTTCAGTTGTAAGGGCTCTAGACGAGGTTTGTAGCGGTCAATATCCTAATCTCGCTTAGAGCTTCAAGCTAGGCCAAAGTAGGGAAAGCCTGCCTCACCACATTTTGAGGCTGATCTTTCCAGCATGATTGCCATCTATAAATCCAGAAACATTAACGAAGTAAAAACGAAAGTTGGAAGCAAACTGTCACTGGATTGCAGAACCCGAAATTCTTGCAACATATTTGGACCTGTGAAAGTAAGGAAGAAGATTTGCCGATAATATTAAAGAAGTAAATGCAAGACCAGGCGTATTCTTGCGGTTGAATTGCCAATGGTCGCAGTACAGTTGTGATTGTCCCATTCAATTCAGTAATCCGTGACACTCGCATTCAGGCGAGGCTACTGGGTCTAGTAGTTATTCTACCTGAACTGGCTGTAAATTGAGGGCCTCATTTTTTTTTTCGTGATGTTGAACTTTGATGAGCCTAATAGTGTCCATGGTTCATGACTTGCCATATGCTTTGTCCACCTATTTATTTCAAGGCGCCTTGAAGCTAGTACGATGGTTGAGCATGTATTGCAGAACATCATTACTTTCTGTTTTTCGGGAGATATAAAACTCGAAAAAGTCATGAGGACCGCCAAAAGTAAAAGTGGCCTGGATGTTTCATAGGTTAACGTTGTACTGAATATATCTAATTTGACTACACAGTGCTTGACTACGTAAAATTAATGTCGAAAACTGTTGTTTTAAATTTTCCAGCTTGTAAAAACTGGATCGAGCTAGCCGCTGGATCAAGTTGTAGACTCCGAGAAAACGTGTCACAGTTTTGTTCTACCGTTTCGGCTAAACAGAAGTTCCGTACTCAGAATCAATTTTGACAGCTTTGGAAAAGTTATCAAAGTAGCGCGAATGCTTGAGGTGCTCATCAGTATCGCTTCCCACATCATGGCTTGACATGTCCTCCTTGGGAGCAGGCTAGCCTGGAAATGCCTGTACTTTCCATGCCTGGAAATGAACACATCAGAGCGTTCACTAAACATCGAATTTTCTGGTTCTACTCCACATCGACAATCTAAAGAATTCGTTTGTGGAGCATCCTCGTTAGGAGACATAGAAGATTCTGAATAGAATATTTAGAAGACATTTAGAAGGACAGGGTCCATGCTTTACTAGCAAAGCATCGACACGAACATAGACGTAAAGGAACGACGTCAAAGCCAGGGAACTCAAGAGCGCGTCGCACTGAACTCATCGTTGTTCAGCTGGAATGTCGATGACCATTTCGCTTTTTGAGAGAATTTCATCATATTCAACCTGTATTGCTTATGAAAGAAAAAACACAACAGACTCTTGAACACACATGACCTGATCTGTAAACAAGCGATCCTTGATCCTGGCGCGTAAACAAGTTCCGCTCTACTTATCGAAAGGCACGTAAGATGCCTGACTTTGCTTGTTGTTGTTCTCGGAAACACTTCCTCGGACCGGTCTTCTTTGATCGGGAATAAGGAAGTAAACACGTCCGTCGACGCCATTTTACGGACAGAACAGATTTGTAAATAGCTGCTATTCCTGGCAGTTTGGCATTTTATGTTTTTATTGCTTCCCCATTCTTTGTGTGTACTCTTGGTCCTTTACAAGTGCTTGTGGTTCCACAAGCATGTCTGGCCCCGTAATCTGGGGCATCGATTCACAGTAAATTCAATAAACTGCGCATTTCTGCACTGCACCAGGCTAGCTTTTCTGCGAGCCATTCTGCGAAGCCCGCTCAATGCGAAGCAAGGTTACCGACTCTATAATACCAACAAATGCCAGGTGGACGCGCTAGGTTTCCAGTGAATTCAGATGGACGTGGATACAGCGGTTCTCATTTCCTAACAGGCAACTGCATTTGCTTGTGCTCACAGCTGCTCCTCATCGGCCGTAACTTCCAGCTATTTTTTTTCTTTCTTTTCGTGTCTTCGTCACGTCAATTATTAATCTTGTTCTTCAGCGTCGTGCTCTTATTGTTTTCGAGGTTCGTGTTCATCTTAACTAGCACCTCACATTTGCGAGCTGTGCATCACCAGCTAGCCCCAGAAAAAAATTACTCTTACGGCTTCTCAGTACTTATTAGATATTGCTATATTTGACAGTGGCTATGCTTTTTATGAGAAGTTAGATGTATTCTTTCTCTATCGTTTATGTCAAATTACAATACAGCAGAAAATAACAAGCACATTCTTTTTCAGCAACAGTGAAGACATGTTTTTCTATATGCAAAAGCAGAAAGTATTATAGGCTCTTATTGATAACAAAGGAACACAAAAATCTAGGCCTGCGCAGACAACACAGCTCTGTAGTAGCCACAGTTGGGTTTTCCTGCGTGCCGGCTCATTTCTTTCTTTCAATCTTACTTTATTGGTGCTTGGTGGGAGAGCTAAGTGGGACCGTCAGCTTCGCTACTTGCGCCGCCTTCGCACCTCACAGTGAAGCTGCCCCCAACTTTTTTTTTACCGCGTAACTTGTTATGGGCTTGCTACAATGACCGAAACTGGTGGCGTTGGATTTTTTTAGGGGCGAAGCTCCTTATGCCGTGGGTCTGTCCATCCTCCGTTCGTTTGTTTGTAGTAGCCATCTCTAGTTCGTGAAGTGCTCACTAGATGGCGTGATGGCGCTGCGGTGCTCGCTTTATTCAGATGTATGGGAACGCGTAGTATGGGAGTCCGTCCGTCCGTCCGTCCGTCCGTCCGTCCGTCCGTCTGTCCGTCTGTCTCTCTATCTGTCCGTCCGTCCGTCCGTCCGTCCGTCCGTCCGTCCGTCCGTCTGTCTGTCTGTCCGTCCGTCCGAGCGCTGCGGTGCTGCTTAGCTAGTACGTGAATTGATCAACAGATGGTGCGGAGGCGCTCGCTGCGTGCTCTAGTGTGATAGGAGAGCGCTAGATGGCGACACACAGTGTTTATCACGTCTTTCATGATGTACTCGGCAAGATTCACGGAAGAATCACGGTTTTTACCGATGAACCCCGGAGCTTCGCCCACTCATCATCATTCACTCCGTGGATATGCGTGGATTTTTTTCTAATCAGCGCCCCGAGCACATTGACTGGACTACCTGGAATACCACTAGGTTTCATTGCCTGCCTCATCTTGTTCACTGGCGCGTTTTGTTAGAGAAGTTTGTAAGCACAGCGACAACCCGAGGACTAAATAAAAGGGAGTAAATTTATCAGCTACTTTTCTTCCTTTCCATATGATTTTTTCTCTAGCAGAGTTTGAAATTTTTATCCGAGGACCAAGAACTATTTTGAAAGGATATGTGAAAATCAGAGTTGAAAAAAAAAAGATAAATTTTAATTGTAGGATTACTCTGGCAATTTCTTTTTTGTCAACTCTTGTATATGCATACACTTACTGCACGCCCAAGAAATGTTCCAGGACGCTCACGCGAGTATTGATCAAAAGTGCAACGTAGACACTCTGTCCGTGATCCTTCTTCAAATCCCTGCCAATTGATGGCCAAGGTACATCTTTTCGCGATTCTCGCGACAGTAATGTTCATTCGATGCTCCTCAGACGAAGAAAGCAGGAATGATTACAAAAATAGAGGGTATAACGAGTTATCGAGAGAGAAAAGACCGAACCAGACACCCTGATTGAACGAGAAACATGTGGTGTAAGCTTTCAGCAATCAGTCTGGTCTCCTCACCTCTTTTTTTGTTTGTTTTGGAAGAATCAATCCGGTTCGCGTGTAATTGAACTTCCTTCTATCTCATTCCGATGCGGCACAAGCTTAAGATGAGCTGTCTGAGATTGTCTCTCTGTGAATCGAAATCCAGATTGATTCACTCTGTCCACGTCGTCACAAAATGGCGAAAAGATGGCTTTCGTTCCGATTCCATCAATAAAGAAGATGAAAAGAAGGAAGTGAATGCGGGTTTGGGGACACGGCAAGCTTTCTTTTTTTTTTTTTTGTTGGGGCATAGTTCTGCACAGAAAATTGACACGTGCATGTGAGAAATTGTTTAATGAATGATGTATGAGCGAAAATGTAAAAGAAGAAGAGATATCGTGTGTGCCTCGAAATTAAAAATCTGCGTAATTTCCGCAGTGGGGAATTTTATGTTTGGAAGTTCTAGATCGGTTCGAATCTACTGGAAATCTATAGTAGTGGTTATGCATTTCACGATTCAGCGGAAATTATCAGGCTTAATACGCAAAGTTCAAAGCATCATGGACGTCACCTTTACAATAAAAACAAACGAATCTTTCCTTCCCCATTTTATGCATAGATAATGTTTCATCAAGGAATATAATACATTAAGCCATATGAAAACACTGAATTGAAATCACACACAAGAAAGGCAAAGGGAAAATAAGGATCCAGCATGGACTCTTGACAAGCGCCACCTAGGCGGCCACAACGTATAATAAAAAGAAGTTCTAACCGCAGTATGCTCACATGGCAGTCAACGTCTTGTGAATGTTGGTAAAGGAACAGAAATGGATAATGAAGCTACGAGCCTATTCAGTGTTGTTCAAAAATATGTTGAATATAGAGTGTGCCTTTTAAGAGTGAAACAAGGTATTCAAAAATTTCAGGGGGAAGAATAGACAGCGAATACTCCGACATAATAAACCCCTGCAGGAAGTAATGACCCCATCATCCTGTTGCTCACAGATAGCTGAAAGAAAAAGCAGCGACCTAGAGAAGACTGCAGACGTGGACTTGTTCACAGGGGAAATTTCAGTGCTTCGTGCATTCCGAATGCTGTCAAAGAAAGTGCAAATACTTCCTGGAAGCAGCAAACCAGCAGCACCGCGTGATATGGACGTGGCAAAACAACCGAAGCTTTCACCTCATTGAGGGAAAAAGCATATAGGAAGATGCAGAAAACGAGTTGGAATCATGGCTGACGCCCCTAAACATTGATAATTCTCCAGTGAGTGCACAGCGTTCGGGAATCGGTTACAAGCCGTGGCCACACTCCGTAAGTATCTTAAACATAGCTAGGCCAACGAAAGGCGCGTCAGGCTTCAAAACAAAGCCTGTTTTTCTTGCTATCTCCACATACACTTACGCTTTCACAGATGTGCAAAAATCTGTTAGGACATTGAGCACTGACGACTGACAAAGTTCATTTGTACCAGTCTTAATACAGGAAATAAAACAGCCGAAGTAGACTTTCGTTTGAAATATCAGTAAGGATCGGTTGCTTTTGAATGCAGGTAAAAGTGGTATTTTGCGCAAAGTTGTTGCTAACATGAATGCAATGCAATGTTATTTCTAGGATACATAATTTGGAATGACCATAACGCAGTGCTACAAATATTTGAGAATGGACGCGGGGAGAAAAACCGCCGCTATACACTGCGAATTTTGAATTCCAACAGTGTTAAAGCACTTCCTTTTTTCAGCCGACTGGTATCTTGCCTCCGATTTTTCGACTTTATATTCCTTTCTACTTTGCTCATAATCGAAAAAGAAGAAAATGGTGCACAATCATTGCACTGCGCAAGGTTCATAGGGGGCGATCATACGTCTCAGAACCGGTACACCTCAACCGTAAAGGAACGCCGACATATTTTCTTTTCCCTCACAGTGGACGCACGGCTTTTCGTTCTTTATTTACCTTCGCATGATATGCAAGGTGCTTAGCTTATTGCATCGGACAGGAGAACATTCAACCTCCAGTTCCTCCTGCTAAAATCATTCGACCATGCAAAGGATGTTTACAGAATTTTGAAATCAGGGTAGCATCATCGAGCTACCTACTCTCGTTTGTTCGTGCTAAGTTTTTTGCGCTTGTTTTAAGCAACTATATTAACCTTTAAGGTTATGGGTGCTTTCCATTTATTCTCTTATTTCCGAGTGCAAGAATAAATATAGGTTTGTGCTTACGACTATGCCGCCACGGTGTCCTAAGGGTGGATGGCGAAACTCCGGAAAAAAAGAAATACCTAGAAAAGTATAAAGCAAGACTTTCTGTACTGCAGAAAGTCTGTACTTTGCAGCAATTCATCCAAGAAATTACGAAAAGAACTTCTTTCTCTTGTTACAGTTTTGTTGACTTTCCCAGGAATTTGGGTTGACGAAGACGAATTCGGGTTCTGGTCTCGCGGAAAATACACCAATGTATCAGAGGAAGCGAAAACACGAAACGACAAGCCCGAGCTTCTTGAATTGACACTCTCACGGGCGCATCAGCAAATATGGATGAATGAGCTTTAGTTATGTGTGGCACGTGGGATATATCAAGCGCAGTGTAGTATGCACAACACCGTGAGATGATAGATAAGTCCTGAAGAAATAAGGAGCGGGAGATATTACTCCCTGCTGGAAGAAGCGATAGAGCCGGGACTCTACGGATGACTAGGTGCCCAGAAAGGTTAAACATAAGCAGCCGCCTTTGTGCATAGGAAAAGTGAACTCGACAACAGGTAAAATTCCTCAGAAAGTAGTGTTGTACCGTTCCCCTCCCTGCTCCCTCACAAACACCGAAGATATCGCGTTGCTTGGTGTCGGCGTGAGCGCAAGAAGTGGCAATATTCGCATTGCCTTTCCTTCCCGACTATTGCAGTGCGTAAACACTATTATAGGTGGGCTCTACCGAAGTCATTTTACAAATTGAAGAGTCATCCGTCGATCTAAGGATAAAACAAAGAAAAAAATGCGCCATTTTGAACAAATTACGAGGAAGTCACGCAAGCATTTATTTATTTATTTAATTACATATTTAATTATTTACTTCTTTATCTATCGAATTATTTCTTTACTTATTTCCTTATTTCGTTGGTTCTTACTTCTTTTTTGTCTGTCTGTCTGTCTTTGCTTGTTTGTTTCTCTTTTCTATCCTTGCTTCTTTATTTTTAAAGCTAGATTACTATATTTGAATCAAACATGCGCACGATGCAAAAGAAAAGGTTTCTCTTTACTATTACCGCCCTCTGTAGCGCTGCAAATAACATATATACTCCACTAAGGTAACGCACATAGGTTAACCTCGATTGTAGTCAACTGAGAGCGTTTCGTATGAAAGAGCCACGTATCTTTATAGAGGAGTCTTACATTCATTCATTTATTCAGGCATGTGATAGCTATCCTAGATAAACTGGAGCTTTAGTGATGTTTCCTGCTATTAGGAGCGGACCCCCCCCCCCCTCTTTATTGGTTTTTTGTTTTGTTTGTTTTGAATAAATGAGAACCGTTGAGCTTCGTGCCCATACAGCAGCAACTCGCTTTCACGCTTTCAATTGAAGGACACGCCGTGTTCGCCGAGCAAACAAACAGATAGTTGAGAGAGAGAGAGAGAATCTGCCTCGACCTTATACACGTTCAGGAACAGACTACAAACATGCCAGAACAGACGACGAGTGATCCTCAGCATATAAAGTAACTTCTACAATTTCATTTCGCAGTTGTCACGAGACGAGCTTGCGAGTTCCAATAAAGGCATAATACATCTAGCGCGGCTTAGCGGTACGCCAAGTTATTCCCGCCCACTGGGCGATGTCATCCGAGATGCTTTCCAGCGATCGTCGCTGTTGAAGATAAAGATATCACCCGTGACATGTCCTTTCTACCCAACGCTCCCATTCGTTGCGACTGAATTTTTCCATGCAGTTTTCTTCTTATTCCACCGAAGCAGGTTGTATGCTCTGATGATGTGCACACACTTTGTGGACACCTCCGAGTAGTTTTGATTACTGCGGACTAAGCGTCTCCAGTCATGTATCGTTTGTTTAACTATTTTGGCTGCTTTCTGCTTTTTTTTCTCCTTTGCTGTCAGTGTTACAGCGCTTCGAACGTAAACGAGAAACGACATAATGACGACACATTCGCGAAAAAGAGCTTTGTGTCAAGTCGTGTGTGTGTGTGTGTGTGTGTGTGTGTGTGTGTGTGTGTGTGTGTGTGTGTGTGTGTGTGTGTGTGTGTGTGTGTGTGTGTGCGTGCGTGCGTGCGTGCGTGCGTGTGTGCGTGCGTGTGTGTGTGTGTGTGTGTGTGTGTTACAAGAAGCAAGCCAAGAAAAAGCAATTGCAGCCATTTGTAAAATGTGCGCTTTGTTTTAGTCAAAATCAGCTTTTCCAATGACAAAAGTTCAAGCTATTGTTGTCGACGTCTCCGTAAACAGAAGTGACCCTAAATTTATCCCAAGTTGAAAAACTTTGAGCAATTTCTGCAATTTCATAACCTTTGATCCTAATCAGAACTGGTTTTGGGGCGTTAAACCCCACAAATCAATCAAATCAATCATCATAACCTTTGATCCACCTTGCGGGAATCCCGCAGAGCTGGTCTTCCACTACACAGAAACACAAGGCCGTCTATAAAGTTGCAGTGTCGCGGCATGCTCTACGTGCTTCTTACAGAGCACGCTGTTTGAGGTTGACGAAGCCGTGCTCGAAATTGCTGTAGTATAACTGCGAATATAGCAACGAGTACGCGATTGCGCTTGCCCTATTTACGTAGCCACGACCTTGGGTGAAAGGAAGGCAACTAATTGTATTACAGTACCTGGCCGTAGTGTGAGCGCATGTACGTGTTGTGTTACACGTGATCATTGTAAATATCATAATCACCGCTACACACCTGGAGTAGCAAGCCAAGCCATTAACCAGGCTAGCATTCTCTCCCTCTCTGGCCGTTGTACAAGTCACCTTGTAATGCACCTGTACTCGATGCGTTACAAGGTTAAAGAGCAATCTACAGCCTCATTTCTTGTTTTACGCCTTCGCTTTAGTTCGCCCTAACAAGAAAAAAAAAACTATATGAAATATTTCTAGCATGCGCGCCTTCTTTAACGGCCCATTTTGTCCACAATTTACGCGACCTGCTATATTTTGAATCATTAGATGAAATTCTTAGAGTGAGGTGAGTTTTCCCGTTAACTGGAACCATTTAACTTCTCGCACTTTCTATTTACAGCTGGTTATAAAATGTTAATACATTTTGAAAAGAAAAGCGGAGTATGCTGCTATTCATTATTAGCGAGAAGATAGAGCGTCGCTTTCGCAGTTTCACGCACACTTGCTCACAAAACTACATGCTGAAATGAGTAGTTATGCCAGAGAAGTTGAGCGACGAAATGTCCGAGTGCCAAGGTATATTAAATTACTGAAAAGCCTCCATACTCTTATCGCACGTGCCGTGGTCTGGTTTGTTTGGAGATAAAGGGATTTAGTTGAACGTAAGGAAAGGGGGGGGAGGTGGATTCAGTGCAATCCCAATGAGATGGCAACTCTCCGTAAAGCCCCTGCTAATGAAACGGGATTTCCCACTCCAAGGTATGCGGGTCATACAAAACTGAACCGCCCACCTCTTAACAACAAGGTTACATCGAGAAAGCATGAGTTGTGTTGGTTTCAAATCCGCATGCCATCATGGCTCCCGTTGTTTCAACAAACCAATTGAATTTGATCCAGACAGGTGATTTAAGCGAACATCTGACACACTTCCTTTTGGATGCTCACATTGAGTTTGCAGTATCTTGCTTAGATCGCTGTGATGCCTATAGCAGCTCTGTTCGTAATGACTGACGCTATTATACTTGAATAACTTAACCGTAATCCTTTCACGGTGTTGAATTTTATAAGGTTGAATGGCATGCTGTTCGCAACAAACTTGGAAATACTCTACTCTAATAACAATGCCATCATCAATCATACCTTATTATTATTATTATTATTATTATTATTATTATTATTATTATTATTATTAACATCAAAGTGAACTAAATCTTGCGTAACTATGCAGTTTTCTTTGTGCTTCCTTATCGCCTTACGTTTCGGTGTCACGAAGTAAAGTGCAACAAGAGTTATCTGTTTACTTAATGAAAGTGCATAATTTAAGAGACGAAAGGAAATTGTGCAAAAGCATCTCGAAGTCCACGGGAGCAGTTCCCACCACAGCATAACGCGGAATTTCAGTTTCTGGCCGCCGGTCGAAATTTGTGGCTGGAGACCGCTGAAAAAATGAGCAAAGATGCACGAGTCTTTAGCGTAAACCCTGTTGCACACACTACTAAGCCTGCATTACGTCGCGGGAGTAAGAAGGTCAATTAAATGTGCGACGCTGTCCTATAAACTTGCGCACTATTGATTCATATTGATTGTATTACGCCCTGAAAGCTTCAACACGTCAAACAACGTCGCAGGACACGAAAAAAGGGGAGACAAAAGGCGACGCGTAACCATTTTAGAAATTTGCATCAGCCAAAAGATTTGCTTCATCATTCGGCCCTAATGACGTCGCCGGCTTATTGACTTGGCCGTAATACAATTTGATGGGAAGCAACACAGCGCCACAAGAAAGTGGAAGCTAGCGACCATTATTAAGTAAAAGCAAGGCATAGATTTATCAGATGTAAGCTAAAAGCAATGACATTAATAGAAGGCGAGCCGCAGTGACCGAAACTGGCGAGATAATGACGTAATTATTCAGTCACTCGCTCAGGAAATTACGCTGGTTCCGGAAGGCCCATATCGATTTCCTTGCGGTGCCTCTACTTCTCTGCTTTCTTAATGTACACATTTATTACGGCACGTAGTGCTTTGATATCATGCGCAGTATTCAGCCACGCAAGGATCATACCCCATTTCTTGCGAGTGATAGAGGAAACAAATATCACCCGTTATTATTACGTTATCTTCATTAATCTAGACAGCCAAGAACGGCTTAATGGATGCGGTTTTATTGAACTCGCTGTTCCCGTTTATGAACATTTTCTTCCCTCAAAGGCTTCTCTAGGCATAAAAAAATATATTAACTGTGTTCTGTGCAACTACTACATTAGTTTTACATGACCTTTCCACTTAAGTTTTGTGCGGTAGTTGACGAGAAAAGTAGTTTCCCTTTACCGCGACACAACATCGTCCAAAACCAGGGCTCATGATTGAATCACTGAGATATTTGCATGCAGGGATGCCTAGAAACTAGAGCGACTGCTCTCTCTCTCTCTCTCTCTCTCTCTCTCTCTATATATATATATATATATATATATATATATATATATATATATATATATATATATATATATATACCTTATCAGCAGGTGTGTACACTTTAGTGCTCCTTGACAACGCCACGCACCTGCCAGCGCTCTCTATGAAATGTGGACGTACGATGCTTTTGTACAACACCAAGGTCACTGGTAGGGCTATAATGGTAGACTAGATATGGAAATCCTCGAGGCGTATCTGACAAATGACTACGGTGATCGCTGTATTAACTCTCCGTCAGTACAGCTGAAGGACAAAGAGTTAATGTTCCTGGAGTAAGGCTGAAATGACAAGTGCACGTTTTGTTCCTTCTGTGATGTTTTGTTGAGCAGAAGGAACAAAATGAGTTCAAAGTTCCTGGTGGGTGGTTCTCTTTCGAATGAATAAACTCTGTTGCAAGTGACCGTATTTCCTGTACACACCTACTCTTCCTCAATTTTTAGCGCTCTCATCCGCAAATATGACTGACCAAATGGCCCAACACATCACTGTTCTGCAACACAAGAGCTTTGATAATAACTCGAGTTGACAACAATTCTTGTTTTCACGTTGCGGCGTACGCTTAAAAACAGTTTACCTAACTGTAAAAGCCATCAGGTGATTCGTAATTAGTTGTACGCAATACCCGCTTGCCATAATTAATCCATTTTTCCGCTTTTACCATAACCCTTTTTTCCTGCTTTTCGGCTCACACGACGCATTTCACAGTATTTTCTAGAGGTGCGCGAACTTTGGAAACTTTCGAAAAAGTTGTGGGACCCTTAAGCTTCGCCTCAAGAGTTCTACGCCATGGCAATGTCTCGTCCCATTTTCATCGCGCTCTTTCGCTTTCCATGCTCTTGAGGCGCCTAGCCACGTAATTGTCATGACAACACATTTGCTATGGTAAGTCTTCACTCGTAGAGTTGAGAATGTGAACTACTGCAATGTAATGGGGCAAAGTACAAAGTGGCGATGTGCCATCAAAACTCGCTGATGAAGAAGGCACCGCAGTTCGCCCGGCGCTTGTACACAGCAAGGAATCCATCACAAACGTATGAATATGGCGTGAATGAACGTCTACATTCTCGCGAGCATAGGCGCAAGCAAAGGTGATCACACCCTTAAGCCGAAGTGCCAGCGCCCCCCAAAAAACGCGGGTTCGATCCAGGCCGCGGCGGTCGCATTTTCGTTGGATGCGAAAATACCAGAAGTCCGTGCACTGTGCGTTGTCAGTGCACGTTAAAGAAACCGAGGTGGTCAAAATTGCCAGAGCTCTCCACTACGGCCTTTCGCTCCTTTCTATCTCTCTCGTTTCCTTTCCTCGACCCCCACGGACTCTTTGCCGTGCTCCCGTCATGGGCTGCGGAGATCAGCGTCCTTTCCTTAACCGAACCACGATCAGCGCCCTTCCGTGTGCTACATGCATGCGGCGCGGCGAAACACGGTGCCGTTAGTGTCTCTGTATATGCGCCCAACTAGGCGCCGCGGCCTCTTTGCGCTATCCCGCAGGTGACAGTCAAGCCTCTGCAACGCTGAATCACCTCCAAAGACGCGCCTCCGAGATGTGCATGTCAGAACGGGAAATGGTCTACATAAAAGGCCATCTAAACTCGCCGTTGAAGAGGGCACCACTATTCGCCTGGCGCATGTACATAGCACAGAATCCGTCACAAAGGTGTCAACACGGCGTGAATGAACGTCTACACGCTCACGAGCAGATGCGCAAGCACAGGCGACCACGCCCTTAAGCCAAATTGCGAGCGTCCTCCTGCGTGCTCCATGCATGGCGGCGAAAAACGGCGCCGTTATTGTCCCTGTATATGCTCCCAACTAGGTGCCGTTAGGGTGCCCCGTTACGCGCTATTCTTTACAGCGTGGTGACAACCAATGGCCTATGTAACGCCATTTTGAATCACAGAGAGCCGCTGCCCATCTGTTTTGTGCTCGTTCTTTGTTTGAGACCCAGGCGCACGCCACATCCTGTTTATGAACGCCACCGCGCAGCTCAGTCCCAGGGCTCGTGTGATTCGATATGATGGGGGTTTTCACCACCCTGTACAAAGTAGCGGGTGTATCGAGGCCTCCTAGGCGCCGTGGGTCGGTTCACACTCGGTCCGAAGATTATTTTTTTCTTTACATCTACATGAAATTTTCGCTCACGGATAACGGGGATTTTCGCTCACAACAAACGACGCCGGCGCCGACATCGGGATTTCTGCGAAACAAGCTCTCTAACGCTATCCCGTTAATGTTCACTCGAACAGTGCCCTATATGATTCGGCCTCCGGAACAAATAGCTGTATTTGTAAAGCCAAATATTTTTTAATAGCTTAGCGATATTTCGGCCTGTTAAGTGCACCTATGCAAACATAAAATTAGTGGATAAATGATATAGATTTTATCACGGCTGGCATATTACAGGCATAAAACACGAAAGCCCGTGTAGCGAGCCAGCTAGGGTAGCCAACCGGACCCCTTTCTGGTTAACCTCCCTGCCTTTCTGTTTTGCCCTTCCTTCCTTCTCCTCGTTCAGGGTAGCATACCGGTTGTCCTACACTGGTTAACATCCCTGCGTTTCCCTCTCTATTATTTCCTTCCTTCCTTCCTTCCTTCCTTCCTTCCTTCACCCGGAAAGGGTGACGTTACAGGCTATACGACGATCATTAGCGCTTGAGGAAGAGGGTGTGCACTCTCAACAGAATGTCTCATGCTAAAAATCTTCGTAAGAGAATCTTTCAGCCTGCCCTGACTGGCCAATTGGAGACAGCACTTACGTATGAGAAGTTTTGTGGATCTTACCCCAGTTCTCTTGATACGAGGGGTCTGCTTATTTCCTCCAGCTGTTGTATTTGGCCTTTTGATTGTAGAGCTAGGGATATCAATGCTTGAAGACCGATATTCATTAACTGTAAAAAGTACCGTTCACTATTCCAGAATTACTTGAAAAGTATTCAATATCCGATTCGATCCTATCTGCTTCTGCCCCTATTCGATTCCTATTCGATTTCGCCACTAGCGACACCATCTTGGCTTCTTTCTTTTCCTGCGAGCGGGACACGCTGATACCACAATGTGCAGCACTTTCCCCGTTGTGAGATGTCCTTGTACTATAGAGACGCTTGGGCCCACACAGTCGCACTTAGCAACAACGTTCGAGGTGGATGACACTGTAGCTTTATCAGCGACAGAGTGCTATCCACAGAGAATGATCGGTTGTGGCTGTGCTTAAGTGCTGAATGCAGTACCAGCTCCTGTTGGCCACGCTCAGTTCCCTTCTTGCGATTCTGTTCTTTTCTTCTAAGCTACACGACTTCGCTTTCACGGGAGCACGTTACCTGGGGCGAGCACTCGGAGGAAGCTGAAGGGGATGGGCAAATATTGCCACTTATCTCATTCCGTTTATTGTGTTTATTCGGCGTATTTGCATAAGAGCAAACTAAATAGAAGTAGTATATCATAAGGTTAGTATTTTGACTGAGGAGGTACTTGGGTCAACTAATTCCTTCTCTCGAACAGTTTAGTAAATATAAATAAGGACGAATACCTAAAGGCCCCGAACCGTCACTCCAGCAGAACTAACAACGAGAAGTGCATACGCCCATTCTTGTCACGTTGTAACACATTTAAGCACTCTTTTTTTCCCTCAGTTATAGAGCTATGGAACGACCTGCCGGACGACGTCGTCAGCGCACAATCACTAGATTCATTTTGTCGCTAGTGGAATCCCATTTAGAGACATTTCAATAGGTTCACTGGTTTTGGTTCAAATAAAGGCAAAAACAATGTGCCGCTCCTGTACTCACACATGGTTACAGATCTTGAACAGCTTTTTTCTAGGTGCCTTTCATGCTGCTGTGTTCATAGGATATAACTTTCTCATTGTCCTTTCCTTATTTGTTTTGAACATGTATGTTATGCTTTCTTTTTTGCACAGATCATTCACTGCTTTTTGTTGTCACCGATATGGTTGCTTTGTACTCCAGATTTTGGCTCTTTCTTCTTTCTTTCTTGAAGTGAAGTCCTCTGTATTTTATATGCCCTCTCCTGTATAGGCCTGAAAAGGCCCACATTATTGAATAAGTAAATAAATAAATAAATTGGCTCTGGTTACTTCTACACTTGAGCATGAAAAAAAAAGTTTTACTATCGCAACGCACATTTAGAGGCAAGACGCTTGCAAACTTCGTGAATTTTATTGATAAACTACGCGTGTTTGAATTTAGGTCGACATTCTCACAGACATGTGCAATAACTAATGCCTTTGTAATGCATTACAAAAATATTCAGCAGTCATTCGCACCCAATGCCCAATCGTATGTCCTTGGTTGGGGTATGTGGGCATACACTAACCGTGCCGAGGTATCCGAATTCGCCTATCCTCCAGGTCACTGCTGCACGCACCACACGTGATCAGGTGTCGGCGCTTCCATACATTTGCTCTCAGGTCTCGCAGTATTTTTTCTGTACCAGTCCAATAGACGCCGCGTCATTTCTTCAAGGTCATCGCGCAATGAGCCAATTAAGACTTTCTCCTTAATGTTAAATGACCCGCTTTTGATTCTCGAACCATAGTATGAATGCGTGCACGTGAACGAGATACCACGTGTTGAAATGACAGTAAATTTTTTTTTATGTGTGGAGGCTTCGAAGCCGCCGAAGAAAGCTGCCATGAACAGCTTAACTCAGCACCACAGCCTAAATATGGAAGAAAAGAGACAAGCAATTCAGAGGCAATTCCTCACAAATATTATGGTGTCATGCTTAAAACAAAAAACAACACACTACATAGCAAAACTGACAAGCAAAGAACGAACGGATGCTTGACCGTGCATTTGTAAGCCTAGCTCAAATCGTTACCTAAAAAAAACCATCATACCACTGCGCACACTTAAGACCTTCATGTGTGTTATAAGAGAACATTCAAAACAAAAATTATGAAAATAACACAAATACAGAGAAAGACGCATCGTATTTGAAGTTTGACCGTAGCTAAACTATATGAGGTAGTACATTCTTATATATACACCGCGAAGTTCTCGAAGTGCGAAGCTAAACAAGTGAAATGTAGCAAATATCTGCATAATTGATTTAATTGATTGATTTCTGCGGTTTGACGTCCCAAAAACCTCCGCTATTAGGAGAGACGCCGTAGTGAAGGGCTCCGGAAATTTTGACCATCTGGGGCTCTTTAACGTGCACTGATATGCGCGTTAAATGTCGAGGCCCGTGTACTGTGCGATATCGCACAGTTACACGGGCCGTTCCCGAGAGTGCTTTCTCGCACGTGGCTTGTGGCGCAGAAGGTGTTTTAGATGCGAAGCAGCTCTTTGACTAGCCTGTGTAACGCTCTCCCTCCGTACGTCCGTACAACGCGCCGCAGCGCGCTCCCCTCGCCGAAGGTGTTGGAGCGGTGCCAAGTAGGTCACGCCGCAGCTGCGCGTCGACGTCACGCTCCCCTCGCAGTGCGCGCTGACGTCACTCTCTCCCTCGCCTGCCGCGCGCTCGTCGCAGCGCCCGCAACACCTGCCGCTACCGCCGCTCGCTACACTGCCGACTCGTCGGTTCACGCGCAAAATTAACACCATCTTCCCAAGGGGAACCCTGATGGGATGCGAAGCACCCGCGTTAGCGCCATTCAACCCGTGACGCCACCCGTGCGCAACGCTGCTGCTTCGCATCCCATCGGGGTTCCCTTTGGGAAGATGGTGTTAATTTTTGAATGTGGCCAAGTCCTGTCTTTGGCATTTTTAGAACACAATTAACAGCGCAGTCGATCATTATATATCACAAGTTACTAGAAGCTAACATACTCTATCAAAATATATGACGTTTCCTTGAGGTCTGTCTCTATCGTTCCCTACGTGATAGTGATGCTATCCTCGGGCGTGCTCTATATTAATTTGTTTTTTTTTTCCTCGCATGATAGCCTCGTGATTTCGCCATCGTGAACGACCGGTTCGACTTCCCGCTGAGCACCCGTCTAGCGTTGAGCAGAGCTATTTGCCTGCAAACTACCCTCACAAGTAGAATAAATACGTACCTCTCCTTTAGTTTGGCTCTTGACGATGATATTTTCGTAGTACCCACAGCGTTCACCACGTAATGACTGCTTGTGCTTATACGATTCTTCGTATAAAAGATCAGTAATCACTGCGCTCATGCAGGATTGAAGTCGGGATATTGGTTGATAAATACGTGCTTGGCCAGTGACTCACAACGCATAAAGGAAAACAGCGAGCACGTAGCGCACTAACCTAGAGAGATATTGTTCTCTCTGAGGCCAACACGTAATGAACACCGTAGCTGCCACCAGTTTTGTTTCCACGCTCAGAGAATTCCAATTATCTGAACGCGACACACTTGAGAAGTGGCGACAACCGGAATGGATGGGCCTGATAATTATGCGGAAGGTTACGGTTAGCTCACTGTCTTGGAGTAGTCTGTCAAGGGTTACATTTCGGAAGCTATCTATCATATGCGATATTCCCGACGGACGCATTTTGCGGTATTTGCAATGCACCAAGCATGGTTTGTCGGCTAGTCGTGAGATTCTTTCATTCGTACGACGCTCTAAAAAGCAAACACGTCAAGTCAGTTCACCTGAGAAGTCACGGTACTATTCAAAAAAATAAGTTGCGAGCAACAACTTAACTATGTTTTTGTATTGCTGTTGCGTAATCGTCATGAAAACGTATGCCATCCTCACGAGCAAAAAGACAGCCCATACAGACGCAGCTCCACTTAGGCGAAAACAGGAGGAACACACGGACACAGACGAGCGTCGTTCGCAATGCTTTCGCTTCTGGCGCTCGCACCTGTCCATATGTGTCGCGTGTCTCCGTCTAAGTCGCGCAGCACATACCCGAGCATAAAGCAACTCTCCCAAGTCAAAGTACTATTGCAAACCAGTAGCAGTAACGGGACGTACGCAACCATAACATCAACATTAAAAAAAGAAAAAGATTACGAGCAGCGTAATGGAGTACGGAACCTCTATGTTCTGCCGCAAAATTCTCGGGCATCGAATGTTTCGACGGCAGCTTGAAGAAAAATGGACGAGATCTGCTTGTCTCATCAAAAATGCGTCGCTTCGAACGGACGTACGGCATTCACGTTGATGTCCGCAGCTTGCGCACCATTGGACATCGCTGACGGCCCTGCACGCACAGGTATATTTCCTCTCTTTTTCTCGGCTTTTCGGTTTGCCTGACTTCTCTGAAATCTGTACCGGGCACGAGACGGCGCAAGGCAAGGAAGGAAAAAAAAAAAGAAAAAAAGAACAAGTTGTGAAGCGTATTTCAAGAGGTTTCTATACTATTGCCGACGATATTGAGATCAGTGGCCTTTTTGTCGAAAGTGAGCTAACCTCGTATCGAATTCCATTGGTCTTTTATTCCGACGTACCTCGAGCTCGGTATATTAAACGATGCTACAGGGAAACTTGGAGTTGAGAAAAAAGAATAAGACAATCAATACGTTAGAGACCAGTATAGTAGAAAGTACACACAATCTTATCGCAAATAGCTTTCGAGACATCCGTGCTATCAAAGTCGGTTGCTTTGGCTTGCTTCTCGCCCGTTTTTGTATGCTTTCGTGTCGTAATGTTCTCTCTCTCTCTCTCTCTCTCTGAGGCAAGTCTGAGATGACTTTCTGGATCGAGAGTAAGCATGTGAAATTTAGTCGACTTCATCTACGTTTTCTTAGATATTTCCACAGAACCCATTATCTTTTTTCAACGAACAATATCCAGTACCACCAAACAAGAGACCTGGCACAGTAGTCATAACTCGACACACTTCAATACAGACAACGTTGACGCAAATCATGTGCTATGCAAAACCCCTGAAATAAAACGATTCATGACGTTGCGAGAACAGCTGTTCGCTGTTTGGCGGAAATATAATGCACTGGGAATAGATGCAGACTGAGTGAGTCTTCGCAGCGTCAGTGTGAAGCAATGAATTCTCTCTCGGAATAAATAACTACGCACTTTGCGCGATGAGAACGAATTTTGTGGGTAACCGCTGCGCTCGGGCGGAAAAAGCTATACTCCTCAAGATAAACTCGTTGCCTCTCAGGCAAGCCTAAATTTACCTCCTCGTTCCTAAACCTGCTGATACATTTGTCAAGGGCTGTACAAGGCGCATGTAGTCTTCTCCCATCGGGCGTCTCATTCTTGTAATGATCACTAGGGCGTTTCATAGACCACGTGACTCGCTGTTCTTGCTCTTTGACACTGCACTTATGGAAGGTCATTCTGCCGGAAAAAGGCGCGTCAGCTGTTATTTCCCACAACCATCCCTTATGACACGAGCACGTCATTAGGATGTGCGCCACGCTGGTGGTTGCGGGGAAATTCATCTCCTTGTCAGGTGTCGTCAATCACCACGGAAAGCACTCCGTGATCAGCTTAATGAGGAAAACTTCGCTCATCAGTGTCATCTCTAGTTTAGTTGTTTTCTTGGGACGAGGTCGGCGTATTTGTGGATGTCGGGCAAGAGGGAATACCAAGTGCAATGCCTTGTCTCCTTGACGCTTTTAATATAGCGAGTGTGACGTGGCTGTATGACGCGGTGTATGAGCGTAACGTGATTGTATTAGAGAGAGAGAGAGAGAGAAGCTCCAGAAAGATCAAAAGATTCCCTCGCTGAGCTCTATTGGGAAGAGAAAGAGGTGAAGGAGACCGTTTTTATTCCCCGCTCCTTTGTCTGTTTTCAAAATAGGAAAAAATAAAATTGATCGATTGGTTGATTCAATTCCTTCATTGATTTCTCGATTAAAGTGCGGTGATAAGGTTAGGAAAATAAAATAGAAAATATACTGTGTACTTGTAGGTGCAGAATGCACGTCATGCAGAAATTATTGCTTTTATATAATATCAATATAGATTCAGGCAAGGGCCCCGCCACGGTAGTATATAGTGGTTATAGCACTCGGCTGCTGATCCGAGGGTCGCGGGATCGAATCCCGCCCGCGGGGACCGCATTTCGATGGAGGAGAAATGTTTAAGCCCGTGTACTGTGCGATTTCAGTGCACGTTGAAGAAAGCCCAGGTGGCCGAAATTTCCGGAGCCCTCCACTACGGCGTCGCTCATAATCATAGCGTTGTTTTGGGGCTTAAAAAAACCTCAGAAATTACTAGCCACGCCGCTTCTTCTGCGGGGACTTTACAATTGCGTGGCACAACGAGCTCAACGAAAGCGGTGATCGAATGGGTTGCGCGTTTTGCCATGTGTTACGCTCCCTTCTCTTCCTTTCTGGCATGTTATGCCATGTTATGCCCCCTTTCATTTGTTTCCATTTCCATCACTCCCCTTTCCCCTCACTTTGCTGTATAGTATACCATGCGTTCCTATGATATGTCAGCAGCTGCACTGCAAATGCCCGCTCTCTGTGGCGGATACCCAGTGAGTTCTTGCGTCCAATCCAGGCTCAACCTCAAGATTAAACAGCTGCGCTTTTAAGAAATGTCGTTGCTACATCTGGTACTATTTCCCTCCACCAAGTTATTATTGGGTTCTTGCACAATGTCTCGAAACATGTTCTTCAGTTTATACAATCGCTATAAATCTATTCAAATTCTCCATGGTGGAGGTCTTACTCGTGCACAATTTCTTGATGTCTGATTCGATCCTTCTGTGCTCTTTTTATTCCGATTAACGAAACACGTGCTCGACGAAAGTGTAGAAGGAAACTTAATCCGCATCATTCGGCATTTCATTTGCTCATTAAAAAGAAAAACGCTCTCTCGGTGCGACAAATCCACCGCGCTGACGTACAGCGCTTTTCGATTTTCATGGCGATTGAAATCTTATTCCATAACGGAGTAAATTTTGGAGAAGACGTCAGCTATATATTACGCAAAATGAAAAAAAAAATCTTTTCGTACTCTTTAGTGCACTTAACAAATGCCATTGCAGACGCATACCACCCACGCTATTGTATGAAAGCCGCGCAGGTCGTGGTTTGATTTTGTGGATTGCATATAATGTGAATCGACGTTGCCCTTATTTCTCTTATTTCTTTCACTTTTCTTCAGGGTTTCCTTTTCGTATTCATCTCGGAAAATTATGTTCGGGCGCAGATGACTTCTCCCGAAATTGTAAAGCTTATCTTGCTTTCACACATCAATGAACACATTGTGACTGCGTCGATTCCGATTTTTTTCCTTTCTGGGTTTATTTCGCGCAAATTTGACTGAGTTTATTATCGTCTCATCTCTTTTCTCTTTGGTTTCCTTTGATTTTTGCTAGAATGGGATTTTTCAAAGAACCACTACGACATTCGGAGACCAAGCATGGAATGCCCGAGTCTTTACCATGCTTGAGTGAATACTTATGTAAACACGTTTGAGACAACAAACGTGTTAGGCGTGTAAACATGTTTAGCAGCTAACATGCCCTTTAAGCTCCCTAACCCAAACTGGTAACGGGAGAGCGTAATTAGGTTCAACCCTTTATATTCTCCTGGTCTTTAAGTATGCGATGTGATAGGAGGTAAATAGAGACATCGCCTGTTTTTACTCCTCAGTATAAAAGGCGTATCAAGAATATATATGCGCTTTCGGCTCCAAGCTACTCGACTAAGGGAGTCCTTATCAGCTACCGGGCAGGACCAACATGGCGACCAGCGCAGCGCCGGCGTCGAGAAGTCATTCCCTCACTGAGACTTCAAGTAGTCTTGCCGCAGTCAACGCTCTGCTTTTAGCATCTTAGCGCTGCAGAGCCTGCCCAACTACACGCATGGTGGAGAAGTACGTCAGAATGGGCTTCGTGCAGTGTCTGTGCGTCTGTTCCAGCCATGGTTTCAGCGGCTTCGCTAGGCATGTCGGCCGTCGCTCGTGCAGGGGGAGGATTCGTGGGTGTCACCGCATTTATTACACCAAATCCCCGTGGTGAGTGATTCCGAATGACCTTCGCACGTTTGTAGTGTGCGGCATCGAACTTCAGGAGTTATATATCACCAATGAATGACACGCTGCGGATGAGCTACCAAGACTACGACTAGCGGTCCTGCTATGGCCATTCTGTCTGACCGTAGGTCCAATATGCTTGTTTCTTCTGTGACAATGAGTGCGTGGTACATGGTGTTAACGCGTGTCAAACCTTCACGAGCCGTACTCGAGAACTGCTGATAATCGTGAGTGCGTAGAACTATATTTGTTGCGATCTTGGACAGTACGCCCAAATATTGCGCTGTGCGCGATGTGTTGTAGTATGAAATTCCTTGGCAGATGTGCGAGAATCGTAATGGGACGATCGTGAGTCCGCATTGTTTTTATGCGTTTTTGTGTGTTTACAGCACTTGGTGTGTCGTTCATCGACGCGTAAGACACGCATAACGGAAAGGCTAGTCATTGCATGGAGCACAGAAGGGGTGTTGTTGCTACATTCACTGAGACATCGTGTAGTTGAGTCAGTTTCGTCTTAGATGAAAAGAGGAGGACGTCGACCACAAGAGAATAAAAATGTATTGGTGCTTCGGCCCCCAGAACGCAAGCCTTGTTCACAATAGAAGCGAAGGAAGGAAGCTAGGCGGGAGCTTAAATAGTCTAAATCACGTGACCTAAACATCTTGCGTGCGCTGGCGCAGATTACCGTCGTCGCGGCTGAGCATGCTTTTTCTTGTTAGTAGCAAGTTCTTCCCCAATTCTTCAATACCTCTTTCTTCTGGAAGCGATACAACAAAGGCATGTGATAATGTGCATCAACTCGAAATTTCCTTAGTGCTGGCGTAAGCGACCGAACGATGAAAGTGGCGAATAGTCATGCTTTCCTCCCTGCGTGTGTGCGTGTCGTTGTGGAACAATCAGTCTAAGAATCGGCGGCGATTTATAGCATGCGATGCCTGCTGCCATTGCGCTGACATGGAATCGTACTAGTGTCTCTGTGCCCGGAACCGTGCCGCTTCTTGATCCGCTACGGTGGTTTAGTGGCTATATGGCAGTAGCTGCTGGTCCTAAGGTCGCCGCATCGAATCCCGGCCGTAGCGGCTGCATTTCGATGGAGGCGAAACGTTGAGTCCTGCGTACTGTGCGATGTCAGTGCACGTTAAAGAACCCCAGGTGGTAGAAAATTTCAGAGCCCTCCGCTACGGCGTCTCTCAAATCATATCGCCGTTTCGGGGCCTAAGAGGTCAAGAATTATTAGCTGCGCTACTGCATGTCGAGGGGCTTAACGATTGCATCGCATAGCGGGCTCAACGAAAGCGGTTACTTCGAATAGGTTGCGCGTGTTAGTCTAAAATATTTCTTTTTTCTTTGAAAGGATCTACTCATGTTATTTTTGTTTTAAGTTATCTTTGCTTAATAGCTTTGTTTGTTTCTTGCGAACAAGCCCTCCCTGCTCTACGGCCGGTGCGAAAGGATCGATTGGCACTGTACCTCGGCCTCAACATTTCTCCTCCATCGAAATGCAGCCGCCGCAGCCGGGATTCGATCCCGCGACCCTCGGATCAGCAGCCGAGTACCATAGCCACTAGACCACCGTGGCGGGGCATTCTCAGCCTTTTTGTCCTTCTCGGTGTTCCCTGCGACGCACCAAGGAAAAGCTCGACATCTTTTGTTACAATAGATATTTCTTTCCAGGAACGATGCAAGTGTTTTATCTACCTATATATGTCTCAACAGGAGCTCTTAAAGTTTCTTGTGCTCGCGTTGAACCTTCTGCCGAAAATTGGTTCCTGTAAAGATTTATTTCACTTCTAAATATTTAAGGTACTGTCTTTCGAGCAGGGGTTCTATATTCGCGAGACTATTTTAATCGAATGAATGTGGAAAGAAAGCTGTGAAGGGAATTTCAGAGGTTGCCTCTATGTCGCACCCCGAAACCTGCTAGTAAAGGAACCTGCTAGTAAAGGAAGGAACTCGAATGCCTTCATTCCCATTTCCAGCCCGTTCTGCTTGGTGCGCACGTCAATTGTGTCCGGTATGCACTCCCACTGTGCCTTGAAGTAATTTGTCGACTTAGGTACAAAGTGCGTAAATTACGTTCACGCCCATCACGGTGGGATTGAAAAGATGTACAGATGATATTGCTCTAGAGGAGAGGCCCAAAACTCCCACTTGGAAATTTTTTCTCTCTTTATTGTGTAGTACGTAGGCTGATTTGCGGTTGGGACGATATAAAAGAAACGGGACGAAAAAGTAGCAAGGGCTTAAATGCGATAGAAATTTGCAAAAAAGGGGCTTATGCTATAGGTTGCTAGAGTCTTGTTTTCTTAAGGGCCCTTTGATTTTTTTTATTATAACATATGCTACCTGGGCGCAAGCGGATTAAACAATGATATGCAGAGTACGAAATATTCCTTAGCTCTCCCGTGGTGTAGGGACTGTAGGCCTAGAATCTGATATCACAGATGTGCTGCTCCGAATCAGCAAGCATTGTCCTGTGGGTTGCATTGACGTTCTTCTATTCGCTGCAGATAATATTTATGCATCATATTGTCCACGGTGCGCCGAATAAGCTCGCTTCTGCACTTTCTCCACAGGTCACTCGATATTTTGGCTACTCGAAAGGCTTCCCTTAGGGCACTGTTCCCGTCTTGTAGGTCTCGCAAACAAAGAAAACCTATCTCTTTTGCCTAAGGCATCGCCTCACTATGACTTTCTGATAGGCAGTCGCCATCTCCACGAAGGCTATCACACTAAAAGTAAAAAAGTAGCCGTGCAGGCTTCTTGTCGACATGTCCAAACTTTCGCGGAAAGGAGCTTGCAGATCCCGTTTGTCGATCCGGATACATCAGCGCACTAAAGATGTTCTTTTTTTTTTTCTATTACTGGAGTTCTCTTGGGCGACAGACACTCCTGCCGCCATTGAATTCCTTGCATCCTTAGTTTTCATGCGAAATACACTGAACACACTGCGAGTTTTTTTCATGTTTGGGAGTCAAATTTCGCAGATTCCAGATTGTATACCTCTTTCTGCGAATATCACAAGGGCGTTCTTATGCAGTCGTGGGAGGATTCTGTGAGAAAAAGTGATGCTGTATATTTTTTTAAGTATAAAGTTCGCCTTTTACGTATCTAGAGCGCTCCTCGTATTTATGCAGCGTTCATTTTGCCTGTGTTTCCTCCTTTCCAGCCACTACGATGCACTGTAATAATCCAGAAGCTTGTCGTCCTGCTAACCTCCTTGACGTTCTCTCAGCGTATGTCCCTCTTTCTCGTTTCGTTCTCTAAGCTATCAACTCTCTCAACTTGAGTAAATTATGGGGGCCAGTGGGGTCCTACCCCACTTGTGGTGAGGCTTGGAAGACACCATCTATGTAGTACGCAATGTACATACGTACATAACCTATATGCGAATATGTGTGTATGGATCATACGACCACATCCCTTTCTCATTCCTCCTAGTTTTTGCTGAGGTTTCACAAAACGCGCATAGCATTCGCCCCATTTCATTTTCCGTTTAGATAGTGGAGAATTCTAGCATGCTTCTTGTGAAACATGATGTCACCAAGTACTAGCGCTGTAAATGTAGGTGGAAGATGCCGTGATGTGCACGATGCTGAGCCGTGCTCCCAACCAGGACTGCGGAAATATGGTCTTTTCCTAGCTTCAACCCACTCTCCGTGCATCAACCTATAATCTGTATCTGTCAATAGGCGTCACAATGTGCACATCTGAACGTTCGCTTAAAGGCGAATATGCGAAGGACCTTCACTGCTTGTAGGCTCTACGAGGAAACGTTCGATACATTGAACTTTTTCTTAAAATTAAAAAAAACAAAAACACGGAAGCGCCTTTACGAAAGCAACTCTAACACCAAATGATAAGCGAGTCCCGTACCTCCATTTGGGAAATTCGATTTTTGTTTCACTGAGTTCGGCGTTGGGAGCGTAAGGATTGAGGCGCATGCAGCACCTCGGCACTAAAAGCTTCTTGGGGCAGAGATGTGGCAGCGAAATTAACCGCCGTTAGCTCTGCTCTGGTGACGTGTCCAAAGAAAATAGCACCGATGTGTGCCCTTGGTAGGTTTGCGTTTCACATATATGTATACGCAACCATAGCATGGACATTTAAACATTGCGTTCGTATGCGTACGTACACACATGTTCCGTGCATGCTGCATGGACTGAAAACCAACTATACATGCAAGTTTACATCGTTATTAGAGCTTTCGGTTATAATGAAATAAAAGAAATTAAATGTGAACAATACGTAATAAAATACAATGTGCTTCTAAAGAAACTGTAACCGACAGAACTTTGTGCGTCGTATGAGAAAGAGATGATGGTAATTAGCCTTACCGATGTCGAAGTGCTTATAAGAAAAACTTGAGTATAAACGCTTAGTCTGAGTAATGTCTAGAAACAGGGAGCGCGTGTAATTTACTCCGAAAGACTATAAGAAAGAAGCTAGTTAGCACGCCCGGCAGCATGAACCGCGTGGCACGAGAAGTTCATTAAAAATGCAAGCTGATCACGTAGCTTCTGTTTCACTTCATAATTACGCGTCGTGGAACAATGACGTGCTAAGAAATAGTTTAACCTAATGAAAGAAGCATAGTTGTGATAACCTAAACATTTCTCGGCAGCAACGGTGGTGCTCATTTTTCTACGGCCAATGATCTTGTAAACTTTATGCGACGGACTACGCACTGGGTTCGTTCTTACTTCGTGAACAAGAACGGCCCAAAAACAAGTACTTTATCGTAACTCGTCAATTGCTGTATGTTGCGCATAAAGTGAAGCGGCGTTGTTGATATTGCTTTGCCGGTAGACGTTCCAATACTGGTCTGCGTATTGATTTAGCAACATTGATTTCCGTCATACAGCGTAGCCCAAGTTCGGGTCTAGTGTATCAGCTACTCTGCGTGCGTATAGGTAGGTCATTCGGTGAATAATGTAGCTCTACGATAGATACTTTTAATTTAGCACTGATTTTTGTGCAGATTTACAGGCTTGTAATCAAAAGGGTCACATGGCGCATGACAGGATCTGAGCAGTGTTCGGTGCGATCGCACAGCAACACTTCAAAGTTTCATTGATGAAGCGAGGAACGTAAGCCATTTGCACCCGAGCATACATTGCTCCTAGAGGTACAAACGTTATTCCAGAGCAAGGTTTTATTAGTTATTATTAATAATTTTATTAGCAGCCTTCCCAACAAAGGCTTTCTTTTGTTGAGAAGGTGATTGCGCAGATCAATGCGTTATCATTATTTTCGAGTATTACTCGAGTGGTGCCCCATTTTATTAAGAACGGAGTGATGCGCAGGCAGGCACGAAAAGCAACAAGTAGTATCAGCGCTAGCAAACTACAAGTGCAAATGAGGATAATGTAGCCGTTGACTTTACGAAGGGACAATGGTCGCTCCGAGAAACTTCCCATTTGTTATCGAGTTCTGAAGTGTTTTCTTGAAGCGAGACTTCGTACCAGCGATTACAGTCTGTTGGGCTTCGGACAACAAATTAGACATTCGGCGCAGATACAGTTCCCACTGAGCGAAACATGAGCCTCCGACTGCTCATTTTCATCATCAGTCTTAGTCATATGCCTTGCACAGCTTCTTGCGCAACTTGAGCATGGCTGTAAAGTGTGTTACCTGCACCTAATGGAACACACAGTGCACCTGAGAAGTGAGATTATCGTGTGCCTTAATCATTTTTTGTTGCCTACTGCTCATAACGAACGTCGATTGGCCATAGCGAGTCCACACAGAAGCTCGCATGTTCCCCTGCATTAGCATAATCCTTTGAGGGTGGGCAGAGCACGCGTCCGATATTGATTACTCCGTCGACGTTCTATTCTGTATAGTAGCCTATGTCTCTTAACGATACAAGGATGGTCGAATCATACTTATCATTCCGCCTTCTTTCGTTCCACATGCCGGTTCAGTACGCGTGCGAGGTCCGAGCCATGTGTGCCTTTCTTGTGTTAAACAACGTTCCAGCCAAACAACTGTGCAATGAAACTGCGAAGTAATACAAACCATAAAACAAGAGCACCCGTCTGATCTTCTCTCCGGCTTCACTGATTGAATGTTATTAGATTTTTTTTCTTTTGCTTGAGGTAACTCCCCTGGACGAAGATTAGTTAGGGTAAACTTAAACTAACCAAGAGCTGTATAAGTTAGATTATTATCAAGATTAAGACCAAGAAAGGCAGTTCGTGAGGTCTGCGAGTTATAAGCGTCTTCAGTGCATGCAAGCAGTGCGCTTTGTTCAGTTTTGAAATGGGGAAAGATTCGATGAAATGAGTTATCAAAACCCAACAAGTCGAAATGCGGTAAGCCGGAAGTTTTGTCGAAAGTGCTGTACAGCGAGTATAGCATGCGTCGCTTTGATGGGAAATAAGCAACGTGAAAGAAAATCTGTCTCTGCATGTTTTTTTTACGTACCACCGATTTTCAATAATCAATTTCTTAACACACAATGCATCCACTCTTTGGTCTGTAAAGAAAAAAAAAACATAATCAGCAGTGAATCGTCAACCACAAATTGATTTTGAAAGCTGTCAGTGTTAAGGTTGTTGCTTTCCACAAAGTCACGTGAACTTCGCATTACATGGTTATTATCTTGAACAAATGAAGCGTTGCCATATTCCTTCACACCGGGGGTCGCGGGATCGAATCCCGGTCGCGGCGGCTGCATTTCGATGGAGGCGAAATGTTGAGGCCTGTGTGCTGTGCGATGTCAGTGCACGTTAAAGAACCCCATGTGGTCGAAATTTCCGGAGCCCTCCACTACGGCGTCTCTCATAACCAGAACTGGTTTTGGGACGTAAAACCCCACAAAAAACAACATAATATTCCTTCACATTTCCAGAAACCACACATAGTAAGCGGCGCATATTCTTGCTGGCGGTTATACAGAGGCATATAGCACAATATTTATTTCATGCCTTTAATAATTACAGCGAACTTGTTTATATACTCGTTCTGCATTTTCCACTACTTTATTGTGAGACTCACAAAAGAGTGGCGGGCCAATCCCAGGGGTAGTAAAGGGGCCTGCTTAGCGATCGTTGTGAAGTGGAGATTGCGCCGAAAGTTTGATGTCCTCTGCTGTGAGTACAAGTGACATCTTTCGGTCGTACTACATGATGTAAAGAAAAGGAAGAAAGGTGGTTCCCCTTGACGTCCTGTACTAAACCGTTCTTTTCGTGGCAAACTACGATGGATGAATCGCTTTGGGTAGGCAAATTGGTCGCAAGGTCCCCGTACTTCATGAAATGAGGTCCTACAAAATGCTTCGTTCATTTCGTTCTCATTGTTATTCTTTTTTTCTCCTGCCTGTCTTCTACGACTATGAAGTCAGGACGACTCGCCAGCAACGACATTTTTAGGGGCGAAGCGCCTTAGAGTGTGGGTCGTTCCCTTCCCATTTGTTATCGAGTTCTGAAGTGTTTTCTTGAAGCGAGACTTCGTGCCAGCGATTACAGTCTGTTGGGCTTCGGACAACAAATTAGACATTCGGCGCAGATACAGTTCCCACTGAGCGAAACATGAGCCTCCGACTGCTCATTTTCATCATCAGTCTTAGTCATATGCCTTGCACAGCTTCTTGCGCAACTTGAGCATGGCTGTAAAGTGTGTTACCTGCACCTAATGGAACACACAGTGCACCTGAGAAGTGAGATTATCGTGTGTCTTAATCATTTTTTGTTGCCTAGTGCTCATAACGAACGTCGATTGACCATAGCGAGTCCACACAGAAGCTCGCATGTTCCCCTGCATTAGCATAATCCTTTGAGGGTGGGCAGAGCACGCGTCCGATATTGATTACTCCGTCGACGTTCTATTCTGTATAGTAGCCTATGTCTCTTAACGATACAAGGATGGTCGAATCATACTTATCATTCCGCCTTCTTTCGTTCCACATGCCGGTTCAGTACGCGTGCGAGGTCCGAGCCATGTGTGCCTTTCTTGTGTTAAACAACGTTCCAGCCAAACAACTGTGCAATGAAACTGCGAAGTAATACAAACCATAAAACAAGAGCACCCGTCTGATCTTCTCTCCGGCTTCACTGATTAAATGTTATTAGATTTTTTTTCTTTTGCTTGAGGTAACTCCCCTGGACGAAGATTTAGTTAGGGTAAACTTAAACTAACCAAGAGCTGTATAAGTTAGATTGTTATCAATATTAAGACCAAGAAAGGCAGTTCGTGAGGTCTGCGAGTTATAAGGGTCTTCAGTGCATGCAAGCAGTGCACTTTGTTCAGTTTTGAAATGGGGAAAGATTCGATGAAATGAGTTATCAAAACCCAACAAGTCGAAATGCGGTAAGCCGGAAGTTTTGTCGAAAGTGCTGTACAGCCAGTATAGCATGCGTCGCTTTGATGGGAAATAAGCAACGTGAAAGAAAATCTGTCTCTGCATGTTTTTTTTTTTACGTACCACCGATTTTCAATAATCAATTTCTTAACACACAATGCATCCACTCTTTGGTCTGTAAAGGAAAAAAAAACCATAATCAGCAGTGAATCGTCAACCACAAATTGATTTTGAAAGCTGTCAGTGTTAAGGTTGTTGCTTTCCACAAAGTCACGTGAACTTCGCATTACATGGTTATTATCTTGAACAAATGAAGCGTTGCCATATTCCTTCACACCGAGGGTCGCGGGATCGAATCCCGGTCGCGGCGGCTGCATTTCGATGGAGGCGAAATGTTGAGGCCTGTGTGCTGTGCGATGTCAGTGCACGTTAAAGAACCCCATGTGGTCGAAATTTCCGGAGCCCTCCACTACGGCGTCTCTCATAATCAGAACTGGTTTTGGGACGTAAAACCCCACAAAAACAACATAATATTCCTTCACATTTCCAGAAACCACACATAGTAAGCGGCGCATATTCTTGCTCGCGGTTATACAGAGGCATATAGCACAATATTTATTTCATGCCTTTAATAATTACAGCGAACTTGTTTATATACTGGTTCTGCATTTTCCACTGCTTTATTGTGAGACTCACAAAAGAGTGGCGGGCCAATCCCAGGGGTAGTAAAGGGGCCTGCTTAGCGATCGTTATGAAGTGGAGATTGCGCCGAAAGTTTGATGTCCTCTGCTGTGAGTACAAGCGACGTCTTTCGGTCGTACTACATGATGTAAAGAAAAGGAAAGAAAGGTTGTTCCCCTTGATGTCTGTACTAAACACGTTCTTTTCGTGTAAACTACGATTGATGATCGCTTTGGGTAGGCAATTGTCGCAGGTCCCCGTACTTCATGAAATGAGGTCCTACAAAACGGCTTCGTTCATTTCTTTCTCATTGTTATTTCTTTTTTTCTCGCTGTCTTCTACGATGATAACATAACGACTCGCCCAGCACGACATTTCTTAATCGTAATTGCAAGTACATGTGCACCTTCTCTCGACGCCAACTTCGGCACGGTCAGGATTGCAAGAACCCTTTAACACAATAGCGTTAACGGGCTCGCGTCTCAGAAAATCCGGTAGCGGCGTCGGCGTTGGAGTAGGTGTCCACGGCAGAGATAATCATCTCGATCTACCGCTACCACCGTTTTCCGAAGCACCGGACCACGCGAGCCGTGCGCCATGTCACAGGTGCGTTAGTGAACAAAATTTGATTTCCTGAAGTAAAATCTGCTACAAAAATTGCAAACTACAACTTAACTAATACCGACAGACATGCTGGCTCGGAGTGTAATTTGAGTGTACGAGAAAATACTTTGTTGCGAGGAGGCGATGCGAATAGGACCCAATGATGGTATGAAGTTCACTTTTTAAGGCAAGTTTGTGTGTCCTATTATTATTATTATTATTATTATTATTATTATTATTATTATTATTATTATTATTATTATTCCCCACGAGGTGCTTGGATTTTTCTCCGTGTTGCGCGGAGTCGCACTACGTAAGGACCTGTCACACTTTTTTTGTGACGGGAACAATACCATGACAAATATAAACCGGCTGCCGGCCGATGGCTGTTTTGTGAAACACAAATTTTGCATGTGGTTAATATGACACCGAAAGCCACAACAGAGAGTGTGCTTTCTACTGTTTATTCCGTAGCAGGTAACACATATTGATGAATTAAGATATAGGATGCGCTGTCGGGCCATGTACTCCAAGTGAAATATTCCTGTTTTTTCAAGATCGCTAGCGCTCATCCGCTTATGAAGTATGTTTTCTTTCGTGCATTTACACTTTGCAAAGACACGCAACCATAATGTCACGTTTCAGTATTGTCCAAGAACCGCTCTTGTCGGGTGGTTGTCCGTGCACCGCATTAATGCCCCTGCGCAATGAAACCTAGGCACCATCGCAATTTACGTCGAAGTGCAAGTGTATGTTGCTGACCTTGTATGGAAGTAAACCATGTTATGTAAAGCCAATAACCAATTAGCCTTACACATATATTCTGCAAAAGGACGGGTCCATTTTTGCTGTCAGGGCACTTTTTTAACATTTATGCTCGTTTGTACCGAGCGTACGCATAACAACATTTGATGATTACAGCATTATTGATTGCAACATCTTTGAAGCAACAATTATATCCTCTTAGCAAGAAACCGTAGTGTGGTGACCTTATGACACTAAAAAAGAAGTTAACTATCGCAAGGCCCACCAAGGCCAGTGCAAGAGCTTACCGCAGCAGAAGGCTGGCGTCCGCTTTACGGCAGCTGGATAGCCGGAACCAAATATCATTCTTGCGTCATTTTAAGCGCAATACACCGGCCTTTGAAGATATCCTTTCGAAGAGGATGTGTTTTCCTTCTCAGCCTGAAGACTCTTGATGATGTTAGAAAATGGAGAGCAAGTCGTACAGTTTTCTTTTGCTAGTGTTTTGCTAAGCCCTACTTTGGAAGGCGCCCAAAGTGCCCGGTCTTTGACAAACAGTGCTCAAGTACTTCTTACGAAGGAAGCCATACATTGGAACGACGTGCGTGCCTTCCATTTACCTGGTGCAATCACGCTATCGATCCACTTGAGAACCTTGTTAAAAAATCTCATTTGATGGCCCACCATGAGTACCCTTACTAAATCAACATAAAAGAACTATAGATTCGGAGCAGTCGTTTCAGACGAGATAATCTTGTGGTCACAAGTAATCGTGAGGTGCGTCTGCACTGAAGAACTGAGGGCCGTGCACATACAGACTGGATAAAGAGGAGTGGCGTTGAGGGTAGATAGTATATAGCGTAGTTCGCTACCATGCAGTGTGATACTGCAGAGGCAGACGGAATAAGATAAAGAGTGAAAGAAAAAATAAGAAAGAAGAAAGAATGCATCCTCGTGATGTCGTCGAGAACTTAACCCAGCATGTTATTTTATTTTTTCATATATTCACTCGATCACTTCAATAACCCCATAGACGCATAGTTGAGGGGTTCCTTAAGACGACGTCGTGACTTGTAAGGCATTTAAACGCCAGGTGGTGTCTTTTCATCACCTTTGTCGGAATATTGATCATCGGTAGCTCGTGCACGCAAGACTGAATTCTAGGAGGAATGCTTCTTGCTCTTTAACAGCTTGACAGTACATGCAGGGTCATCTTTGTACTTTACATCATTGAAGCCTGTTTTTTTTTTTTAGAGCTTCAGTTGATACAATTGCATATTACAGTGGGGGCGCTAATAGTGCCTTTTGGAGTCTCAAGGGCATTTAAACCATTTTGGAACGTTGAATTGATGAGCGCCACAGGAACTTGTTCGTTTTACGCATTTGTGCTCATTTTAGCCAGTTTGACAGACAGCAGCGATTTCTACAGGGGAAAAATAGCGAGAAAGACAGCAAGGTTGAACACTCTGAATCCAATTGCGCGCGAGCTGCGCTGATGAAATCGGCGAAATAAACAAACGGCGGTTTGTACCGAAAACCTAAATGATGATATTGACCTGCGTAGCGACCTTAGGCTTTAGAATGCATACGGTAGTTCATAATATTTCTGTGAATGTTTTTTTGTGGAAAATAACCTTGTGGAACCGCACTTTCTTGACGGTCGCGTATAGCTCGCAACAGTGCCGACCATATGGTGAGTGTCACACGTACGCATTGGCTTCAAAAAAAAGAAAAAGAAATTACTCCATCTCCCGCTAAAGGGGACCATGAGGCGATACGAAGCAGCACGGGGGGTGCACACCACGTTTGCATCGGTTTGACTAGGTGTCGCGTTTGCATCGGTTTGACGCTAGCAGACGCTGCCTGCGTCAGCGCTGTCTCTCGCGGGCGAGGGCGCGTTCTCGTTCCTCGCGAGCTGGTAAAGCGTTCATCGAAGAAACAGCGTTTCCATAGTCAGCGCGCGCTGTTTGGAGAGGAGAGGAGGAATGCCGAGAGGAGAGGAGATGAGACAAGGAGAGGAGGGGGAGCAGGATGCGCATGCGCAGTGCGGGTGTGGACACCACACGGCGGAGGGAGGGACGGACAAAGCACCCCCCCCCCCCCCTCCATAAGCTGCTTCGCATCTAAAAAATGCCTAGGTGTCCTTAGCTATCGCTCATGAGACGAACAGGCGAAAGCCAAGAACTTTGGTAGTCGAAACCATAACCTTTGGGTTTGAACCCGCTGCATTTGGCACTCGAACATCACGTGAAAGTGGTCTGGCACAGGCTGCAAACCATGTGTTCAACCATGTGTGCTTCACACCCGCATATCCAATGCAGTATGCGCCACTCGAGAATCACACGTGTACCGCAATATGGGTACGGGACGTTTCAAAATTAGCTCAACTGGTGAATTCCCACATTCCCCTAACTCTCACAATTTTTTTGGTCACCTTGAGTTTTCAGCCACCCTCCGGAAGAAGTAGCACTGTTTCAGGACATTATACGTGCGCAAGTTTTCTATATCTCGAGCCACAATTTTAACACGTCTCTTTTTGTACCGCATTTTGTGTGCTCTGTTGTGTACGATAGCGTGAAATAAGTTGCATAATCTGCATAAGCATCAAGATGAACAGATGCTTTCACGCGACAAACGCGGGTTTTATCTTGGAAGCCAGATATAAGTGACGGAAGAGGCACTCATTTCTGGCTTCCAAGATAAAGCCGCGAGGCAAAAAATGGTGGCAGGCACTTTCCAGCAACGTAGGGAGAAATGATGGATGGTCCGAGCCAGATTGATCACGATACGTTGAATTCAAAATGAGTGCTTGTGGCTGGACGGGCATAAGATTGATGCATCTATTAGCGGCGAGTGATTAGGGTTGTGTTCTCCACAGGAGATAATGAAGACCAATCGTTCTTAAGCCTCCCCTACTTAATACAGTTGCGTTACAAGCACGCGCATTCATTTTACAGGCTAGCTGTTTCCGTAAAAGAGATCGAGGATTAGGGAAGTCAAAGACAAAACGACAAACCAGTATAGAGTATCCTGAGTACACTGCTCTCCGGGTGGGTTGGAAAGGAACGGAGATCAAACAAAAGTTATTATCCGTAGCTTTAGCATACGCATTCTGTGAGTCCAATATGTGTATCGCAATATGAACAATCTTCAACAAACTGAGTGAAAGTCGAGTCCCACGTATTTCACATGGTCATCTCCTTCAAGATAGGTCGCACAGCCACGCTTTGCTTTCCGCATGCTGGCGTCCTGTTAAACTTCTTGGTGTACAAGGCGATGAACATCCCCACTGAAGACCATCCGATAGTTTCCACTTCATCGCATTCAACAAAGGTGATGATGCGCACCGCTTTAGTGCGGGAGGCGCACGTACTGGCGATACTGCCGAACGCCTTGCACGTCCATAGTGTGTATAAAAGATTCTGGCATGTTCATGATAGTAGTCGAAGTGTTTGCAGCCGCATATTTTCGAAGCCGAGGTTCTATACCGATTAAGTAGCGTGCATTGTGCCTCTGAAATAGATAACTGATGGACCCGAACAACGTGTAATATGTGTGGCCTTAGCGCTCCTTGTGCAATGGGCTTCATAACGGTGTAACCTCGGGTTACCGTGTTAGTTATGGTCGTTGGTAATATTCCATGTAGTCCTAGGTATATATAGAGAGTGCGCGCCGCCATGTCATTGTGCCAAACGTAGCGTTCTTTTAAGGCGAAAGCCGTGTATGCCTCCTTTTGAGGTGACCCTGAACAATAGCCTCCGACATTCGGGAAAATTACGTACAAGAAAAGAAAAAAAAAACGCTAACTCAACAACGTAATTGGCAACCTCCTAAGATTTTATATAAATCGATAGGCGAATTTCTGAGAAATGTATAGATTTGAATATTACCATCATAGTTATTGAATTCGCTCTGTAACTGGCCGTGAAAAAACCGAAGACCGGGGCAAGGAACCTAGACATGTTGCCAATAATATGGAATATTTTAGGATATCGGTATCGAGAGAGGAAAACACTAAAGGAAGCCGGTATCAGTCATAATCATAAACATGGCT
Source organism: Hyalomma asiaticum (assembly GCA_013339685.2). Classification (NCBI taxonomy): domain Eukaryota; kingdom Metazoa; phylum Arthropoda; class Arachnida; order Ixodida; family Ixodidae; genus Hyalomma; species Hyalomma asiaticum. The sequence goes on along the minus strand of CM023482.1, from coordinate 114,535,941 downwards.
AGGTGAAATGTCTGTGCCAACTTGCATTCACAGGATGTTCGACTGCCAAAGGTTCCTGGTTCGAACCACTAGAACCAGGGTTAGACCACTAAAGCCTTGGCTTTCTCATTTACGTCTCTTGAGCGATAGCTAAGAACTCGAATGCATTGCGTTATTATGATGGCTTACTTGTACAACATGAAGCCATCGACGGCAGCATACCGCAGAGAGACATTTCATCTTACGGAATATGAACTTGACAAAATTAAAGGGAGATGTTAACTATTTTAAGCAAGAATATAGAAAGCTCAAATGTGACTAAAAAGGTATATTTGTAGGATCGCATGTCGGCATTCCTGGTACATTGAGTTGTTCGGAAAGCCAATCCAAGCAAAAATAATTGATTTCTGGTGCTTTACGTCCCAACACCAAGATATCATTATGAGAGACGTCGTAGTGGAGGGCTCCGCAAATTTCGATCAAATTAAGTTCTTTAACGTGCACTGAAATAGCACAGTAATCCAAGCAACCTATGAACGAAGCACAGATCAAAACTTCTGATAAGGAACTCGTGGAAGTTATGAAAAGATAAGGATCATCCACACCAAATACCCGCAAGCGTTATCTTATAACCCAATATGTGTTAAACTTTTCTTCAAGTAGCGTTACTTCATTGTTACTGATGAAAATTAAACGCGTGTCCCTAATTACCTGAATAACTCAGTGAAGGTAATAAAACAGTAGCTGTCCCGAGCTGCTGCATCGCGTTTGCACACGCGGTAAGTAGCAACGTGCTTAGAGCGAATTTGTCTTGCTGTAATTACTGAGTCACTTATTCCCTAATTACTCGCTCGCAGCGCGATGCTGCCGTTTCCAGTTTCCCGACATAAATCATGAACGAGTCCGTTATAGGCACGCAGCCCATATTGTACAGACTTTTGTGCACGCGCGAAAAGAACGCGAAAGCAATGATGCTTCCAAATTGCTCACGCGATATGAACAGCATTATTTGCAGCTTGGGAGGCTGCACACCCCTCAAGAAACTGCCTACAATAAAGAAATATAAGCGTTTCGTATGTCGGGAACGCTTATCTACGGCAAAGAAGTTTGTGCGCGTTTCGTAGGAAAAAAAATGCCTTGAAAAACAGGCATTCTTTTCTTCCCCGTGAAAAGTTCCCCGTGAGTGATTGGTATAACGATTCTGAAAAGCTATGCATTTCATTATTTGAACACTGCATTTGAAGTGAAGTATTCATGGTGTTGTAATACCGAGGTCACGTTTGAAAATTCTAGTGGGGTAACGCTATATAGGAGAGATCGATTAAGCGGATCTGCTTATAAATTCATGTCCTACAGGAGTAAATCGAAAAAAAAAAGACAGAGTACTGTCTCGCTTCTTTCACTTTGGATGGAAGCTGCAATTAACATGTCTTCTGAAAACAGAGAACGCAGAGAACAGAGAACATTGCACGCTTGGCTTGCAATACAACGTGGACGCAACAACGACAAGTTGGGCATTAATGGCTACCATTTTTCCAACTCCCCCATTAAGTGATGTGAATTGCGGAGTTGTTTCAGAATGGTACTTTTAAGCTAAATCGAGAAATTCACTTGCAGCGTTTGTTTCGTTGATTTCTGGGGGTTTATGTCCTAAGAATGCGAAAAGATTGTGGGAGACGCCGTATAGTGGAGATCGCACAGTACAGGGGCCTTAACGTTTCGCTGAGCGTTTGTCTTTACGGCAATAGTTTACTTTATGGCACCATTGACGCCTCAAAGATTTGCAGAGAAGCATTGACTGACTACTAAAGGCAATATTTCAGCGATCATGCACTCAGTAAATCGAGCGGAGGGTAAACACTTCCTTAGGCAGATCACTTTCACACTGAGTTACGCGCTTTTGAGGGCAGATAATATTTAACGAAGGAAGAACTGGAAGTCTCTTTACACTCGGCCGGTTTTTGTAATTACTAGGGTAATTCTTTTGTCTTTAGGATTATACAGGGAATCTAACGTATGAAAGGTCAAAAGCAGGCGTCTTGACCTACTTGCACTCCTCCTAGAGAAATAGCATACAGTAGGCGTATCAGCACTGGTGAAATGTGCAGAGAGGCATATTTTTTTCTCCATTAGGAACCGGAATATTTATTGCACGCGCCTAATCCAAAAAACAGGGACATGTGCACACAACCGAACAGCTGAAAGAACAAAATGTCGATGCGTGAAACGGGCCCGCAACCTGTATAAAATCAAGTGGCAACCCGTACATTTATGCAGAGTATCTTCAAACGTGCCCCCTCTAAAATGTTCAAAAAAAAAAAACACATCTCAACTCGACGTCATGCTCAAGATGCAAGGAAGCAAACAGAGTATAGCAAACCGGTGGGTCTCGCTTTGCATGCAACAATTTTTTAATGGGGCATCCTACTGTCATTGGAAATTTATTGTCCTATTCCTTTCATGAATATGGAACTTTTCTCAGAGACGTGTACATCATCTTTCTTCAACATAAGAGTGATTGCTAGAGGTTTCAGTGAGCACGCATCCATGAAGCATGACCATAGGAGCGTCCTTGTGAGTAACAGTACTAAAACTTGTTTAGAACATTCTATAAATAGTAATTTAAAAACGCAGTTCCTGCCAGAAATGAAAGCGGACAGCCAAGGAATAGGAGGTGCCCTAATTAAACGCCTGCTCTCTTCTAAAGTGAGGATCATTGCTTTTGAACTACATCGTAATGAAACACAAAGCATCTGCGTTTGTTGGAATGTTTATTTTTTGTAGTTTGGGAGTAGTGTAGTTTACAATTAAGCATACTTCTTCCCCAGCTGATTAATTGTTGTTAGAAGCTTTTATTAAATAGACAGAGAAAACAAAAAAGAGAGAGGGGCGCCACCGCAAGCCAAAAGCTATCTCGCTCGAAGAAATAGCCTCGCAGTGGATATTTAAAGGGATTTAAACTATAAACTTGCAAGCTCATCAAGGCATCTCGTTCTTTGCTGAACGGCACAAAGCGCTCAATGGTTCGTTCGATGAAATTTGTGATAGATGTGGATGCGCAAACCATAACGTTATAATCTCTCCCCCTTTCTCTCCTACTCACCTGCACTTCTCTTTCCCAATTTTCGCTATACTACTCCGTACTTCGCTAAGCTGCGGTTTACCCTGTCGTCTCCTTTTTTTCCCTCCTCTTCACTTTTACACCACACTACGTAACACTTGCTTGCCTTTCCCACGTCCTTGATATACTGAAGTATACTGTGCATAGCTATGCTACGCTAAGTCCTGTATGGCGCATGCCTAATTTTTGTGAAGCATAAACATTCTATACACGGCTATGCCATGCTTTTTTTACCCTCTCCCTCCTCCTTTTCTTCATGCTATTTCTCATTTTCCTTACCCCCTTGCGATATTATACTAAGCATGGATGTTAGGAGCTGCTGCTCAGGGGGCTGCTATTCTTCTTGCAAAGTTAGGAGGGACAGCTGAAACACCGGGCCTTATCCTAGAATAGCTGAGTTACCGGACGGCTAACGAAAAAAATATCGAAAGAATGCCCTTCACGAATGTGGGAGCTCATTATTTTATACTTCACCGTATAAAAAGATCAGCTCCCACATTGTAGGTCACTCTTCCCTTCTTCATCATCGTCATTATTACTATGTGACGAGTAGGGAGTGAGTAGAGAAGTAAGTAACTGAAGGAAGTGTCCAACTACCTCCAGCAACATTTCATGGAACCGTCACCAGCCTCGGGGCATGCTAACGTAGACCAGGAGCTCTGCAATCCCCCAGCGACGCGCTCTCCGACAGGCGGTCCTTTGGGACTGCCACCGGATGTCCGTAGCAGGGACAGCAGCTAAACCGAATCCTTCACACTTAAGTGGCCCCCGCCAGGAAGCATATTTATTTGTTCCTCTTGAAGCATTCTTTATTTCGTGTTAATGATCAGCCGAGAGGAGCTTCTGGGCACCTTACCGAGTAGAGAGTGTCTATATGGCCGAAACCATAGAAACCCTCGAGGGACAAGCCGGTGCTTCATGATGAAATGGCGACGTACGTGAAGCCCTCCCGTCTCGCTATCTCTAGTAGTGTTTAGTATAGAGAAGACACAAAAAGGTACACGGCCTGCGAACTGATCCAACAGGGACAAAACTACAGCTGCTAAATCTTGTCGTTCGTCCAAGATAACTTATTGCTGGAGCTTTGCAGACTTTCTGTCATTCTCCGTTGCCTGGCTCTTGTGTATCTGCCGCGATACAGTGGCATCTTCTTTTTCATGGCATGCTATCTCAAGAGACGCATGCGTCAGACATTACCTTAAATATATAGGTACACTTTTGGAGCTACATTTTTGTCACAGATAGTCCAGCAAGGCGCACCTCATGATCGCAAATTTGTTGTAGTGCATTGCCATGATTGCTACAGGGCACCGCGTCATCTGGAAACCGCAAATTGCTGAGATAATATCGGTCAACTGTAACTGTCTTTCTTTCACAATCGCATTAGCGAAAAAAACTTCTAGGCACGCACTAAACAACATTCGAGGGATTGTGTATTCTTTTCTAACGATAATTTCTTATTCCTAATTGATCTGCGTTTTCTGTGGATAAGTAGGATGGCTGCGGAATTTTAAATTTTTGTTATACTTAGTACATCTGTATCATTTCCCCTGTATACAGACGCAAAGCCTGTAAAACAGCTGGTATTTTGTGGAGTAAAAGGCTTTTTGGTGCACACTCTATAGAAGCCACATAATAAGGCCGACTACTACGGTAGCATCAAAACGAAAGAAAAGGAAGCAACAAAGGAAGCAGAAAAATAAGACTCGTGGTCAGTGCAGAGCAAACCGCAAATCGAGGATCTCAGGTCAGCGCGTTGAGCGCCAACTCGCTGTCGACAACAAAGCGGAAAGCACACCAAATGACCGCGGTAATAAAATCATGCCTCTCAGAGAGGTCTATCCGTAAAAGGGATCAAGAGTATTAGGGTAGAAATGAAAGTCTAGCTCAAAATGCGCGCGTAATAAACTATGGTTCCCAGAGCGCTGATTGCAAGTGCTTTCCCGTTGGTGGATTTACCTTTGTTTTACAGCGTAAGCTGTTATGAGATCACAACAACGGCCGCCGTAGTTGTGTCCACCGCCGCCGCCGCCCGTGTCCGCCCGTGTCCGTAACCAATATCGCTCCTCGTGAAGAACAGGAAAACTGCTGCCATCTATTGGCGCTGATTTCCTCCGCATAGCCTTCGAAATGTGGTTTTATGAAGCGCTGCCTCGTGAAGCAGTTTTGTCGTATCGTTCCATGCGTCACGCGACAGGCGACGTGCGCAGCCCCGACAGCAACCTGACTTGGCTCTTCGATATACCTGATGGCGCCTCCTCGCAAGATGCGGACCGCTGCTGAAGAATTGAATCGCAGAGTTACGCGCGCGGCTGCAGCAGGGCAACATCGGGCACAGCAGACCGCTGTGCAGAGAGAAGCCCGAACCGCAGAGTTATGGCGCAGAGGATACCCACCACCTGTACTTGCACTAGTTTCCCCAAGCGTTTACAATGGCCTCTAGGAAGGTCGCTCCTTCAGCTTACGCTGTCACTGTCCTGCGATTCCGCGCAGGCCTGGCTCTTTTTTTTTTTGTTTATGTTCAAACTCTTCCTGGCGATTAGAAGTGTCGTACAAAAACAGACATATAGGAAAGCTACTTTCCATTGAAAAACAATTTTGGGATAATGTTTTACCTTCCAATGCAACGTCAACGCTTCAGTGCAGGCAGCCCCGAATAGTGATCTCAATGGTCGCAGCAGCATGTACCACTTCACGACAGCTGGCGCTGTCTTAAATTTGCCTGTTCATTTTCGGCAATTTCAGGAAGGTCTTACACTTGTCTAAAACGAAGTATCTAATGCTGTCAAAAATCGTTGTTTCTGGCCGTGGCATTAGCGATAAGAGCGCAGAATAATATAGACACTAGTAATAAAACATAACCATACAATTCAAAAGCCTAACTAATAAATGATAATAATTTATTTATTGCTTCGAAAGTCAACTCTAGTCTTAAACTAAACTATTTAGTTTCAAACATTCTGGTTCATTCATATCGAATTTAGTAAACTGCTATCTTGCTCACGTCACACAGAGAACAAGCAAAATCGGAAGGCAAGCGAAAATGCTCCCACCCTTGCACCAAATGTAGTCAAATAATCAGTCAAGTCTATAGGAAACGTCTCAGTTAAGATTAAAACAACGCTCTTAATAAGTTGTTCTCGTCAGCATGCACATGCTCATGGAGTCACCAGGTGTCAGCGTCGGCTCCACATCGCTTCCCAAGAAATGTAATCAACAAGCATTAATTACACATATATTAAGTGAGGTCTTGCAGGGCACTGATAAAGTTTATTCCATCCACCCACATAAGATGCAGCATCGCATTGCCTTAATTGTGGATAGAAATGCACACACAGGTTTATGCGCCGAGCTGCCGTGAAGACAGTTCCGCCCACCGAACTCTCTTAAAGTTCCCGACAGCTCTGAGAGCATCGTTATACGCTGAACGAGGCAGCGAAGTATTAAGGGCGGGGGTCCTCACTGAAAGCCTTGATCGTAAAACCCAGCCCTATAAGCGACAACTGCTTTTATGTAGGTCCGTGCTCCAACTTGTACACGGTTCTCTGTGGGTATAGTGCTCACCGAGGAAGTTAATTGTTTTCTAAAAAGGACGTCGGGGTAAGACAACATTCTTTGGATTGAGTACTCGTATGAATATTACGGTGTACTAGGAACTCGGAAGTGCGAGAATTTCAACTTAGGTGGTGAGAACTACCAAATGGTTGTCTCAACTTGCCGGAAATAACGAATGAAAGATCTAAACCTGTTCAGATGTTCAGAGGTATATTGTAGATGCATGTGAAGTGCAAAGAGTTGATTTTCTATTATATTTATGAAGAATTATACTTCCACCTTTCTGTCCGTTCATGCGCCGGTATCGAAGCCGTGCATTGCCTCTGAGTAATGCAAGAGCGCTTTTCGATAGCGCAGTGTACTGTTAAAACTTTTCCAGTGTCGGCGTATATGGCGCAACTCAAGGGTTCCGACACAAACTTACGCCTCAGTGACGCCGAGTACTTATTTCCACCAAATCCCGGCATTCAAGAATACGTAGGTCTCTTTAATGAGCAGTTTGACCAGCTTGAGCACGTTCTAGTTCCACAGGCTCGGGAACAGTATAGGACGTTCTTGTTTACTCTTGTGTAAGTTGCAAGGTGGCCAGATTCGTGGGTAGCCACAGATTCAACCTTCACGAAGAAAATTAGCAGGACCTTTGCATAAGCCACTTTGGTGTCCTCTTGCTGATCAATGACGTGACGAAACTGCTTACCAAACTGCGTTTATCTTTGTTTTGCAGACGGAACAGGACGAAACTTCTTACAAAACTACGCTCATCTTTGTTTTGCAGACGGAACAGACAGCAGCAAGGCCGCCTAGCGAGTGGATTGCAAGACTACAACGGAAGTGCCCAAAGCACGTTCATTCGCGCGCCCTCCACTGTGTTAATATCATGGCAATATTTTCTTCGTTAAGTCTCAGTTTGTTTCAGTGACCTTCATCTTCGTTCGAGCACTCTTCGAATCATATTTTGCAATGCTCTTTCAGTGGAAGGAGCCGTTGATTGAACTTTAGCTGACCTCTACGCCTATCCTATTATTTTTCTGTATATTTCGTTTTCCAAAGCAAGGTGGCCGTACCCATAGGTTATGTAATCTCCAAATAGAGAAATCCCCATGCAATTGGTGGCAGCTGCACTTTCTGCAGATGCCCACGAAGAAGCGCACTAGTTAACATCCTATAAGAGCGTTCGTTCACTGACCTTCCTCCACAAAACACACCTTTGTAAAGTTATTTTTTATTGTAGAATTCCGCAACAGTGCCGTGAAATCGGCAGCCGGTGCTATGAATTCTATAGCTACTAATTATGCGGTTTCATTTGCTTTGGGCTTCAGAAGAAAAAAAAAACCAAGTCAAGGCAAAGAATTTTTCGCGATAGGTTTCGCAAACACAGATGTCTCTAAGGCTCAGTTTGGAGATATTCGAGTAGCTCTTCAAGTGCTATTTAAAAACATAATATCTACTTTCTTTAGCACGTTACATTCCCTTCAATTTTTCATCGTGAGGTTTCATCCTAAGGAAGAAGCTGCCAGGGGGAGCCTCTGGAATGTGAAAAATGTCTTTAGCGAGCTCTCGCTGGAAGATCGAAAGCCAAAAGTTTTCGGCGGCTCAAGGAGAGTGATTGCGTAAATGCATACGTGGTCGTCGTGTTGGCAAGATCGCGTCCCAAATTTTTACGTGCTCCTCATGGCTTCTTTTTTTTTTCTTTTCTTTTCTTCCTATATAGCGGGAGGATGTATGTAAGGCCCACTGGGCACACATTTTTTGCAGTCTCATAGAGGCAAAGTCGGGAGGGTAAATAACGGACCACACGCGAGCTCGAAATGGGGCATGCCAGGCGAATATTAACGCGAACACTGTACGCCACGGATCACATCGACGCATTTTTGATGAGGCAAGCGAAAGTCGTTTGCCTCTTTCAAGCGTCTCGTGGAAGGCATCCATTCGGCTGCAGAAGACATCTCTTGGTGCGTCATGAAATGTCCAAATGGAACGCCTGTGAAGACCACGCTGTATCGTCTTACACTCGGCTTGGAAGCATTTTAGGCTTCTATTACGACGCAGTTGGCACATCGTCTTCTTTCGTTTACAAAACTCCATCGTGTTTCTGCAAAAGTACATCATACTTGCACTATAACGAAACTAAGCACACTACGTAAGCACGAACAAGCTGCATTTAAGGTGAGTGGAGGGCGTATTTGCGCGCTTTGTAGCAACTGCAAGGGCAGATTATTTTATGTAACTACGTTGACACTCAATAAGTCTGGCGGAGTTCCCCACCGTTTCGTTTATTCTTCTAGCTGGCGTGGTTACGCATTTTTAAGTGTTTCTACGTGTCTCTTGCATGTCTGCGCCAGTTTCATGCACCGTTTCAAGCAGCTACATGTACTCTCGCGCAAAGCGTTGTGCGTATGAGGGCTCCGTAATTAACTACACGTTCAGTGATATTTCTTAGCTATGCATCTGATGACGACTGGCCTGTTGTCCCCCAAAACACCAATCTCTCTTTTTTTAAAAAAATATTATAATGAGCTGTGGAGCGTGGGAATAGGTTTTTGCAGTTATTACGTGGTGTGGGAGCCACGCCTCTCGGCAGGCGTGGCTGAGAACCTGTTAAATAATCTGCACTAGGCACAATACTCGCGGGCGCCTGCACTTGTCCATAGCCCTCACCGGGCCGGGCATAAACAAGCCGCACACACTCGTGTCACACCGCTCACCTGGCGCACCCAGCACATGCACACCCTAGCGCCACTCCACCGCCGACTGCACCGACTGCCCCGCCCGCGCTTCGGCTGTCAGCAAACAAGGGATCCACGCGCATCGCCATTGCGCAGCATGTATTGAGCAGACCCCAGCCTGGCGATAAGCGCAGTGGTCATACTTCATCAGGAGCTCGCCATTATCTTTGATAGATAGATAGATAGATAGATAGATAGATAGATAGATAGATAGATAGATAGATAGATAGATAGATAGATAGATAGATAGATAGATAGATAGATAGATAGCGTCGCGACAAGCAGACGCAAGCAGTCTCCTATAAGCAAATCCCACTTCACCCAAGATTCCTGTGTTCCGGATGCACAAGAGAGGCGCGTCGCGGAACCGGCTGCGGACAGTTCTTGGTGTTTGCGGTTCTCTCACGAAGCTCATAATTAGATTCTGCGCTTTTATTTAATCACGGCTGCGGCAGCGGGTGCAGTGCCGCTATCGCGACGACAGCGAAGGAGCGGTGGTTACCGCAGCCCTAAGAGTGGTCTCCCTCGAATTACAGAAAGGTGACAGGGCACTGCTAAGGCTCTGTCAAATGAGTGCCGGCACACGTCTCTCGTCATGACGTAGATGACGATTATATAACTTTAGCCACGTAAAGATCACTGATTCACGTTCGTCATATATCTGTGCACTACCATGCAAATATCCGGGCATGTCAGGTGAACGAGACGACCACCGAGATACTATCTATCTATCTATCTATCTATCTATCTATCTATCTATCTATCTATCTATCTATCTATCTATCTATCTATCTATCTATCTATCTATCTATCTATCTATCTATCTATCTATGTTATAGATAGATAGGTATACGGTCAAAGTGACACATGTTCGCCAAGAAATGCTTCGAATTTAGCATACCCATTTGTAGCGCACTATAAAAGAGGCAAGAAGATGCAGTAAGTTTTTTGCGAGCATGGTTACCTGAGAGTAAAAAAAAAAGCTCATTATTTACGAAGTTGGATTTTTCTAGTCACTAGCAAAACGCCGTATCACAGCGAGGCGAACAAGTATTGCATTCAACCATTAGGACGAGTCTGACGCAAAGCTCAGAAAATAAAGAAGGAAATGTGAAAAAAGAAATATGGCAAGCAATAGGCTTAAAGAGAGGGAAGCCACCGTAGTCATAAAATGGCCAGATAACCCGATAAATAGCCAGTCAGTGGTGCAGTAAATTGCGTTACCTCGTCACGCGGCGATCGATACGTAATAGCGAAAGGGCACATCGGCTCCATGCCACGTGGTGGTGGCTCTCTAACTGGGAGGATCTTCCCCAGTAAAAGGCCGTTAAGAAATTTTGGGCTGCTACACCTTAGAAGGTAACTTGGCATGATTGTGCATCGCTTCTTTTGCATTTGAATGCTACAGGGTGCCGTGTCGGCTCTGACGCGCCACAATGCAGCCAGCGAAGCGCGCTTCAATGATGTGGCTGTAGTACGTGGCGTAAAGATTCAAACTAGGACAACAAAAACAATAGCTGGGGCTGACATCATTCAACTGGCACGTAAACTACATGTTTAGAACACGGATTGGTCTTACAGCTGTGCTTGTGACTTTCGAAGTTCTTGCGGCGTTAATTAGCTACAATTTACAGCCCCATATTGGCTAAAACATGGAACATTATGCCGTTATACACGTAGAATACAACAATACTCAATGAACGCGTTTCATTCTACCGAATTGATGTTGCCTTACGCAATGCGTGCTTCAGTGTAATCTGTGTGCAAAATTCTGAGCTGGTTGCCACCAGAAAGAACATAGTTTATGAAACCTCATGTGCTACCCATTATTCCCATAACGGGTGAATCTAATAATGGGGGCATGATGCTCCCATAGAAAATACACAGCCAGAGATCCCTTGACGGTGTAAAATTTGCATAAAAATTCACGGAATACATAGAATCAAGCACTCTCAGAGTGCCTACTTGCATGTATGCCGGAAATGGTGTTCAAAATTTAATGTCGAAGACAGGAAGGATATATGAGGAAAGAAGACAGAAATAAACAAAGTACGATCGCACTTTCGAAGCCATTGCCCGATCATTAAAGCCTAGCATACCTACAGGGTAATTACATGACGTGATGCGGCGTTTAGACGAATGTAATCTCATATAAGGACCAAATCCGCAGCGTGAGCACAAGCGTCGACGTCAAAAAATTTTGCCATCCATCGATTATACAGAATGCCGTTGTATTTGCGCAATTCTTTCTTTGTTTCTTTCACCATAGTGCTTAGCGAGGTGTTCGAACACGTCTTATAGATGTATTGTTACGGTACAAGTCGTAAGGAGAAATAGCACCCTCAAGTGCCTCAAAAGTGCCACTTAAACATGTCGGGTTTCCTACTGGCTTGTTTATCAGCAATGACGTGAGAATCTCCCCGTCTAAATATTTCGCAATCTCACTGTTGCTGCTGTATACTTTCCGTCGTCCCGTGAACAGCGAAGAACCGTCGTTCGCACGGAAATCCTGACGAGTACTGACGTACTGCTTAAAATTCCACAACTCTGGTGCGAGCTCGGGAACCGTTGTTTCTTAAAGCGTTCGGTTTTCGCAGCACGCCCTTGGCCTAGCCCGCACTGACGCCGTTCAAACCGCGGGGTTCGACAACGCTTCTACAGATGTCAAAATGACGACCAATCTCCTGTCAATCACTTCCGATACATAACACATCGTCAGCTATGAACCGAACGCAACAAGAGCTGTTGAGTTGAGGGAACATGCGTTTGCTTCGGCAATGGCTTCGCGTGCGCTGTGCGCGACACTGCGAAGTTACCATGCAGAGAAAGCAATAGGTGCTATGAACCTTTAACTAGAAGTAGACTACAGCTTGAGAGCCTCTTCGCCTATCACGTTGCGAGAGCTGCGTGTTGCTCAATTGGCTAGGATAATCGTAAGTGTACTCTGGTCATTGCGCATAGAAGGCAAGCATGAAGTATTTATTGTCTGCAGTCACTCTCGTTATTTGGAACAATTAGCAGTGGAAAATGACAGCAATGACCCCCGAAGCAACAATAAATATTGTCGGCGATAATTCTAGGTAATTCGTAATCACAGCGATGGCTTTCGAACGTATTTAACTGGCTCCAAGGCCCTCGCGCTACGGAAGCGCTGTAATTGAAGGAGAAGCGTGTGCCTCACATAATTATAAAGACGCGAAAAACATACATGTGCTGACGTGAATGTTAAAATTCAACATTTCAAAGAAGGTATACAAATTTTATCCCGATTAGTATGGATCGCCCTCGTGATAGAGCCCAATCGCGATGAAAACTTTATAGATCGCAATCAGCTCATCGCAATCAGCAGACTGATCGCACTTGATTGCTTTTGTTGACGGAGCTTCTTCCTTTCTGCAGCACTGTACGTATTTAATATCCGAAGCTTTCCCTTTGTGTTCGCTAGTGTATACACTTTGCACATCGCCGAGCCCAAACACGTTCTTCGTTCCACGGGCTTGACAAACAATTAATGGTAAGCGCTGTTTCTAGCTTCTTCTTCCTGTTTCTTTCTATGTGTACTTTTCTGGCTCATATTCTGCCTTTATATAGAAGCCAAGCGCCAGCGATGCGGCCGAAACGTCGTCCACATTCTTCCGGTAGTGTTCGTCTGTGTAAGATGCTGACAGCTGAAGCTGCGCCTGGCCTGCGTTTGGTGGTGTATAGCTGTAAGCGAGGCTGTGGAGTACCGGATATGCAGCCTTTCGTTTCCGCAATGGAATTCCCGAATACAGTTTCGGCGGGTCAACAAAAAAAAAAGAGCCAGGCCTGCTCGAAACCGCAGGACAGTGGCAGCGTAAGCTGGAGGACCGATGTTTTTAGATGCCATTTTAAACGCTTGGGGAAACTAGTGCAACTAGAGGTGGTAGGTATTCCCTGCGCGATAACTCTCATCATTTCGCCGAGTGGGGAAGTACCCACTAAGCCATAATTACTGCGGCATTGTAACGTGCAAATCTGTATAACTGAACATCTTAGAGAGTCTCTTGGCATCGTTTTCCCGAGAACGAACCGAACTCTCGGCCCGGCGTCGACGGCGAGCTGCGGTTTGGGCTTCTCTCTGCGCAGCTGTCTGTTGTGCCCGACGTTGCCTCGCTGCAGCCGCGCGCGTGACTCTCCGATTCGCTTCTTCAGCAACGGTCCACACCTTACGAGGAGGAGCCATCAGGTATAACGAAGAGCTAAGTCAAGTTGCTGTCGGGGCTGCGTACGTCGCCTGCCTGATGTCGCATGGCACGATACGACACGATAAAGGGCAGCGGTTCGTAATAATGATGACGGTAAAGTTGAAGAAGATTGTTTTCATAATGATGATGATGTTTATGAGGCCTCTGCAATGGGTGCAGAGCTACAAACCATGCAGCCCTGTGTTCTTTGAAATGATTCCTCGAACTCGTTATGCAATCCACTTTCCGCGATGTATAGTGGCGTTTTATTGTTCTGCCACGTAACATTACATTTGTTAATGCGATTCCCCGGCAAACGTTATACCTGTTTAGGTCTTTTAGCGATGATTTTCCAACCACATTCGCATACTATACGTTACCTTCTGCCAACATCCCTGGATGAAGTGCCATTTGATATGTTCTTTCTTATGGGAATGCATAGCTTGTGGAAGACGCGCATGCAAGACCGCAACGCAGAACCAGTCACTGCATCAATAACTCATTTTGTTCAAATGATCATGCATCTAAAGGACATCTACGACGAGCTTGACGTCAGGCCTGAATGGTACCCCATCTTGGTGAAGTGCTCATCCCTACCAGCCATGCTGTGCAACACATCTTGAACTCTCCCTAAAAAACACTTATGTGCATCCCGTCAGTGAATGTGTATTTTAGGCTGACAATGTCATTTGGATTGCTTGTGCGATTATTGTCGCTGGGTCACTGCAACAGCGCCTTATGCAATTTGCGAATTTCTTAGGGCACTGTAATAAATACCATGTATGAAAGAAAAAAAAAACAGGCGTAGCTCAGTGGTAGAATGCTCGACTACCACGCAGAGAGTGTGGGTTCGAATCCACGCAGAGGACAAGTTGGAATACTCCTCGGTCCTTCTTATTTTTTCTAAAATTTGCAGCGATAGTGGTTACGGACACCGGCGGCAGCGGCGAAAGCGGCGGTGGACAACTACGGCGCAAAAACGACCCTTTTGTGATCTCATAACAGCTTACGCTGTAAAAGCTGTAGTACACACTTCCCAGCCGGCAGCGCGAAAGTATATTGGCAAACAAACCACGGCGAAATGGAAGAGGTGTAGGAAAGCATGCGTATATATAGTCATTGTTTCGTATCAGAATAATGCAATAAGAACAAGTGGTACGCTGCGTTTTCCAAACGAAAACACTGATGTCGAAGATGAAGCGCGGAACGGAAACAGTGGGCTTATAAAAGAAACAAAACATCACGAAGCCTTGACACAAGTAACATAAAATGATTTCTTGTCTGGGTGGTTGCCAGCTCCAGAAATGAAATAAACCAGGAAATCATTCCTGCCGGGGCCGTTACTGAAGTGTCCTTCGCTCTGTTTGCCCATGTGTTCCATTTCTCTACATTTATATATTTTGTGAATGAGGTAGTGTATGTGTAATGTTAAACGCGCCTCTTTCCACACACCCTATTCTTGCGAACTAAAAGGATGAGAAGCAAACAATAAAAAAGAAGAGCAAAGGTGTGCCCTTGGTCTGATGTGTTACTTCATTTCCTTAAAAGCTCGAAAGTGCACTCTGTGAGAATCTAGGAGCGGAAACGCAATAATCCTAATTCACCGCCTTTTTTTGGACACTGCCCGACCCGATGTACATGTGCTTTCCCAGAGTGATTTTCTTTCCTCTTTGTCAGGTGTTCCGGTCTATCAGGAGACAAAGTTAGGTTTTAAAAAGCAATGTAACCCTAGCGAGGAATTGAGGCTGTAATGAAAAGAAAGAACCTTGGCGTCGGAGGTACCAAAATAGAGGTCAAGTAAGAACGATAGAAATAACCGTAAAAGCAGGGGCGTTCCTAAACATTTCGCTAACGGCCACAATTTACCATTGGCTAGTTACCTGCGATAATAACTTTAATGTGAGAATTTGCTGTTGCCTGATCGTGTATATCCGCTCTATAGTATGTGAGCGCTGCTTGGTGTCAGAAGTTTCAAATAGAAGGAAAACTACGACATGGAAGGAGAGAGAGAGAGAGAGAGAAAGAGGAGAAAGGCAGGGAGGTTAACCAGATATTAGATTCCGGTTTGCTACCCTGCGCTGGGGAGAAGGGGAGGGGGTTAGAAAGATGACAGCCGAGAGAGGGTACAAGATTCAAGACAAGCACAACAAAAACACGCGCACACACATACACACACACAAAGAACGTTCCGCTTATAGACGTTCACGAAGGCCGGTAGATGTCAAGAAGCGCAGTAGCGCTTGCATGGCCTTCTTCTGCGACGTGATGTCTAGTCGATGGCGTAGGATGCCTTCTTCCGACAGTGGTTGGTCGTCCGGTTTGTTGAGTGCAAGGCGAAGAGGTTGCCTCTCTACGCTGTATCGTGGGCAGTCACATAAAATGTGCTCAATGGTCCTCTTCGTGACCGCAGTGGTCACAGGCTGCGGTGTCGGCCATCCCTATGCGGAACGCATATGCTTTTGTACTGAAGTATTAACTCTAAATTGAAGGCCTTAATCATATCACTGTTATCCCCTAAAGAGCCTCATTGTAGACTCTGTGCGGAAAGCAACGTCACTGAACTCTTTCGAGTACCGAAACTAACTTTTGAACGCATGTTCTCCGTCAGCTTGCAGTTAGCAGCTACTCACGGGCCTCTCACGCCACCCACGACTTCCTGTGTTCGCTATCAGCTGCCCTCATCCGTTTCTCGACATGGCCCGACATTCGTTAATTCGCTGGCACTATAGCCAACGCTGTGAAGGAAGTGCCGGCAGCAACCGACCGGTCCGCGCAGCTCACCGTCAGCGCTTGTGTCACTTTTGTGCGCACGCGTGTCGAGATTGTGTCAGATAGTGTCAGCGTGTCGAGAGAACAGGACAGGAAGATCTTTCATTCTCAGCAACCATGGAAGCACGACGTTTAGAGCGATTCTCGAACGAGGGCCTCCCCCTCTCTCTCGAAACTCCTATTAGGCCTTAGGCGTTGAACTCGCTGGTGATCACTGGACTCTCCGCGCATCGTTCATTAGCTGAGGAAGGTGAGCTGGTGTTGGCGAGCGTACAGCTGCTTGTTCACCTGTATCGGCCTCGGTGGCACGTTCTGCTGTGGTCCAGCCATCAACACTGGCTCTCTCTATATTTGTTGTGACTACTGCGGTATACCATACAGACAGACGCACCGCATGAAGCGTTTTTGTGCGCACGAGAACGCGCTGAGGCTCGCTTGCTTGAAGCAAACTGCGGATGCGACTCAACAGACTCGTGTGGTTATACGCGCTTATAGGCCCAGACCTGTGGTTCACTCGTACAGTGCACTTTGACGGGAGCTTAATATAGGTACCACACAGTTGTTTCCCATGTAATGTCACGGAAGCGCCGGTGCACTGGCCAAATAGATTAAAACGTCCTTGGCAATAACCGCTAGCTACAGTTGGTGCCACAGTGAGCTGGTGGATCATAGTTAAGACTTCTTGATGTAAAAATTCGAGTTAAACATTCTCGCGACATTTCCAGGGAATTTGGACGCAGAATTTCACTTACCATATGCGGTAGCTTCATTAACATTTCTGCACACTGGTGACAGCAGGAATATGGCCACAAACTTTCCGTAATGTCACTATAGGTACGACATACAATCCAGACTTCTCTAAATACAGGTCGCGGAGAGTGTGTGAACTTCTTATACTACTGTTTACCTTGGAGTTGATATAGAAGCTTCTGAGAGTGTACAGAGCTTTGTGAGATATCTTTTTGCAAAGCAAAAGTGCTTAACATTGTTAAATAAGGCACGAGGAATGAAATGTATTGATCGGGTTGTAGGTGCCAAAACCACGACATGATTATGAGGCATGCCCCGCAGTGGAGAGATTCAAAGTTATTTTTGATCACATAAGGTTCTTTAAAGTACACCTAACTCTAGGCGCACGGTGCTCTTTTGCATTTCTGCCCCCCGTGCATTTCAGCCCTAAAGAAAATCTGTAGCCGGGGCCGAGATTCGACCCCGCAACTTCGAGTTTGCCAAGACAACAGCCTAGGCGCTAAATTAGCACCGCGCGCGAGAAATCGAATTCGTCAACATTCTTAAAAATAAATTTTGACTTTTGAGATTAGGTGTTCATGTTTTGATTCTTCAGCAGTTAAGTGTGCATCTAGAAATAAATAACTCGAGTGAGCTGTGTCACAAGAGGCCCTGACGCCAGCTGGTGGCCCCAGCACCATTGCACAGGTTTCATCCATGTTCCTGTATGAGTGCTTGCACGAAAAAAAAGAATCAGAGGTCAAAAGAAAATAGCACGCTGCCAGGAGGCATGCTCCTTTTGGACTATGTTAGCGTGCCGCATTCCAAGTTAAAAGCTTCGCAAGGCCTTTTGATTGTTGAGTGCACTCTGTGAGAATCTAGGAGCGGAAACGCAATAATCCTAATTCACCGCCTTTTTTTGGACACTGCCCGACCCGATGTATACATGTGCTTTCCCAGAGTTATTTTCTTTCCTCTTTGTCAGGTGTTCCGGTCTATCAGGAGACAAAGTTAGGTTTTAAAAAGAAATGTAACCCTAGCGAGGAATTGAGGCTGTAATGAAAAGAAAGAACCTTGGCGTCGGAGGTACCAAAATAGAGGTCAAGTAAGAACGATAGAAATAACCGTAAAAGAAGGGGCGTTCCTAAACTTTTCGCTAACGCCCACAATTTACCATTGGCTAGTTACCTGCGATAATAACTTTAGTGTGAGAATTTGCTGTTGCCTGATCGTGTATATCCGCTCTATAGTATGTGAGCGCTGCTTGGTGTCAGAAGTTTCAAATAGAAGGAAAACTACGACATGGAAGGAGAGAGAGAGAGAGAGAGAAAAGAGGAGAAAGGCAGGGAGGTTAACCAGATATTAGATTCCGGTTTGCTACCCTGCGCTGGGGAGAAGGGGAGGGGGTTAGAAAGATGACAGCCGAGAGAGGGTACAAGATTCAAGACAAGCACAACAAAAAACACGCGCACACACATACACACACACAAAGAACGTTCCGCTTATAGACGTTCACGAAGGCCGGTAGATGTCAAGAAGCGCAGTAGCGCTTGCATGGCCTTCTTCTGCGACGTGATGTCTAGTCGATGGCGTAGGATGCCTTCTTCCGACAGTGGTTGGTCGTCCGGTTTGTTGAGTGCAAGGCGAAGAGGTTGCCTCTCTACGCTGTATCGTGGGCAGTCACATAAAATGTGCTCAATGGTCTCTTCGTGACCGCAGTGGTCACAGGCTGCGGTGTCGGCCATCCCTATGCGGAACGCATATGCTTTTGTGAAAGCGATGCCCAACCATAGTCGGTATAAGAGTGTGGCTTCTCCTCGGCAAGTCTTGGGTGGGACTCGAAGGCTTAAGGTCGGATCGAGAGAGTGAAGTCGGGAATGCGTGAAATGTGTGCCACCCCATTGCGATACAGTACACTTGCGAGCAAGCAGATGGAGCATCCGTGCCGCGTCCGTCCTTGACAATGGTATGGGTACTTTTTGTTCCATATTATGTGCAGAACGGGCGGCTTGATCGGCCCGTTCATTGCCTATAATCCCGCAGTGACTTGGAAGCCACTGAAAAGAGATTTTGTGGCCTGCCTTCCCTGTATGTTGCAGCATCTCTGTAACCTGGAACACCAGCTGTTCATGTGGTCCGCGGCGTAGAGGAGACAACAGGGACAACAGGAACGAAATGCTACTGAAGTATTAACTCTAAATTGAAGGCCTTAATCATATCACTGTTATCCCCTAAAGAGCCTCATTGTAGACTCTGTGCGGAAAGCAACGTCACTGAACTCTTTCGAGTACCGAAACTAACTTCTGAACGCATGTTCTCCGTCAGCTTGCAGTTAGCAGCTACTCACGGGCCTCTCACGCCACCCACGACTTCCTGTGTTCGCTACCACCTGCCCTCATCCGTTTTTCTCCATGGCCCGACATCCGTTAATTCACTGGCACTATAGCCAGCGCTGTGAAGGAAGTGTCGGCATCAACCGGCGGGCCCGCGCAGCTCACCGTTAGCGCCCGTGTCACTTTTGTGCGCACGCGTGTCGAGAGAACAAAACAGGAAGCTCTTTCATTCTCATCAACTGTGTAAGCACGACGTTTTAAGCGGTTCCCGAACGGGGGCCTCCCTCTCTCTCGGTACTCCTATTAGGCCTTAGGCGTTGAACTCGCTGGTGGTCACTGGACTCCGCGCTTCGTTAACTAACTGAGGAAGGTGAGCTGGTATTGGCGGGCGTACAGCTACTTGTTCACCTGTATTGGCCTCGGTGGCACGTTCTGCTGTGATCCAGCCATCAACACTGGCTCTTTCTATATTTGTTGTGACTACTGCGGTATACCATTCCATCTATATAGACAGACGCACCACATGAAGCATTTTCGTGCGCCCGAGAACGCGCTGAGGCTCGCTTGCACGAAGCGAACTGCGGACACGACTCAACATACTCGTGTGGTTATGCGTCCGTATAGGTCCAGACCTGTGGTTCACAGGTACAGTGCACTTTGACGGGAGCCTAATATAGGCATCATGCAATTGTTTCCCATGCAATGTCACGGAAGCGCCCGTGCACTAACCAAATAGGTTAAAACGTCCTTGGCAATAACCGCTAGCAACAGTTGGTGCCACATTGAGCTGGTGGCTCATAGTTAAGATTTGCTACTCCTTGATGTAAAAATTCGAGTTAAACATTCTCGCTACTATTCCAGGGAATTTGGTGCAGGATTTCACTTACCATATATGGTAGCTTCATTAATATCTTCTGCACACTGGTGACAGCAAACATATGGCCACAAGTTTTCCGCCATGTCACTACAGGTACGACATACAATCCGGGCTTCTCTAAATACAGGTCGCAGAGAATGTGTGAACTTCGTATACTGCTGTTTACCTGGGAGTTAATATAGAAGCTACTGAGAGTATACAGAGATTTGCGAGATACCTTTTTGCAAACCAAACGTGCTTAACATTGTGAAATAAGGCATGAGGAATCAAATGTATTGATCGGTTGTACGTGCCAAAACCACGACATGATTATGAGGCATGCCCCGCAGTGGAGAGAATTCAAAGTTATTTTTGATCACATAAGGTTCTTTAAAGTACACCTAACTCTAGGCGCACGGTGCTCTTTTGCATTTCTGCCCCCCGTGAATTTCAGCCCTAAAGAAAATCTGTAGCCGGGGCGAGATTCGACCCCGCAACTTCGAGTTTGCCAAGACAACAGCCTAGGCGCTAAATTAGCACCGCGCGCGAGAATCGAATTCGTCAACATTCTTAAAAATAAATTTTGACTTTTGAGATTAGGTGTTCATGTTTTGATTCTTCAGCAGTTAAGTGTGCATCTAGAAATAAACAACTCGAGTGAGCTGTGTCACAAGAGTCCCTGACGCCAGCTGGTGGCCCCAGCACCGTTGCACAGTCTTCATGCGTCTTCATGTATGAGTGCTTGCGCGAAAAAAAAAAAAAAGAATTTAAGAGAGCGAATGACGAGGGTGAACGATGCGCTGTGATTAGGTGGAGGCATGCCGTCTTTAACTTTATGGACGATGTAACCACACAATGTCGCCGAGCAGTGACGTGGGAAGAGTTGACAAAGTGTTTTCGCATTGTGAGGGCTTACTTCGATGTAGCCACTGATTAGAAAGAGAGAATAATGTACATTATGTACAAACGCTCAGTCAGGGTGATTGCTTCGCGCGTTCCTCGGTATCTCCTGCTCAGTTTTGCAGCATTCGTTTGGATGAATTCCGGCCTAGCCGCGTTACTTAGCCGGGGTAGACATTACCGGAAGTTATTCTTCCGCAGTGTGACGAGTTGAGCTGAGATATTTGTTAACCAGTCTGAGGAGCTCTGCTTTTGAGTCGTAGGAACTCTGCTTCGGAGGGGCTCTAGTTGTGGCTTGAACTCTAGCACTGCGCTAACTCGGCGAAGCGTCACTGGCAGCGCCGTAGATTACATGGCTTGGAAAACATGAAAGTGGCAGTTGTTTTAGCGTGCTGCAGGATAGCAAAGAAGAGTTTGGCGGAGAACAGAAAATGAATGAAAGCATCCAACATTGCGGTTTTCTAAACAATGTTTGGAGAATGCATGCATATAAGATTTCTTGTAGCGCTCACACTGATAACAGCCGATATTAAATGCTAACTCTTGTGGTATCTATACGTCAAATGTCCATTTTTACTGCGAAAAGGAAAAAAAAATTAACACCGTGCCCACTGATGGCTCATGTTGAACAAAGGAGGAATCATCCCTCTAAAAAGAGTCGTAAGAGAAAAAACTAAGCTTTGTACAACAATAACCGACAGAGGAAATATAACCCCAAAACTGCAACATAACAATATAACAATATAACAACAACCCCAAAACTGCAAAGTTGGGCGCTGCGCTTCACAGAAAGTAAATCACAACGGAGAAATTCAGGAAGAAACGCTTACAAATAATGTATATCAAATATTATTCAGACCAGTAGAAAGGATTTATAGAAGTCTGGGATCTCTAAAATTGGCTTTGCTTCGTTCTGGTGAAGATCACGCACATGACTTTGTTGCTCTTCAAGTCAGCATTATCGGAAATGGTTATAATACAGGAAAATAAGACAGACATTTTATACTGCGGAGGTGAAATGCTCCATAGGGCCGTGAACCGTATGTACGTCTGATTGGCTTGCTCTTTCGTTTCTCACTCTCACCAGGTGTGTTCTTCAGTTTCTTCATAAAGGCAGCAAAACAACGTATTAGATCTCGGTACTTTCCAAAAAGTTTAATGCGGTTCTCTAGTTTCAAGCAAGCGTGTACGAAAAGGAGGGCCACACCAACAAGGAACGTAGTTCACAAGATTTCTCGCCGAGCTAGTAAGTTCATATATTATTATTACGATAACGAAAAGTTAAATTTACACACCGTTAAAGATACACTGCAAAGGTGGCATAGCCTTGTGTTCAGTGTCCGTCTCCCTCTTGTTTTCAAGCAGCGCTTCCCAGTTTTTCCCGCTATCGAGTGTAGTTACTCCCCTTTAACTCAAAGCAGCAGCGTTTTCCCACACGTCACGAAAGCAGCACCTTCGGGAGCACTTAAATTTCTAAACTTCGTTAGGAATTCTGCGGAGCGAAGCTTTTTTAGAGTTAGCCAGGCCACGGAAGTGCAATGAAACGGCTGAAGCAACAATTAGCATGCGTTCAGCAGAACGAGACTGCGCCTAAGCACCTGCGACATCTTTAACAAATTCAAGCAGCGCCACTAGATTCACGGAACCATTCCTATGCATTACACTGCCGGTGATCTGCGTACGACATGCGTCGGAAATAATTAAGAATTGCTGGTTGGTCTTTTCTTAAATGCGAAGCATTTCTTCGCGAACTTGAACAGCTTTGAATCTATCTATCTATCTATCTATCTATCTATCTATCTATCTATCTATCTATCTATCTATCTATCTATCTATCTATCTATCTATCTATCTATCTATCTATCTATCTATCTATCTATCTATCTATCTATCTATCTATCTATCCGCCTACGTCTTAGTGCTCTCCTGGCCGTCTCGTTCAACTGGTACACCCCAATATTTGGGAGGTAGGGTATTGGTGTATGACGAACACGAATTACTCATCTTAATATCACTAAGGTATGTACTCGTCATCTACGTCACGATTAATGACACTGCAGTCATGTGTGACTCATAGCAGTACCGCTCGGCTCACGGTATGCGTCACAGGCGTTTGAATCTGACAGAAGCTATGTCAACCAAGGACCAAGTAAAATGGACATAAGAAACGCTGGGGCTGCAGTAAACACAGATATGGAAAGCCATGTTGTGGGGATCGAACCCACAACTTTGAGCTCTTCTGCACCTGACACCGTTTCTGCACCTCACCCCGGCGCACGGCCTCCAGGATCGGCCCACATTTCTCGGTTCAAGCTTGACACAGAACGGCTGGCTCAAGGGCCCCGCTCTTAAGACAAGAAAGGAACACACTTTGTCGTAGGTTGCCATTGAAATGTATACGCAACAAGCACACACACATGCCACTTACCAAGCTTTAGGGTGGTATTCCTTTTTAATTTTTTGTCTGACACAGGTTTAGATGCCCGTCTCTAATGCTGTGCTGTAAAGACTACTGCGCGTGGGGCACATCCTCTTATAGGACGTGTATAGTGACTCATTGTACTTTACCATCGTCACCTCTCACACCTCCCTCTATCTCTATTTATCCCTTTTCCCCTTACCCCTGTGAGGAGTAGCAGGCCAGAGACTCACTCTCCAGGCCGACATCTCCTCCTTTCCTCTCATTAAATGCTACCTTCTTCTTCTTCTTCTGTAGAGTGGTATCGAACACGGGCCCTCGAGGTGCCAAGCAAGCACACTACCACTAGGCTGCTTCTGCCGCTCGGTATACATAGTAAATAAACCTAACGTACCAGCAGTCGTAAGGGTGCGCTTGTGTAACGTGAATCTTCTTGTAATCTGTGATAAGTGCTATGATGTCAATACGTATGTTCTGCTACCATTCCGTTTGCTTTTGTGCTAGTTTGCTTGATACAGTAGCAAAATTTCGACGAATGACGCTTACGATAGCACGTGAACGCACAGTATAGTGCTTTTTTTTTTCGAAAAAGCAGATGTCCGTGCTTTGGACTAACGTGAGTTCCAGCGTTATATCGTACCATGAGGTACCATTTAGTCGCCACGATGCTGTCGACGTTCCTAGTCAATCCATGTTAAGAATATTGATGAGTGGGTACATTAGTTTTGCACAGACACTTCGATGCTACTCGTGACAGTTGGATGAATGCCAAACATTTCCTCATAGGCAATTTCATTGTTGACCACTTCACGACTGTTCCAAAGTAGGGAAGGAACACAGGTGCGCCTCTTCTTTAATTTGAAGTCTGGTAGCTTGCCGCTATCGTGTATATCTGCAAGCGCTAACAAATGAAACGCGCCAGTAGAATGTAGAGCCAATATTCTTTGCCATAAGCGACGATGTATTGTGCGCAGCCAAGAAAAATGTGCGGTTGTAGGCTTAGCGTAATAGTTAAAAACGACGAATATTTGACATCGCGAGAATAACGGTCACTGAACATTATTGGATAAAATTTGACAATTGGTTTTAACAAAGTGGAATTGTCTGTGTTCGCAAAAAGTATCTGTTCAAGCCAGTTTAACGGCGATGTCATGCAATAAATTAGAAGCAGTGAGTAGGCCTTTGAGTTCGGGCTCAGGAAATTTCGACCATCCGGAGTTCTTTAACGTGCACTCTCATCACACAGTACACGGCCCCTAACGTTTCGCTTCCTTCGAAATGTAGAAGCCATGGGTGGGAAATCCCCTCCTCGTAAAAGTGTTATGTTTTTGTGTACATTAAAATTACAGTCCGAGGTATCATGCTCGTAGATGTCAGTTAAGCCGTAGTTTAACGATTTTTCCGACTGATTTTACATTGACGAAACGGATTTTGTTCACTAATGGCCTGTGCCATGGCGGAGGCCTTGCGTGGTCGGGTGCTATGGGAAATGGCTGTAGCGTTGGCTCCAGATGTTACCGCCGGACGCCGACGACGACATCGATGCCGACACCGGACACCCGCTGCACCAGCTCCTTTACATGCGCTCCACAATTTTCTGAGATAACATTTCGCAGGCGTTATTTACATTTCGCAGGCGTCTTACAGCCAGTAAGAGTGTGCTACGCTCGCCGCCATGGCTACGAGTGGCGCTGCCCAACACTCCCAGGATTCCTTATGGACGGGGGGACGACCGCCTTCGTAGCTCAGTGGGTAGAGCATCGGACGCGATATCCGAAGGTCGTGGGTTCGGTTCCCACCGAAGGCAGGTTTGTCTTTAATTCCTTTCTACTTACCCCAAAATTACAATATCATAATTACGAATTGGAATAACTTCCCTATGCTTTCCTGGGCTTCAATATATATATATATATATATATATATATATATATGTGTGTGTGTGTGTGTGTGTGTGTGTGTGTGTGTGTGTGTGTGTGTGTGTGTGTGTGTTGGCGAGATAACGGACCTCAGGTGGCAGTTAGCGAAAGGCTGTAGTCTTCTTTTCTACGACACACGAAAAATGACGCTTCTATTCTCAGATAGTTGCAGTGATTTATTTGTGTAATATTTCTCGGGCGTGCTTCCGCACACTACACTATACTTCCAAACACACCACTAATCTCACAACAAAACTCCGAAAATGTGAACCTCGTTCGTCCACCGAGGGAAGAAACACGAGCTGCTAGCAATCAGCACTGTATCGCAGAGGCAAACGAACAGCCTGTTCTTAATATACTCTTTCGTCTTCTGTTGACAAAAATGTCTCGGGCCATATTCTGACTCGCTCACTTCTTGCTCGCCGTAGGATCATTCAGTTCAGCGCGTAACTCGCGCAGTACGTGTTGGAAGAGCCAAGCGTAGCCGCAGTCACCAGAGCCAGGGCCGCGAGGAAAGTTGATGTCGATCAAGCCACAGATAACGCCTTCACTCCCTAGACCACAATGTGCTGCAGGCTACACTCTGGTGCATCAACGCATAAGAGAAAACACGAGTTTCGGGGGAGCGTCTGCGCAGAGCGAGGAATGATGGCGACGTCACATGGTTAGGGCTACAAAACGCGTCGAGCCCGTGATTAATTGCTGGCTACAACACGGTGCCTTCGCATCAACCACAAATCGCAGCCAGGCCATGAAGAACAAACACGCTAAATCACATGTAGTGTGGTCTGTGATTGTTTTAACAAGGTTGAAGGTCGGGCGCAGTTCCTGCTGCATGTTCCGACGAATCTCACTTGGATTCCGCGGAACACGAATATTCTGTTCTTACAAATGGTGCAAATAGACGTTGACATAAATGTTTCTGCCGACGACTGGTCCCCACTCACAGCACATTTTGCGCATATATAAAAACCTGACGCGGGCTACCCTACATATAAAATTCAGTTAACCTCTAATATTTTCATTGTCCTGAAGCGTGCAGTATGCAATGTTACGGGAGGAACAGAGCGCTATAATTATTTATAAGGCTTCTAACAATTGCCATGCGTAGTCACGAGCAACATTTTAGCGGAGTTTCTCAACCTTGTAACGCGTTCTTTACTAACAATCTTACTTTACTTCATAACGCGTTGCTTACTAACAATTTTACCTTTAGTTTATGGCAATGTGATCGAAATGGACGTAACATAGACTTGAGGAGAAAGATTTCAATAGACAGTTCTGTCATCATATTGCACTATATTGTCTAATAAAGATACCTTCTGTTGAGAGTCGCATATAAACAAACCATGTTGCGTTTCCACTCCCAAGGCGTTTTTAAAAGCCGCACCAGCAGGTTCTAAAGGGGATATAAGAAAGATATCTCGGTGTGAACACTCGAGAACACAAGAAAAAAATTGGATACACCAGCTACTCTTGATATACCACCACGCTACCCGTCGTTCGTGCATGCGGCTCGCAAAGCTGACGCGCGTGCAGCAGCATTCTTCACGGCTCATCCAAGAGTCTATGGACTCCAATGAGCCACTTTAAATGCGGCACCAAAGCGCTGCATGTGTGGAACCACGCCATCCCTTTTGAATAAGCTAGGAAGCTTCACATTGAGCTGTCGGCTGCAGGATGAAGCCACCTGATCGGACCAAGCCGGCTCTGTCAACACGATGCATTCTGTGCTGGTTTGAGAATACGCACGAACGAGGGATGCTGAAGTTACATTTAAATGTATACATTTGAATTGACAGTCTATGTTTAGATGGAACTCAAGGGAGGCAGTGCCTTGACAGTCTCCACTCAAATGCTGTGAGTGAGTGAGTGAGTGAGTGAGTGAGTGAGTGAGTGAGTGAGTGAGTGAGTGAGTGAGTGAGTGAGTGAGTGAGTGAGTGAGTGAGTATACTCTCGGGGAATCAACAAAATGTAAACAGCACAGCTGTAGAGCCTTTCGGAACTAGTTGAAAGCGTAATAACTTTCCGGCCATCTGGGGCTACGACTCTGATATTTACGCCTATTGCCCCTTATATGCCTGCTCTCATGGTGGAAGTATTTAGCTTCTTACCATTCGCAATTTATAAGGCTTCCTCACAGACTGTCGCTACAATAAAGGGCATCTGCCGGGTCCACAGGCCACCATGACGGTAATGCCACATCGGGAATAACTATTTGCAGATTTCGTGTGCAGGCATTCGCAGTGGCCTTTATTTCAGTTCATTCTATCATTGTTAATTGTCGAGGCAGAGGGTAGCCAGAAAATGTGAAAACTAGACCACCGTTATGGGCACTTGACAGCTTGCCTTTACGTTGTTCCGTATGTCTTGAACAAGGAGGATAAAAAAAATTTTTTTATCCTCCTTGGTCTTGAAGGCGTACATCATGGGCCGGCATAATAGGCATTTCAAAAGTTTACTTGGGATCCACGGTGTGTTAGCGCTACCTTACGATGAGTTGTGCACTTCAGCGGTCGGATATGCTTTTGCGCCTGTCCTTTGATTCTTCCGAAAGAGGTGCAGCACGAGCGGCTACGCCTGAATGACCTGCGGCCACGCGGCCCACCAGAATTCGTACCTCCAACTCTTTCCCGAAATCCCACCGAACATCTCCGGAAGCGATAATCTTGCGCTGTTCTGGAACGACCCATTACACGAGGTCTCGATAGACGGGCTCCTGAAGAAAGAAAGAAAGAAAGCAAAGAAAGAAGCCCTCTAAGAAGGATGAGATTTTTTCACAGCGATGCAAGGTCGAAGGGCAATACGACTGCTACATTTCGTCGAAAGAGAAAGGCAAGAAAACCGTTTACACGATTCCTCACGAAAGAAGCAGTAAGACAGAAAAGGCTCTCAGAAATGCGACAAGAAACGAGTACGAGCATGGTCATTTGTACTGGAGATTAGAGGTATCCGTGGCACCCATGCCGGTAGCGGCGCGTCTCTCTGAAGATTAAGCGGCGTGTCAGACAGCTGGAGTGTTTCTGACCGCGAAGGCTTCCGGAAATACGAAATAAATCCTAGATAGGTCACCATATAAAGTTTGAAAGAGCACTGACATACCTTTGTTGGCGGTGAACGTATATATATCAATGTCATTGCTAGGTTAATTTTGTTGCTGTACGAAAGATCAGAGATGTGTCTTGTCATTCCACAAATCCTGCCTTACCAAATATATTTCGGCCCTATAAGCGCAGATGAAAACCTATAATGAGGAAAAGGAAGCGAATCGGGAACATGACTTACGCGCGGCCTGCCGGAAATGTGGCGTGAGCGATCGCGATCCGTTGGCTATTGAAAGAACTTAGCCGATTACGCTCACACCGCGAAGCGCTATACCAGGCAGTAAATAAAGAACCTGAGCGAGAGAATGGGAGAGAGTGTGCTTTCTATTTATTCGTGTTTGATCGCTCGCTATGTTGCCGCACTTTAGCTCATCTAGCCGCTTTCGATCAATTCCTGCACATAAAGTGTCTCGTTTGCTAACGAGTATACACTCATCGAAACTTGATGTTGTGTTTACTCCAAAGAAAGCACAACATAAGTACTAAAGGTGGAAACGAACAGAATTATGCCGTGCGACAAAATCTCTCTTTTCCGAGATCAGTATTACTGGTGCACTTTCGAGTCAGTGATGGTCCATCCAGACACCAGGACCCAACCGAGGGGTATGTGGGACGGTATATTCAACTGCCGGCTTCGGGCATCCTCAGAGATTTTTACAGTTCGTGTTTGGACGTACCTGCGCACACGTCCGCTTCTTATACTCTTAGCTGTAAAATCCTAGCTACACCTTTGCGATACGGCAGTTGTCAAAAATAACCGCTCCTTTTATGAACAGCTGCCAGGGGATGGCACTATTACTGTTGTTCTGGGCGCCGCACTGCAGACTACTATTACTCTTGTTTAATGGGCGCCACATTGACCACGACAAATAAGTCAAAAATAGAGAGAAAGTGCGCTTTCTTGAGCTAATTATGTGGGCTACTCAAATATTCCTCATGCTACATAACATACTCCACGTCATGCCCTTAACCATGCAGTTGCCGTCACGATGGAAGGGGTTGTAACGTTTGACAAAATCGCGCACTAGTTTTACGCAAAGCCCCACGAAATTAAACATATATGCAATATTTCTGAATGCTCCAACGCTTTGTGCTGTCACTGTGGATGGTTATATCTGGCAGTATCCTTGCACTGTGCGTAGACAGACACGCCTCTATTGCCGTAATATGACTGCATACGTGCTTCAAGAGCCTGTTCTTGCGTAGTTCTTTCTGTACCGGCGTATGGACGCTGCGAATACCATGAGTCAGCTCAGCAGGTGCCTGCCATATGCACCCAACTGCATAAAAAATGCTCTAGATTTGTCATTTCGTACACATAGGCCTGGCACAGAAAGATGGTGGATTAACGAGTTTCTATTATCAAGCGTTACCTGTCGGCTTCAACTCAGCGTTCGTCTCTTCACAATGAATGCATGAATGAAATCAAATTAACGGAATTAAACTAAAGTGTAAAGTGTCTTGGGTGCTCTGGCCTAATCTGTGAAAATAGTTTCAAAGTTACTACGTTTTGCATACGCATAGTTACGCACCTACACTTAGTTTGCATAAGAACTCCTCGTGACTTAACCTATGCTCACACTGACAAAGGAAGTTAGAGTGCTGCGCTCATCAGCTTAATGGGCAGAGCTACTCTTGAAAACTTCCCATTATGCAGGCACCGGTGCACGTATTCTCACTGTGCCCTATTTTCACTCGGTACTACGCTTGTACCGCAAAACGAGGCGCTGTGTTATGCATGCAGACTGCTATTCAGTGATTCAACTCGTCTCCCTCCTTCTATTAATTTTTTTTTGTAAAAGGACGATGTACTCGTGAATATTAGATATACTTTGCAGGGATGTAGTTTTCCGGACGCCACTCTCGCTCCAACAAAACAGGCTTCATATCACTTCGTCGCACATGGCCAAGCAACTGTCGGGTAATTATATGCGCATCAATATTTCAAGAGGTTAATTAGTGTTGAAGAGCGCTCGTCCCTGCGCTCGAACTAATTGTATTTAGCGAACGCAAGAGCTAGCGGGCATTGTTTTATATCTCATTTCTCCAGCTCTTTCGTATTGGTGGTTTAGCAGCATGGGAGTTGCATTTGTTCTACAGTTAAGGTGTGACCTGTATGCGTAAGTTTTACGATGCTTTTGAAGGTGCTTACGAGACTCTCAAAGTGGCTGTGTACGTTAGACCATAAGACATAATAAAAGGCACGGTTCTACATATAAAAATAAGCCTTTTTCTTTCAGTCGCAGTCGAAGCACTGTGTAGTGTCATATTAGCAAGCTAATAAGTATAGCACACAGTTTCTTTAATAAATTAATTAAGAAGCTTCTTATCATTTAGAGAAAGATTTCAGTCTCGACCTCTTTTATTGCAGACACACCGCAAAAAAGTCGCTGAGAAAATTCACTGCTGGTTTAGCTTGTTCATAGCTGATAGATGTAAAGCGCGAATTTTATACGGGAAACTAGAAAATGTAGAGCACGCGGCAAGAGTCAACCCTCAACTGATCTGTATCGTGAACAAGTTCCACATATTCACCTAGGAGAGCAATTATGCATTATGCAGATGCAGATTAAAGCCTTAAATTTACGATTTCTTTTTCTGCGCAACACGATAGATCCATCATGATACAGGCACCTTCTTTCTTGCCAGTATGGTATCCTTCCATGATATTCCAAGTCGTCGGGTTGCCACTGTCGTCCGGAATTCGCGAGAATTCGGTACCTGTCACCAGCGCACGACCCACGATTCATAGGTAAACGAAATTATGCATTATTAACTACAGATTGCTCGTGTTAAAGCACAAATAAAAGGAAAAAATAGAACCAGGTACCTTGCAGCAAGAACAAGATAATTTATAGGAGGCTATCTTATACTTTATAGAGTTCTCCTATCCCAGTTTCCCTCAAACACAGCATCGCGGTGAATTATGCGACGCTGAAAAGTGCAATATGTTATAAAATTCCGAAAGATGAACCGACACGCGCGTGTGCTTGACATGAGATTTTTACTCATTCATGAAAGAAACAAAGAACAACAAACAAGAATGCAAAAAAAAAAAGAACGTCTCAAAGGGTAGAAAGGCGCCTACAGTCTATTAGAGAGAATTTCACACAAGAAAGGGTTTGTCAGGTCTTAAGGCAAAACAGAACTCGAACTCATGAATCACCAGCGGAGTTTATTTGCCGCATATAATCAGCCGTGCCACCTCATGTTCCATTTGTCTACGCTCTCAAGAAGCCAACTAATTTTTTCTCCAAACTATAAATGCCTACACGCATAGCCGCGCAAAAACTCCACCCTTCCCCATACACATTAACGAACACCAGCAAAGCCACTTATATAACTCAACCACGCCGACTGCTACGTTTCCCCATGTTTCCTAGCTTACCAGTTGTAGCGGGAGTGCGACACGTGTCGACACAGCCACTAACACGAGGTCCCTTAGGTAATTTATTTATTTATTTATTTATTTATTTATTTATTTATTTATTTATTTATTTATTTATTTATTTATTTATTTAGCCTCAGGGCCTTTCGGCATTACAGAGGGGAGTGGGTTACAGGGGAAACAATTGAAAAGGGGCAATATACAACAAAGGGTAACATAATCCACGATTAGTACAAAGTTTGCTAATCATACAATGCTAGCTGAGTATATCAAATATCGCGTTTACACAACGAGAACATAAGTTGAGATAAAAATAAAATGCGAGAGCTTTTTATTATACAGTATTAGCAGTGTATGTAAAATACAGCGATGGAACGCGACTGCGGGTACATTTAAATTGGGATGATGAGATTGACAGGTGCAGCATGAATATCACGCCATAAAAACGGACAGGTGACATTAGTTCATACAAGTGCTTGTTACTATACAATGTTAGCTACTGCTTTACGGAAATTCTCATTCTTATTAATACCAACAATATCAGCCGGAAGATCGTTCCAATCACGTGACGTACGAGGTATGAATGATTTTGAAAAACATGTTGTGTTACACGCAGAAATTCCAACTTTGTGCTGATGATCAATGCGGTGAGATAAGTAATATGGTCGTGACATGAATTCCGGATGTAAAGTAGGGTGGTGATACAGTTTGTGAAAAAATGATAAGCGAAAAGTTTTACGGCGTGTAGCTAGCAACTCAAGACCCAGACGGGATTTCATTGCAGATGCACTCGCCGTTCGGTTGTAATTCCAAAGAATAAATCGACAAGAATTATTTTGGATAAGTTGAATGGAATGAATTAGGTTATCGTGATAGGGGTCCCATATAGTTGAAGCGTACTCTAGTTTTGGCCTTAGCAATGTTTTATAAAATAGTAACTTTAATGACGATGGAGCGCGAGAAAAGTTACGGCGCAAATAACCCAACAAACGGTTGGCTTGATTAGTTATGTACTCAATATGTTTGTTCCATGTTAAGTTAGATGTTATATGCACACCCAAGTATTTATATGAATTCGTAGTTTCTAAAGAAATGTTATTCAGGTGGTAGACGGGCAGGTAGCTATTAGATCTAGATATTCTCATAAATTTACACTTGTTAATGTTAAGCTCCATTCGCCACAGATTACACCAGTTGCAGACGTTATTTAGATCTGCCTGAAGAGTAGTTATATCTTGTGGGGAGGTTATTTCTCTGAAAATCACACAATCGTCGGCAAACAGGTGTATATTAGAAGTAACTACTGAAGTTAGGTCATTAATATAGATAAGGAATAAGAGAGGCCCCAGGACCGAACCTTGTGGCACTCCGGACTGAACGATACTAAGTGGTGAGTTATGATCATTAGCCGTTACGAATTGGGAACGATTAACAAGGAACGACTCAATCCATTTTAGAACGTTATGATCAAGATTCAATATGCTTAGTTTATGAAGTAAAAGTTTATGACTTACTTTATCAAATGCTTTGGAAAAGTCTAAAAAAATGCAATCAGCGAGGGATGAGTGGTCAAGTATCTGGTGCAGTTTATGAGTGAAAGACAATAACTGAGACTCACAAGATAAGGCTTTGCGAAAGCCGTGTTGTGAAACAGTAAAAAATGAGTTAGATTCAAGGAAGTTCATCAGGTTAGTAAAAATCACATGTTCTAGTAATTTACAGCAGGTGCTAGTTAATGATATGGGACGATAATTTGCAGGTGAGGTTTTGCTTCCAGATTTATGTTAAGGAATAACTTTTCCTGTTTTCCATGCAAGTGGAAGAGTAGATGTGTCGAGTGATTGCTGGAAAATTTTAGTTAATACAATAGAGCTGTACAAGGAAGTGTTTTTAAGGAATTTGGCACTGATATTATCACATCCAGGAGAAGAATGCATCTTCAATGAATCTATTAGCCGAATTACACCAGTAACCTCTATAATTATCGGAGGCATCGGTAAATAGCTATAACCTTTCAGAACAGGCAGAGTAATATCAGTAGTTCGCGAGAAGTTCTTTACGAAAACATCGTTCAGGAGAGCTGCGCAATGGTTTTCTGAAACAGGGTTACCGGAAGAATCGTTAAGGATGATGGAATTATCAGGAAGGGGATGAATGGCGCGCCAGAATTTTCTGACGTTGGTTATTAGCATAGATGGTAATGTGGTTGACAAAAATGATTCTTTAGCGTGTTTGAGAGCGGCTACATAGGCGCTTGATGCGAGTGTGTATAATTTCCAACGACAGTCAGTGTTCGCTTGCTTCGCCGAACGATACAGACGTTTTTTTCTGTTTGACAACCGTTTTAAGGTATTATTGTACCAAGGCGCGCGTGGATTACAGATTATGGCACGGGTTGGAATGTGTCTGTTAGTTAGACGCTCTACCTCAGCCGCAAACATATCCCAGTTAGATTGCACAGTACGCTTATCAAAATCTTTAAGAAATTCATCCACAAATTCGCACAATTCCTTATTTATTTCTTCAAAGTTTGCTTTTTTGTAATCTCTGATAATTTTCTTGCTTTTCGGAAGTTTTTGAAAAGGAACATTAACAGGAAAAGTAATTATCAAATGATCACTAATACCTGGTAAATAATGAGTTTCCGATGCATATTCAGGACAATTCGTTAAGATCAAATCAAGAGTGTTAAAAGAATTAGGTGTAATTCTTGTGGCTTGCGTTACCATTTGGCACAGGGAAAAGGTAGAGCAAAAACCGAAAAATTCTCGTGAATCAGAAGAGGATGATAAGATAGGTTGGCCGTCTTTCCAAGTTATGTTAGGAAAATTGAAGTCGCCAAGCAGAAAAAGGGGCGTAGAATGGAATTTTGTTGTAATGGTAGAAACTACATCATGTAAATCGTGAATAAATGAGCATGGAGATGAAGGTGGACGATAGCAAACACCTAAAATTATTTTTTGGTTGTTGAGCGTTACTGTTGCCCAAACTGTTTCCAAGTTGGAACTGATGTGAATGCATGATGATGGGATATCTTTTGAGATAGCAAGAAGTACACCACCACCACGACGCTCTTTTCGATCGCAGCGATATACCAAATATCGCTCGCTACTGTCAAAAAGTTCCGAGTCGAGTACGTCGTTTGAGAGCCACGTTTCAGTTAGAGCTATTATATCAGCTGAGCAAGTGTCTATTGTGGATGCTAATGAGTCACGATGCTTAAGAATACTTCTGATGTTAGTATAAAGAACGTTGGCTTGGCTCTTTTGTTTAAGGCCACTACCCCTCGCGCATCCCTACGTAGAAGCGTGTTGCGAAGCAGCCGGTTTGCTGTTCGAGCCTCTGCTACGTTCATGAAATTCCTGAACACAGTCAGAGTTAGCTTGGTATATGTAACACTTGTTGTTCATTAGCAGTTTTTTGTAGTTAACTTTGAACTGCGGTTTGTCCGGCTGGGAATTAGCGAACTCAAAAAGCTTTTTACGAGCCAAGCGGGTTGCTGGAGAATAGTCCTCGCTAACACTGATGTTGCTGGGTTTTAACTGTGCGCGTGATGCAAGTATTTTTTCTTTTATTTTGTAGTCACCAAACTTGGCAATTACAGGGCGTTTCTTATCAGCTCTGTAAGTGCCGAGCCGGTGGGCTCGCTGAATGCAATCACTGCTAACAGAGCCAAGTGAGGCATTTAGTGCAGCGATTAGCTTTGTTTCTGTCTGCTGCCATGTTTCCTTCGAGTCGGGCAGACCGAAAAATATCAAGTTATCGCGGCGGGACCTGTCTTCCAAGTCATCGAGACGCAGTAATAATGAGTTATTGTGAGCGGTAAGGTGGTGTACAGTGTCCTGTACGCGTGTTAGGTCGGTATTAAAACGGTCCAGGGTTCTAGTCTTTTCTTCAAGGTCATCCAGCCTCTGTCGGATACTTGTTAGTTCGGTCTGTATAGTTTTTTTGTCCTGTTTTGATGGCTTTCACATCAGATACAAGTTCGGCCTGGCATTTCGAGGATTGAATAGAACGGGTGTGAACATCTTTAAGAAGTGTAAACATCGCCTTCATTTGGTCTGCAGGGTTATCGGGTAAATCTTCCAGCCCTTGCAGTGCAAGAGCACGAGTGTTTGGCCCAGGGTTAGGTTCAACATCGCCGGCACAGAGCAGTAACATAGCCATTGAGTAACACTGGCATAAAGATTCGCACAGCACCCGTGGGCACGGGAAAATAATCAGGCAAAGTTCATCCGATTTTTTAGAATATGGCAAGAATTGGGTACGCACCTGCATTGCAAAAACGTGTTGGTTAAGCACGACGCTGCCAATGCTGTTTCCGTGCCCACTGAAGAGGGTGTCGGGAGGCCGGCAGTTTTTTACGAGCCAAGCGGGTTCGTACAAGTCCACCCGTACAACTGATGACGCTGATGCTGGGGCTGGGTAGCCTGGCGGGAGCTGTACAACGGAAGTTGCGTCCAAGAAGTTGTTGGCATCCAGAAAGGAGGCGTTGGTGCGAGAGCCATAATCAAAGCCGAAGCTCCGAAATGGCGGGACTGGGCTTGTGTGACGATCAGGGACGGATGACAGCCAAGCAAGAACGAGTGATAACACCGCCTGCATTGCAAAAACGTGTTGGTTAAGCACGACGCTGCCAATGCTGTTTCCGTGCCCACTGAATTAATTAGGTTCAATAATAAGCGCTAGAACAAGCACACAGAAACGTACGTAAACCTCGCGCTTTTAATCGAACGAGGCAGCACCCTTCGTGTCCGCATACAACAGTGTACTGCGCGCAACCTTTCGCTCCCTTAGTTAGTCAACCTTTCTTATTCGGTGCGAAAAATAGCTGTGGCTGAGAGCAACGCTAGCCCGGAATCCGATTGCGACGGGGCGCTGGAGGCGCCGCTCGATGGGAGACATGATGTGAATGACTGAGCACAGCGTAACGCTGCTCGTGTCTGCCTCTCGCAAGGTGGTATTTCTTGCGAGCGCATTTCAACGAGCAACAAGACAGAGGCAGCGAATATTGTAAGCAAGAGTTTTCGAAGTGATCGGCAGAGAGATAGAGGGGACGATGCATTGAAATGTCGGCGGTCGTTCAGGCGGCGCGCGTGAACGCGTTGAGCTGTGCTGAGCTGGCTAGATAGATGTTCGGGGTTTGCTTTGCTGGCTGAACCTCCTGTTGGGCGCTCCTTGCTACGAAGAAGAAAGGGAGGGTAGGTATTGAGTGTTCTGAACGCACTTCCCTCTGATCGCATCACGTTGGAAGTGAGAGCTTGAGGGCTGTCATCATTCGCGCAACCGTTGTCTTCTTTTTGCCGACAAAAAGTTTGCGAATGATCGGAGCAATGTTTGCAAAAAGAAAAGAAGGAAGAGCAGCAACGGCATGCGGTGGAAAATATCGTCTTTGCATCACAATGACGAGCTTTGTGATCGTAGACGCCACTGATGGTGATGAAGGACGAGAGCCCGCTTGACATGTCCTTCATTTGGCTGATATGACTGCGTGGTATTTTAATAAACTTTCTTCTTCTTGAGATGGAGAAGTTATTCAAGCAAATATCACTGAATAGATTGAAGGGTGATTTTGAAATTTTAAGGCATAAAAGAACCCAGGTTACCTCCTCTTTAACGTATAATACTAATTGTTAACTAGGAATCTATAAACAAATCTCTAAATCTTGGCTCGTGCCGAAATGAGTGTTTCAAACAATCCTAAGGAAGACAGACATACGATAAAGTGTAGTTGTTTACCGTTCACCTTGATCAAGTTCGCGGCACCCCGGTTTCAGACATCGCAGCTATAAAAGACCGGAAAAACATGCAGTGTGCTGCCGCCTCAAGGTGACATGGACTGAATGACTGTCA
Organism: Hyalomma asiaticum; assembly: GCA_013339685.2. Taxonomy (NCBI): domain Eukaryota; kingdom Metazoa; phylum Arthropoda; class Arachnida; order Ixodida; family Ixodidae; genus Hyalomma; species Hyalomma asiaticum. The sequence continues at coordinate 114,498,088 of CM023482.1, read as the reverse complement.
CCTATAGTCGTTGCTTATACAACAACCACAACAAAAATGTTCGCCGCAGTGGAACAGTTGTTATCATGCCCTGCTGTTGAGTCGAAAGTGGGATCATAGATGTTGGATGCGGGAGACAAGATGTTGGATGCCTGCCACATCAGCCCATTTTCGGGAGCAGTTTGGAACACGTGTATCTGCATATATGCCGCGGAAAGCCTCGTGGCTTCCATGGTGTTTGTACAGATTGTTTCAAGGTGCGCCGGCAGCAGATGAGAGTTATTGAAAACCACAATTTCGCCAGAAGGGTGAAGCAATGAATGCGATAGCAATACATGACATAATATACAAAGTAAGTGCAGCATCTTTAGGGGCAATCTGAATTGTAGTGAACGTGGCCTTATTATTCTAGTGAGCGCTGTGTGGTGAGGGGACTGCCGTCGTCGCAACTGTATCCGAGGCGCCTAGAACGGAGCACGCTATCAAGCCGCTTCTCCGCAGTACGCTGCACGTCTGATGGCTGTCGAGATAGCGGTCGCACCAGCGAAGGCGACCGCGCGAAGTCCACAGTTGTTGCTCGAGCGACAGCACCCCCTCACATTCCTCTACCATCATAATAGACCTGACAGCATTGTTATATATGCATTACATAAACAATCTTCATTAATTTATATTTGGATACACTATATACATTTTGATGAACTATATATACATTTTGGATGAACTATATACATTATATATACACAAGTGGTGTTCTTTTACAAAGTACAAGAAGGGCGTCCCTCGATGAGCTCGGGGACTCGTTTCCCTTTAAAGGTGATTGCTTTATGACGTATGAACTCCCGCCGCGCTGCTGCCTTGGCTGGGGTGTTCATGCTGCGGAGCACTTACGAAGTGTGTTCGCTGAGTGAGCTCCCGGCGAAGAGAAAGGAAGCGCGTCAAATACTTCAATACTTCAATAAAAAAGAAAAACGAGCGACAAACGAGAGGCGTGGCCCTCTAGCGGTCACTTATCTAACTAGAGCACGCACCGAGAGCGGTGTGCGCCGCCTTGAGCGGCGGCGCGCCATCTAGTGAGCATTATTGAAATCACCGGAGAGAGCGTAGCTGCGCCTATGGCGGAACCAATGAGAACTAGTGTACACGCTGCCGACAAAGGACAGGTCGCTTATAAGAAGCATGGTGAGCAAGCTCCTAAAATGAAGCCGGCGCGTTTTCCTTTCATATGCTCCCTTATACTTTTCAGCGAGCCGCCTTCACGACACGAGAAAAAAAAAATGTGGATACCCGCTGGGATTGCCAACCCCAGACAAAAAACAGAAAAAGAGCTCATCGGAGCAGGCTTTTCCTGCGACACTTTTGGCCCTGTTTTCTTTACTCCTTTCGGGGTGTTTTGCGTCGGGGCCTGTTTTACTTCACACTCTTATTTACAGTCACAACCCATTTTGCTCAAGGATAAGCTTTTCAAGCCGCACTGCGCACCCTTCTTCGCGAGATAAGTGCTCCGTTTATCAACGCACTTGTTTCTCATTTCGCTGCGACGCCCTCTCATCTAAGGAAGGAGTGGTGCACGCTGCCCGCCTCTTTGACGGAGTGGAACCCTTGTACGTCAGCTCCACCAAAGCAAGCAAAGACGTATTTTTTTAGCATTTGTTGCGCACTCGTTATTTTGTTTGTTTTTTGTCAGTCATAAATTGCATTCGACATTGCGTTGCAGCAGGGAGTCACGCCCGAGAGCTTTGGATTGGGCGTGTGACTATTGAAAAAAAAAAAGAAAGTTCTCAAGCACGGAACTGAATCACCATCAAAGAACCGAATGTCACTCTTAGGTTTGCTTGCGAAATAAATTTCGGCACAATCCGGTTATAATCTACGCAGTTGTGGGGTAAAAATAGCGCAGTATGTCATACACAAGATACCGAGCCAAAAAGCACTAAAACCAAAGAAAGCGCAGTGATTACAAGGTTCTGTTTTGTCCTGTTCTGTCTTCTCGAGCTTTTACAGCTCCGCTGTTAAAAGCAAATGCTCACGCAATATGTTCTTTCTTGCGTGCAATATTCACACGATCGTGTTTCTGCCATTTTTCAACAGTGCCATGCAATTCTCCCAGTTGCTACTTTGCCCTCAGCGCAGGCGCCTTTATTTTGCTCCAGTGGTGTGCAGAATAATCATCTGGATGAGCAACGCACCCCCAGGAGAACGCTTCCGTAAGAGGTTCCTTCTCATCTATGTGGGAAACAATCGAGAAGCGATGAGGTCCTTTGTTCAAGAAGTGCACATGATGGTCGCGAAATGACGCAACAGCAAAACATAGAGAAACTGCTAGTAATTGGTCTCAACTTACGCTCTATAACGAACTAGCCTCAATGAAAAAGGAACTTGTTCGTTATGATAGTCGGATTTGTTCGTTTTCGCTATCGACCTTTCAGGAGATTTCGTGCACGCTGCGTTGATCATCGTACATCGCAGAGTTCGTAGATCATCATCCACCGAAAGATGATCTCTATACGTTGTCTTGAGGTCTGAACAACAAATATTCACTTGAGGCATCGCTCGCCTGCACGTTTTCACTATATATGTAGAAAAAGATTATTATGCAGTAGCAGTCAGTGCGTTATTTAGATAATGTGCACACGCTGCCTCAGGTGTTCACGTAAAGGAGATACCATCTTTAACGGAAAGGTAAGATTAGCAAAACTTCAATATTTGGTGTCTTCTAGCACGAGTACTTGGTTAAAGACGGCGCTTTCATGTGCTTAAGTTGCCAAAGCTGTAGCCGTTTTCCATGTGCAGTCGAAGCATAACACAGAAAAGCTGTGTCTAGCGATCTCACTGCATATTTTACAGTTAAATATCAGCGGAACCAGATGCGACATGGGCTCTATGAAACATGGTTACATCTGCTCATATATGGACAGCACAAGTGTACACGGTCAATGAACTCCGATGTGTAAGCGCTGTACTTGGTGAGGAATAGACGTCTGGTTCTCATACACGTATCTGTAAGGACTGGCATAAGGAACACTGATTTTTCTAACACCTCTACAACTTATCGCAGTTGAATCAACTCCGATGTGTTATCGCAGTTGTCAACGCCTACCGTTTAAACAAAACGGACTTTCACGTTTACCGTAGCAGTCAATGAAGTCATTTCCCAGCGACTACTAGATCTAGGAATTAGCTTGTATCGGTGCAGTACTAACTGATTTAGTGTCACGTACACAGAGCTTATTAATGCCATTATATCCATTCCACAATAATTACAAAGGATCTATTCACGGCGAACAGTCACTGAAACGCCAGAAGTATATCTCACTACATGGCGCTACATATGAAGAATAAACGAACATGGAGAACTGAAAAAAAAAATAAAGGAACATCCGGTTACAGCGACAATAACGAGGAAGATGGCCAGGAAAGGAAAGGGCCTAGGGCGGAATGCTCTCGGGCAGACGTGCAGGCAGCTCGGCCGGAGCGGTTGCTTCTATTCTGAAGGACGTTTCTATGGTTGTTGTCCCAAGAGAACAATTTACGAGGCATATCTTCAGGGTTGAGTGAGTTACCGCAGACGCCATAGCGTACATTATCTTTGGCGGAAGCGACCCAGCAGCTATCGTCTCCGTGCCTCGCTCCGCCTTTTCCCTTACCCCTCACTGCGCACAATCTGAGCTCGGAGCTTCACACACTCGGAACACGGATCCCGATAGAGAAGGACTAGACATAAGTGCAAAAGATACCCAACGTCTCCACCCTAGTAAATGTTGCGTAGCTATTCAAGTTTAAGTTAACGTGGCATTGCCTAAGCGTTCGTGAAATACCGTGGTACGTGTGTTTACGAGCTCAGAGAGCTGAGAGCACGAGGACACCGAACATAATCGGAAGCTTATGCAAACAAGTCAGCATTTGTTCGTCTAAAGTAAAACAATAAAGTTGTGGAGGTCTGAATGACAGATGACCATGGAAACTTCATTGTTATCTTGAATAGTCTGCTGAGTTCTAAATTTAGCGTTCGAGCAGAAGGGACATCCTTTCTATAGTAACTGAGTGTACGTTGAAATGAAATGAATGTTCCACTGTTGTTTGTTCCACGCTATTGTCCTGATATCAGGAGAGTTGTGTCCTTGCTTATTTGCAGCAAAACCCTACGTCGTCGTACGGTTTCAATCTCACCTTTATTCCTCCGGCTTGTTTTTCGTGTTTCTTCGAGAGCGATATTAGCGTGTGCCGAATAAGCTGCAACGAATTTTGATCTCCGTATTGACACTTGCCACTGTCTTGACTCGTTCACGGGGATCGCGCCATCACTTCCTTGTATCGCGAAGCGCAGGACGCGCTTATTTTGTACGCTTCTTCGCGACTGGCGCGGACGGTTCTGCAGACTTTGCATCCCCGGTGCGAATGTTTTAGTTCCTTCAGAATAACAGTGATAATACTAGAAAGCGAAGTGACGAATGCATAAAAAAAAATTCACAGCATATCCACGGAGTGAATGATGATGAGTGGGCGAAGCTCCTGCACTGACGTCCAGCCCTGCACTGACGTCTGCACTGACGTCCTGCACTGACGTCCTGCACTGCCGTCCTGCGCTGACGTCCAGCCCATCTCACGTCGTAAACGACGTTGTCTGTGCTGCTTGCTGCTGAGATTCGGGTACAGGGGAGAGAGATGGTTACCAATGCTGCGTGCAGCAGAGATCCCATTTAAGCAAGCATAAAGCAGCATTTGTATTATTATTACTCTATTTTTTTTATCGCCGCCTGTCGTACCACGCTTGTTTTCCTTTCCGCCTGCGTGTCGGCAAGCATGCTTGGCAGTTGACATTAAGAAGACACACATTGCATTCCTCAGCAGCAAGACTGTATAATACCCAGAAACCTTCTCCGCAGGGCATGCAGGAGACTGCGCTCACAGCGGTAAATTTATTGCAAAGGTCAACGTTATGGCTTGAACAGAACGTTTCATTGAACTGGAGTATTCAATCTCTGTGCCGAAGATATGTGCGAAAAACACGCAGGCATTGTTTCACATTTTTCAGATGCCCACTGTGTTACTCACTATGCCCACTGTGTTACGTGGGAGGTCGTCCTCGCTACATTTTCTTGGATATTCCTGTGTTCGCAGCCTCGAAACTGTTAGCACAACTCGTAGCCGTGACCGTGAATGAAGAACATTCTGTTCTTTTTTTGCCGGATAAGGCACAACGTCGCGCATGATCTCCTGCGAGGTGGAAGCTGAAAAATAAATCTTCGCACGCTGGGTGTTATGACCCACTTCTAGTGCCACGCGTGAAACGAACTCCAAGCGTGGAGGTCATCAATCGAGCCATGCCGCCACGCCAACGTGAACGGGTTTCGCGACTCACGTTCGGACTTGCGCGCGTGAAGCGTACGTGCGGTACGGGCGATTCCTGCTCTCTTCTTTTCGGCGCCCACCCCTTCTCCGCCGATGTGGACCTCGGCCTTCTTGAAATGTGTACGCGGTACGCCTGGCGACGAGTTCCTTATTTGTCCACTTCATTTCATTTTAATTTATCTCATAATTACTTCAAGCAAGACTCACAATTCGGCCGCCTCTATGCCAAAATATAGGGCAGATTCTTTCGTTGCATAACATTACGTCCTGATTGCGAATCAACTGCTTCTGCTTTTCACAGGGATGCGTTACTTCTTTTTTTTTTCAGGCATTCTCTGAGCACCGTCGTCGCTTGCAAAGCGGAATTCGTCTATATAACCGAATCGGCACTGATAGAACGTGAGCGTCTGCTGCCTGGGTTTGTCTTCTGAGGTTTATTTAGTGGCTGATGGGAAGACAAACCTGGCGGCGCATGCCTTCTTTTCTGATGGCTTCATTACGCCTATGTTATGTACTGTTATTTCTAAACGACATGGGACCGATTGGCAGCATAATATTTGTGGCACGGCCGCTTAGCTAAGATCGTCACGTTTGTCGCGTTCTAACTCGTTCTGTATTCAAACAATGCACCATTTTTTACGTCGAACAGTACCCAACGTCCTTAAATATAACGCTAGTGATTTTCAAAACAGAAAAAAAAAGACAAATTACGCCTGTAAAAATAAAACTCTCAAATTTCGATATTCATGGTAAGCCTCTCATGTATTAGCGAAATTTAAATATTTTTGTTCGTAGTCCATGACGCAAAAGCCCCAATCGTAAACTTGTGCACAGCAATATCATACATACCAAAATAAGGCTGCTTAGCATGGTTAGACGTGGTTGCATAAGAGAACTGGATCACAGTTTTCTCTCTTTTTTTTTTTAGATAAGGACTACGGCCTTCGAGGAGACCGCAGGCGCAATGGACACAATGTAAATATACGTGTTTCAGATGTTCAGAAGATATACCGGTGCGAGTACGATAAGGCTCACGCACAGTATTGCCACAAGAGTTACGCAAGAGAAAAATGTAATGACTCAACTCAGTCTTTCTGGAATGGTTCTGTCTCCCAGAATAGAAGCTTAAGTATGAGGGTGTCTCAAGAGTCAAGGCTGCTATCGCCAGACGCTGACTGGGTCATCAGCGGTGATTTCGCAGAAGGGGCGGGCAGTAAATGTCGGTAGTGGTGAGCTTAAAGAACGGTCACTCACTCTTTACGACACGACAGAGATAGCAGAAAGCCGCTGCCTATTTCAACATCGCCAGTGTCTTCGGCGATATCTCCTCTCCAATTGTGAGTGAGCTCAAAAACCTGTTATTGCAAGAGGACACGAGTTCTTGCACGCCCTATATTGTAACACGACTCTCCTGCGACATCGAACTCACATCATATCGGCCGCACGTGGAAGGAGGGCTGTGTAGGACACTGAAGTATTTATAAGCACTAAGAACGAGAGCTGTCGGCGTGATCTGGGCGACACTTGAACATTAAAGTCACTGGGGAAAATGCGCAATTTCATCTCTCAACACCGGTGGACTCTGCTTGCAAGGCACATTTCCGAAGCCCTTTTTTGCCAGGAACTGCGGAATTTTTCTGACCGAAAGTATCATATTAGGTGTCGTGCTGTTAACTTTCACACGACATTGTTTCACAAAGAGGTAAGCGAACGTCGTCTTTTTATTTAAACGCGCACTTCATTCTATACGACACGCAGTTTTCCAAGACAAAGGTTAGAGTGCTGCCTCTATTTTTCTACAGACGCTCTTGGGCCCTAAGCACACAACAAGAAAGAAAAGAAGAGGGTATACTCAGAGCACTGATTACACCATGAGAAAAAAAAAAGCACTTTGTATTACCGACGGAAGCTAAGGGTGTATCAAAGCAATCCGCACAGCAGCACAAACCGAAGTCACGGTTATCCATGGAAACAAGCAACACAATGACGCAATACTACAAAACTCAATACACATGTACATACACAACATATTTGAAAGGGTATTGGACACAGATTAATTATAATTTGTTAGACTGACTAGGCTATAGGTCTGCACTTGATCTATAGTATGGTCAGCTGGACGTGAAAGCACGAAGGCAGGCGTAGAACAAAAAAGACTATGAAAGCGTTGCTTCTTACGCGACCCCTATACGAGGCACCTGTGACATGATTGCATGGTCAGCCTTATATGAAAAACCGCCACTACTGTTACTATCGAAAAAATTACGTTTCAGAAAACAAGGATTTTTCACGGTTAACTCGCCGAATACACTGATTTTGCCGCGCCAATAGTCAACATTATAAAACTAGGCGCATAGTCTTTAATTTCAGTACTATGTTGAAGGAAGACGTTTATGTCGGAGTTGCAATAGTAGAGCACTAATGCATCACTTCGGAGAAAAACAAAGTCAATTAGCCAAACAGCCGTCTTTGTCTCCTTCGCACTTTCGCGTGTAATTTGCCTTGTGCTGTTCTACGGAAGAAAGCACAGCCATTGCCCTAATAATATTGCTCTCACAAATTTACCGAAAACAGACGACTGTCGATCGGACGTCTGAACACGCCGGAAACTCCGATACTTTGTCGTGTAGTCGAAGTTTTTCGAGAAGTACACAGTAAGAATAGAAAGAAATCTTGTAGGTGATTAAAGACGCCCTGCCACACCTGTGACGAAATTCTACAGACGCAGCGAGCCAGTAGAGCTAAAGAGTAGAGCCAGTAGCAGCTAGTCAGTGAATCGCTACAGATTGTAACGGTATTGTACTCAGCCGTACTCGGCAGTGGCAGTTGGGGTGGGTGAGCGACTTGTCACAGGCGACTGATCCGTCTGGATGTTTAAATGCAATCACGGCTGTAGTCGCAGGTGATTGAAATAACCTGATATTTAATGGCTAACTTTCTCACTGTATTTTGAGCATGATAATTGTTTTGGGCACGATGGTTGGTCATGATAATTGAAGCACTTTATCATTTGTTGTGCTGCAAAAGATAACAAAGAGAAGACACAGTCATATTTCACTACTACACGCAAATCGCCACCGCACCATAAATTGTCATGGCTGCTTTGCAGGCTGCAAACTGTGAAACGGAACCATTATAATAGATTCCCTCGTTCACAAAAGTTCATTTCATGATGATAGGTTACGTGCCACTTCAAGCCAGTAGGATTACGCTGTTAGGAGTATGTGCGCATCGTCATTTAGTTTCTCCTCCCCTTAGATTATTCCTTCCTTTTCCACTTTCTCCTCCCAAAGTGTAGGGTGCCAAAATAAGTAGTAGGCGAAGAGCATCCAGCCTTTCAATTGATTTAATTGTTTCTGAACATATTCTGTGAGATTACCTTACCTTTGGCATATCTTAGACGGATAAATTAGAAATTCGTAGAATAATCAGGACAAGACGTGTACGGTAATTTTCACACTCCTTCGCCATACGCTGCAACTTTAGTGCTCGTCATTATTTCACTGAGATAAATTTCCAATCTTTGCGTGTTCTTGACGGTTCACCAAGTAAGCGCGAAGCGAGGGGTTATCCAGCGAAGCCCGTCTCGAACAAAGCGTCCATGTAAAAAGAGAGGGAGAAGTCCCGTGCTGTTTTGAAGCACGATTGTGCTAAAGCAGTTCTTGTATGTGTGTGTGTCATTTTTTTTTTCATTCTACGTGATTTTGCATGTCTGTGTCGTTCATTCTGAAATCATCACAGTCGATTCAAGAGCAGCTTGGCTGCCGCGATGCTTCACAAGTCTACTTAGTCTGATGTTCCGATGGAGGGGCAAAAGGCCTAGTAGTAGCTACACTAAGGTTATAAGCCTAAATTTAACTCTTCTTTCGTATTTTCTCTTTTTTTTCAAATATAAGCAGCACGAAAGGAAATATATTTCACAAGTGCACAGCAGTTACGCCATAGTGCGAGGCGGTGCCTTGTGGCACTTGATTAAAATAGAGCAGCCTGGTCGCAAAGAGGATTACAGACATGCGTGTAGGCGGTGGTGCTTGCTTCGCTTTTATAGATATTAATGTCTCTCTTGCCAGGCTCTCTAAGTGCCCTCCGTGGGATAATATTCCTGCTCAAGCCATCACCAGAAGTGCTTTTCGCTCAAGAAGGTGCTCCTGCTACATAAATTAAGTCAGGAGAAAAAATGAATTCGTCGAGTGATTATGACTTACTCGCGTCGCTCTTGGCTTTATTTTGTGCAGCGATCTTCTCGTTATACTGTGAAAGCTGCAGTATACATTCGCGAAGCTTGGGCGTAATTAACATTCTCTTCTACTACTTGTCACTTTCTTCCAAGCAAACAAGCAGCCAGATGCGAGCAACGTTCGCAGGAAAGGGGCCAGCGTGTTTGGGATTCTGAGGTATCGAGGGAAGGGGGGGGGGGGGGAGGTGGGTCCCATTGTTCGTCTTAATTAAAAAAATCAATGTTCTTAGCTTGCTTCTTATCGCTCCTTATGTATACTAAACACATGCAATGTTTCTCTATCTATACCACTAAATTTCATTTTCATTCTGATTCTTCGGATAAACTGTCTCTTAAGGTTCATCGATTATCCGTTTTAATGAAATATCTAGGGACTTCAGTGGCTCCAAACCAAGACATTGACGGCACGAGACTGCAAGCGATGTACCCGGCCTGCTACTCCAGCACTTGCAAATTTCGTGAAGAGTCATGCACCCTATACCTTCAGAGAAGGCGACCAACTCTCGTCCATTCATTCATTCATTCATTCATTCATTCATTCATTCATTCATTCATTCATTCATTCATTCATTCACCGCTTCGGCCTGGTCGAAAATACAAAAAAAATTGCTTTATCCTGACAGCTATGTCTGTTCCCCAGCATTCATGAAGCTATTTTATCATTATACCTAGAATACAAAGTATACATCTCCGTCGGCGTTTAATGTACATCAGATCACGTAAAAAGTTTGCAGTTAACAGGCATGCACACATCTACTTCCTGTTTCCGACGGCAAAACTCGGCAGAATAATGTCGCGCCATCAGCTCGGCGTCATCGCTAACACTGGTTTACCTTGCCTTGGACAAACACTCGTTCTTGACACGACTAGTTCAGAAACGAAAGTAGCAAGAGCACTGTTGAAAAGCGAGCATCCGGAAGGGACTCACTTGCCAGCAATTTCGAGGCGAAGGAAGTTTCTTCCGGAGGTGTGGAGGCCGGAGGAAAGGTTTACACCTGACGACCCGAGTGACACGCTGACGGTACGAGAGGTTGGCGGTCGCGAGCCGTAACAAAAACAAACACCAAGCTCTCTCCTCCTCTCTCAGTTCAGAGCGAAGCAATGCACAAAATGTAATAAGCGAAGACCCTGGGAGACTTTGTATGTAGATCGCAGTGCAGCGAAGGCACGCACGGAATAGCTGTAGTCGGCATGGTCTCGTCGCCTGGTTCCCTGCGCCTTGCATCGCGCCATCTGCCTTGTCGTGAGTTTTCTGTCATGTATATAAAAAGGGGAATCTTGCAGCCACGTCCTGTCAGCTTGCGACGCATTTAGGGAGTAATAAAGCCTGAATGAAAAAATAGAAATAAAAAATCTATACGAAAACTAAACTGCTTTTTCTACCTGACGCGCCTTCCGACGGCATAAAATATATGGGCGAGCTCGGGTACACTAAGCTGAATGCTACGGCGGGACGTTATTTATGTCGTGCACTCAGCAACAACGTGGGTGGGTCTCCTGCAATGGGGGGGGGGGGGGGGGGCACTGACAACGAAACAGAGGTGAAAAAGAAAGTCACCAGGGTAGATGGAAGAAATAAAACAGAAGAACAGAGATATAAGACAGAGATAGAAAACACCGATCGATAGTTTCTGGCGACAAACAAGAACTATTCTACAACAGCGCAACCTAAAGCCAGTAGAACAGAAACATTTTCAGAAGCGTATTTATTCTACATGGTTCGCGAAAAACAAAGAAAAAACAAGAGTCGGCATACTGCATCCAAGTGCGGAAGGCACAAATATTTCTCCTGACTTGCGCGGCTTGAGTATAAGAAGCGACGAAAGAAACAGCATTCGAATGATGCTGAGGCAGTCACGAAAATGTGTTCGAGCTAGGCTGACAATCAGGGAAAGGGGTTCTATATTCACTTCTGAAAAATTAAATTTAAAGAAGCTCCTGCGCAGCTTTATTCAGTGGATCAGTTTTCACATCGGCGTACTTTTGTCTGCAGGATAATTTAAGTCGAGTATCATTTAGATGGCATGACTGGGAAGTTATAATTGTTTTAACTAGCGTCGCCTCCATATATTCGGTTTTTCATTTCACATCACGGTGCACGTATTGTGTTCATAAGGAGCAGACTTAAATGTCGCAGCTTCCATTTTTTTCTTCTCCCAGCTTTCACTTCTGAGCTTGCAACACTGCCAAGTGCGTTGTTGTTCCTAGGTTAATACTTTCATCAGCCATACCACTTGCACCTTCACTGGGACTAGTATTGTATCTTTCGTCAAAGGATACCTGACTTTGAGTGTCACAGAGAAACGAGGAGGGAGGTTGTACATCTTTTATGTAAAACTGGCTCGCTCTTGAAAACGGTAAGCGGGCAGTGAGTCTTTGCCACTGACATGCATGCATGTTTCTTTCATTCGAGTTATTTTGATATTTGGATAGAAAAAAAAACATAACAGCCGTCTTAGCTCGCTACTAAAATGAGAGTTGGTCTGAATTTGCAAGTACAGAGGCGTGTATTCTTAGCTTCTCTAACACACGCGCGCGAACCATCTTTCAAACAAAAAGGTGAGAGAGCAGGATGAGAGTGACACTATGCTTGACTGAAATAAGGAGAGGCTCTTGAGCATTAAAAACGCTTTAGCTGACTCCTTTGCCGAAATTATAGAGTCGTGGCCGAAATGAAGCCAAGCTTGACGCAGGGAATGTAAAAGCTACCTTCGAATGTAATCTTTCATACCATGAATCTGGTACTTCGCTTAACTTCATTTTTCATCAAATTGTGGTTCTTTCGTCACCCTAAACCACCGTCTCAGGAAATGTCGTCGCACACGCCAGTAGGATCCATGGAACGAAAAGAAATGCGCTTATGGAGATTTCAGAAACTGTCCGGAGCCGGATCTTCTTGGCCGTAATGGAAGAGAGAGACGAGAAAAATCTCACATTTCATCGTTTTTTAGAATATGGATTCCTTCCGAAATTGCGTTCACAGTTGAGCTTTCATCGTTGGAGAGCTTACCTTCCTGGCGAACGCTTCCGACTGATTCCTACGTATAGTAAATAGACTTCGATTTTGAGCTCGCAGATACGCGCCGCCGAAGGGAGGCGTCACCGCTGCTTAGCTCAACTTGCTTTATGGGTTTTACGTCCCAAAACGACGATTTGATTATGATAGACGCCGTAGTGGAAGGCTCCGGGAATTAATTTCGGCCGCTTGGGGTTCTTTAGCGTGCACTGACATCCCACAGCACACGGGCTTGAACATTGCGACTCCACCGAAATGCAGCCGCCGCGGCGGGGATTCGATCCCGCGACCATCAGACCAGCCGCCGAGTGCCATGACGACTAGACCACCGCGGCGGGGCATGCTTAATTCAATAATTTACCGCCCACTACTACGTATTCATTTTTCTATGAGGGTTCAGAAGTGTTGTTGACACAGATACGTCTCGTTGAGACAGGTACGACACAGACACGTCTCGTTTTATTCTGGTTTCAACTTCCCGACGAGCTAGTGTATAAGGTAACACTGCCTACGATTCGTTTTGTCTTATCCTAATAGCGCGTTATTCGCGACCGATTCACAGTGTTGACGGACGGAGAAAAAAGGGAAGACTACGGTGTGACCGTTATCTTATAATGTTCTGATTTTTCATCCGTCACACTTAAGGAGAGCAGGAATATCGAGTAAGCAGCTACGAGTAGAGCTGTAGTAGCTCGGGAGGTCTTACGCTGTTTCCCGGGAGCTGGTACATTGTTGGCGATGAGTGATCCTCTTAGAATTAAATCTCTCCTGCAGTTCTTCCAGATGTCATCCCAATGGCGCCTTCAGCTGCGAGTTGAAATTGTATGTATGCACATTGCGTGTTGAGTTTTACAACAACTAGCATGACACTTGCATCATTATACTTCATGTTTAGTTCGCCGTGGAGTGCTCGCATTGCAACCTTGCAAGACCTCGTTGCAGCTGTCGGTCAATTTCATGGCCCAACTTTCAGTTACATTAAGCAACTTGATATCACACACACAAAAGAAAGAAGGCTCGTGACAGCACAGCCTCTCGTATATAGCCTCCTCAGTACTCAACGGCGGGTAAAAATGCTGCAGTAAATTAATCGTAGAAAGACAGCTTCACGTCTACTGAAGTGCGTGCGAGCTAAGAAAACGTAGCATACTACAGAAGGACGGCACATCTTGCGTGGTCAGAGAACGTGTTGTGAGATGGCACGATAGCGAATAGAGGGGAAATGAAGTTAGGCATCTAGACAAGCCAAATGTGCCGCTGCAGCCTTCTTCGTGACAAATTCATTGCTCATATCTCCTCATTTCGGATGTCTATTCCCCTGGGCACGTGCAAGAGCTATGAAACCTCCATCTCCATCGTCATCCTAGCATATACAAACAAAATACGTGATAAGTCACGTCACAGGAAAGCCAAGTCACCAAGCGTTGGTTGCCTAGAAGGGAAGGGAACCAATAGCCTATAGGCGACGACTTGTAAGACGAACCGAATACCGCAGCAAATCTCATTTGCTCAAGCATAGGACACAAGTCTTTCCTCATATGAGCCTTAGTATGAGGGCGGCTACGTTTACAAGCATCTTGGTGCCTTCTTGCATTGTCGCCATGAGTGCGTTGTGTCGCTTTAGGGCCCGACTTGAGACAATCCCCCTTCATGCTTCGGAAATAAAGTGTGAAACGAATTGTCTCTTCAAATGGTACAAGTGGGAGAGCAATGACGATATACACATGGTTCAAGAAGGTAATTATAAGGATAGTTCCAGTTTTGTGATCTGTGCGCCTGCAATTATTGCGCATAACGCTTATATTTTAGTAGTGCTATTTGAAATAAACAACGGGGATTATGGCAATCGATGCCATAACATAACATTCTCAGTTCACATAACATACATCGTCAATTAGTTGTATTTCTCTATTCTGCACTGGTCTGATTTGCCTGATACATGCCTTCCTGCCTCCCGATAAGGGTCCCAGTCGCTCATATAGTAATTAACCTGTAGCGACGGCCCGTCACTTGTTTCTCTCTTTCCCTGAGAAGGCAAGTCGGCGAAAGCTGAAAATGGCAGACCTGGTTTACTGAATTTTGAGTTTGTAGAGGGAATTGTCAATTTTTCTGAAATAATAAAATCTAGGAGGCATGGGGCGAGTCTTAGTTGTTTCTGCGCCGGAACTGGCAGACTGGCTAGCATGTTGCTCAGCAGTGACCACGCCATGAAAAAATTCAATATCAGAAAATCTCGCCAGACCAAGCGCATGTTGGATATCTGGTGTAGAGCATTGAATATAAAGTTTCCTTTAATGAGGCATGCCATATTATTGCGGCAGCACTAATTGGCTCGTTATTTTACCCCGCCATCGTCAAGAAGCCATTGCCGGAAAACGACAGACAAATTGCGCCATTGACACTAAAGAAAATGGCCACCACGAGGAGGATGTAAAGCTCTGTCCTACTTCCATTGGTACGACTTCCTAATCGAGCGCCGTTATTGGACAATAACATTCTAAAATCAGTTAACAAATGGAGGAATCAAAAGTCGATGATTCCTCCGAGGTACGTGGTATCTTCGACGTGGTGTGCTAGGAAGGGCGCTCAGGCACCTCCGTTAATTTCGGTTCGTCGTCAAACATTGAGCATCCTCAGACAGCGACATTTAGAGGTAAGGCTTTTACCTGCCGACAAGCAGCCCGTTGACCTCTAAGGCAAAAAAAAAAAAAAAGAGCGCCTCGATATATGTCAGTGTAATTAATGCAAGATGTTTACCGAGGAATAAAAATAAAACTAAACAAATCAAGAACACGGCGTGGGGAAATAATGTGTGAGGAGTGTTCCCCATTAAGGACGCCGGGCCGTGGGAAGCTCCGGTGCCTGTTTCCGGAGGGATGATGAGGGGGCCGCACAGTCTCTACACAGGCAGACAATTCGGGAAGCTACCACTGAACTTGAACTTGAGATTGTGAGACTAAGGATGCTGCAGGACCACGCTGGGCACCGCTTATGTATAACAGCTATTCTCCGCATGTTCCTGCGTCCATTTCTCAACGCAGCTTCAGTGTGTTTGCCTTTTTTTTGATCACTTCACAGTTATCTTGTCAATGCCGTTCGAACAGAGAACGTCGGAAGATCTTAGTTGAGCTTTATTTTATGGCATATTCACAGATTCCATTATATAATGACGCATTGTAAAATACGGTACATGTCTTTATTCAGTTTATATTATTGTGTGGGTCATTTTTATTTAGAACACCCTGCAGGATCAGGTTAACTATCTGTCTAGTTAATAACTCACCATGAAGTCGTCTGCCACGGTGGTGCAGTGGTTATGGCACTAGGCTGCTGACCAAGGGGAGGTAAGTTCTGTCGTAGACTCGACGGTCGCATTTCTCATGGAGCGGAAAATGGCGGACGCTTGGGTAATAAGACTTAAGCGAGGCCAAAGAATCCTAAGTAGACCAACTTCGCAGAGCCCTTCATAATCACATCGTAGTTTTGGCGCTTAAGACTCCAGCAGTTATTTATCAACGTACTTTTTGTAATCTCTTCCACTGTGCACGCAACAGCCTCGCACATTTGAGACATGCACAGACTAACTGTCAGTAGGTTACAGCCAACCAATACGGGCTAGTTAGTGTGTATTCATCTATTAAAAAAAGCGCGAACACAGAAATACTACATAGGGAAGAACTGACAGCATGAGGGCTGTAAGTACTTCCTTGCGTCCTTGTGTGTTCGCGCTATTTTTCAAGTTTACTGAACCTCTCCTGAAGCTTACTGTTTTACCTTGCGCATGTTGCACTGAAAGTAAAAAAAAAAAAAAGCTTGTTACGAGTTACAGCCTGTAACGTAGTACATAGCCCAAGCTCAAAACACTGTGGCCATGCAGAAAAGTAATTGAGATGCGGTCCAACGAAGCACGTCCAACGTGTGAACTGCTGACCCATGCCTAGATGCGACAAATCCTTCGCAAGGAAAAAAGGAACATCATATTTCAGTCGAGAAAAGTATGGATTGCGCAAAGCCTAGCCAAGCGGCACAACTTCAAAACCGTAACAGAAGCCTGTCATCAGCACTTTTCTGTGGTGGAACTAAAGACTGCAAAGGTCTCTTGACATTTTAAAATGCGTACGAGACGAACCAACGAAAACGAAAACAAGAGCTGCGCCTTTCCAGGGCGAAGCATGTCGGCCTGCGGCAGAGTACAAGTTGTTTGCGTGAAGAAAGCGCCAACAACTTCTTGTACTTTAAACTGAGATCCTCGAAATATTGCAAAGCTTCACGTGTCAGGTGCAGGACACTTAAAACGGCCGCCCGCGTAAGCCCATGCAATATGATACAAAAAATTTACACGTCAGAAAAGAAATTTTGTGTAATACGTGACTAACGTTACCGCGTTGTACATGTATTGTCAGGCCCTTTGTGTTTATGTAGGTCGACCTGCTCAACGACGTATAACGGCGCAATGCGCTACCTGAAGGTGCAGCATGCTTGTCGCCAGCGAATGGTATACAAATGTGTAACACAAGCCTGTCGAAGGCGGTTGAAGTACGTCTGACACACACGTTAAACGTCACCACGTTTTTTTCCTTGGAAAGTGCTGACCGAGAAGCTTCCACCACACTACATTCACTTTGGCCAAATCGCTCATAGACCGCAGTGTATCGCAAAATGTAGTGCACGGTCCAAAAGGATTCTCCACGAACCCCTTCCGAAATTGATTTTGTCGCCGCCGCACACGACTAACGACGACGAGCCTCTGTTTCCATTCTGTGTACGAGCCCCGGCCTCTTATTAAGCCGTCGTCCTGCAAGCTTAGAACCCCTCTCTGCTTTTGCCGTCTAGCTTCGTTGCGTTGCTGCGTTCGCAGTTAGGCTTGTTCGAGTCGTTTTAGGCGCTAAGCTGCGATTTTGTGCGCTTGTACAGCGCGGTCACAAGCGACAATGATGCTTCTCTGGGAATATTATGTAGCATCATTTAAGCAGGCGCGAGCGGTACTCGCGGTCGAACACCTTGATCTCGCGCTTCGCACGTCGGACCATGTTTATTGCATGGCGAGCTTACGAGGCCGTAGTGCACTTGCGGGCCTTACCGCTCCTTCCGCTAAACCACACGCGAGCGAAGTTTATGTTCGTCTCTGTCACATCGCAGTCCGTTGCCGCCAAAATCGCGTTCATGTGACGCTAGCGTGTTCGTTTGTGTGCGCACTTCCAGAGCGACAAGCCGTCCAGTCAGACATCGGCGCAGCAAATGGTCAGCTGGACTTTCATAGAAGTAATGAACGTTGCTGCGCTAGTAAGTTCTTAGATTGATAAATTTCTGGGCTTTTACGTCCCGAAACCACGATATAATTATGAGAGACGCTGTAGTGGAGGGCTCCCCAAATTTCCACCACCTGGGGTGTTTTAACGTTCACTGACATCGCACAATACACGAGCCTCAACATTTTGCCTCCATCGAAATGCAGCCACCGCGGCCGGGATTCGATCCCGTGACCTCCTAACTGGATCCGCAGACGAGTGCCACGGCCACTAGACCGGCGTGGCGGGGTTAGTTAGTTCCTAGACTCCGAAAATGTTCTAACGGCGCAAAGGCAGCGAGATGCGAAAAGGCGCGCGCGCGTGGTGTGTGTGTGTGTGTGTGTGTGTGTGTGTGTGTGTGTGTGTGTGTGTGTGTGTGTGTGTGTGTGTGTGTGTGAGAGAGAGAGAAAGAGAGAGAGATCCCGTCTGTCTTGACGTCTCGTGTCATTCATGCAGCGTAAACATTCTGATCGGTTTGTATAGTTTACGCATTACAGGAAAACGTTGGTACAGGAATGATATATGATCGATACGGCAAGCAAAGGAAGCGACCTTTGTATTTCTGCTTGCGCAATGTGAGCTGAGCAACTGTGAACCAAGTGACTATCCAGGAAATGGTCATCTAGTACTGGAGATGCTTCCTTCGCTCCGTCATCTGAGAATATTGATTGGTGCTTTCGGCAAGCGTGCAAGCGCAAAAAGCTCGGTTAGGGCGGTGGCCGATGATCCATTGTCTTCCTTATCGGCAAGAGTGTTGCCTAGACCACTACTTGTCTTTTGGGTGTTGTAAAGCTTTCTTACTTACGTTTTTATTTCCTTCGTGAGCTGTTCCTGGTTCATGTTTTCAAAATTTCTACTTCCTTCGGACGAATATTCTCATCTGTCACGTTCTGGGGCGTGAAAAAGTCATCCCATTCTCCGAGTGTCTTGATAGGTTCTTTTTTCGCGCGCTATCTAGAAGCGAGACGCTCGAGCAGCCACTACACTTTCCCCACAGATTATTTAGGCCGTTTCATCATCCAGGAGTGGACCGCGGCTGCAAGACTTGCCCAGTTATATCTAGGAAAATCTTGATTTTTGGGTGGCATTAAAAAATAAATTCGTGAGAACAAAGCCTAAAAAGCGTCTCCAAGACGCTACTCCATGCTCAAGCTCAATGTCGCTGCAAGGTTAACGGTTTTAAGCACGTGTCACGTTACACTGTGTTATTAACGGTGATTAACGGTGATAACTTCATGGTACAGAACGTGGCGCGAGGCAGCAGGACCATGCCACGCTGCTCCTCATTGAGGAAAGGTGCGGCTTGTAAGCATAGCAGACAAGCAAGTGTCTAATAAAGCAATGTATAGACACATAGTTGTTCCAGGCAGTGACGATGAATTAATAACGAGAATGGGCGCTCGAAGATGCGAAATCATATGTTAGCATATACTTGTACTTTCCCCAAAACACATTCCACCCATTGGAAACATAGTTTAACGCTACCGCCTCAGGATGTGGCCAAGTTAACGATATGCTAATTGTTGCCCCTTGAAAGCGCATAGTCCTTAATCTCAATTGAGGCAAAGTGTACGGACTTTATGCAATCAGCCTATTACAGGGAGCTTTGAAATACTCGCAGATTTCATTCACGTTTAATATTGTACTGCAATATTTAAAGTTTTCCTTCTACACCTAGTCTGCGCCTTACGTGATCCTTAGCAGCAGTTGCAGTTCTGGACTTACGATGCTAAAGAGATTAACAGAGCCAGACTTAGCGCTACACATCTTGATGTTCTCCCCCACCCAGATAAGATTTTATTTTAGACTATTGTGTTCTGCATGAACATGAATTCTCGTCGCCCTATTACGGCACTAATGGTTCAAATTGCTGCGTAAGTCTGCTTAGCATTTTAGATAGACAAACGTGTAAAGCCGCGCACTACACAGAAGTAATAAACTTGGCTGAGTCAGAACGCATTTTTACCCATAATATTGTTCCCCTGATTTATGTTTCACGCAGTGGAGGCGTGTGATAGCAGAACGTATAACGGGCTAGCGCTCGCATAGCGTCTCCATTATTATGGAAGCTGCGGCTCTCTTATTTAAATCACGAGCCAACAGCATCACTGGCTCGCGTAACTCTGTCTGCCCCGCTTTCCTTCGTTAAACAAACACTATAGAGTGAGCTTCTCAGTACCGTTACGCGCGCTCCATGAATACCCGTCGCCAAATAGAAAATTATCCTGGAGCATCGATACCATTTGAGCAACGGCAGATATACGCGCTCGCAGAGCGTTCAATGGAAAGCGTGCTGCAAGCCTTATCGAGTGCTCGCGTGTTCATACATCCGTGAAGCTTAAAGCATTCAATACTACGGCTGTCTATTTGAGCTTTTTATTCTTTTATTTATAGCTGAGAAGAGCGCGTTCGCCATATTCTACCTGAGCTTTACCTGAATTAGATTGAAAACTTCGTTCAGCGTTTGGAAACTTCGTGAAAGCTTGGATTAGATTGAAAACGTGTGGCAAATCTCGCATGAAAAAAAAAAAAGAGGAAGAAGTAACCTGCGCCGAACAGTGATACACAATAAACAGCTGGGCAGGACATTTCGAGTTCTTGCTAGCAGTTTTCTAGCTAGCTTAATGCGACGGAGAATAAAAAAGAAAGGAAAGATTTGTGTTTAGCTTTCTGTGCCAGCGTGCACGCACAGAAAAGCGAGAAGGATATTACTGTGTCGAGCATCTGTATGCGAGAAGTCCGTAGCTAACGTATTATAAAAAAAATAATTTTAGATCGATTTGCCGAATTTGAACAAAAACACAGGTTTATAACTCCGTTCCAGTTTGGTTTCCGCAAGGGCCTTAGTACTGAATTTGCACTATTAGCTCAGAAAGAATTAATATTAATTGCACTGGACGAAAGTAAATTAGTCTTTGGAATTTTTGTAGATTTTACTAAAGCATTTGACCTTTAAACCACACTCTTTTAATTCAGAAACCTTTACGCTATGGCTACCGCGGCAAAGCTGCACATCTCATTAAATCCTACCTACAGCATCGTATCCAGAGTGTTGACATAAATCAGGAACTGTCTAGTCCACTCGCCGTGTCCTCCGGTGTGCCACAAGGTAGTATACTGGGTCCGTTCCTTTTTAATCTCTACATTAATGACATTATCAACATAAATCTTGCAGCCAAATTTATAATTTATGCCGATGATACTAGCATCTTTTTGATAGGGAATTCGATTTATGAATTAGTTGATGAGGCCAATTTAACCTTAAAAAAGTTAGACGAATAGGCACGTAAAAACAGTTTTAAATTAAATACAAACAAAACAAGGGCTATGTTATTTCGCAGTAAAAACAAAAAATTGTGCCTAATAATGAAATTATATTAAATTCGTCC
This sequence comes from Hyalomma asiaticum, assembly GCA_013339685.2. Taxonomy (NCBI): domain Eukaryota; kingdom Metazoa; phylum Arthropoda; class Arachnida; order Ixodida; family Ixodidae; genus Hyalomma; species Hyalomma asiaticum. The sequence continues at coordinate 114,476,827 of CM023482.1, read as the reverse complement.
CCGATAGCTATTGTATCCAACTTTAAAACATTGGGCGTCATCTTTCAGGAAACTTTATGCTGGGACGCACATATCGACTGCTTAGCAACAAAGCTATCACAAGTAATTGGTATTGTTTACCGCAATCGCCCTATATTACCACAAGACATTATGATGCTAATTTTTAACAGTCTGTTTCAATCCCGGCTTAATTACTGCCACTTAGTTTGGGGAACTACGACTCAAAGAAATTTACATACTATACTTGTCTTACAAAGAAAGTTCCTTCGTGTAATTGAAAATGTCCCAGGTTATTTTCACACACGTGAATATTTCTTAAAATATAGGGTACTGCCAGTCACAACTTCATATGATTACCGACTTTGTAGAGCGTATAAACAAGAGTTAAAATCTAGATCAGATTTTCGTAAGCATCTTTCCAAACTACAAATTAACACCACTCTATACGCAACACGTAAAAAGGAATACTGGGAAATAGCAACAGTACGAACAATATATGGAAAACAAACACTCCGAAACAGCCTACCAAGACTACTAAACAGACTAATTACCGAAGGATTACAAGTAGAGACATATATACGCAGTTACTTTGATAAAAAAACTAATGTCCTTTAAAAATATTTTTATGCTTTCCCTTCAGTAGTCTTTCTGTTTCATGCCCTACCTTTCAGCAAGGTTGCATTTGAAGAATGTTATCTTTTGCTTTTTTTTATGTTTGTGCAAAGGACTGCATTTTTGTAAAATTGTTTAGACCGTATTTTGTTGTACTCCTGCATGTTTAATTTACAACTGTATGTTTATTCTTCAATATGTATTGTTGAACTGTGTCGATATGACTGCTGCCGTCGCCAATGAAGGGGCCTGCGGCTTCGTCAAGCTGTCTGGACCACAGCTTTTATCGCCCGCCCCTTCGTATCATGTACTTGATGCGAAAATAAACGTCATTGTCATTGTCATCATCATCATCATCGTCATCATTATCAGCAGCAACAGCAGCAGCAGGGAACGCTATACGAGCAACTGGTCCTTCAAACCAGGTTGCTGTTTCGCCACCTCTTCGAGCACCTCTTCTTCACGTTCCCATGTGTTCCAAACCACAGCGGCATAACGGGAAAGGGATGCCGATGCAGATGCTTGATGGGCGCATGAGGAGGGCTTACAAGATCCCATACCCTCGCAGAGAACAGACGCAGCAATGAAAGTTCGTGTGCTGACAAATGAAGACAGAAGATCTCAACGGAAGGCACAAAGCTTTGTGTGCACACACGCCTACACTGTCTGGGCCAACTTCTTCAAATCCGAACCCGTCTGGAATATCCTGAGGCAACAGGGCTTTGACGGCTGTGGCCAAGTACCGCATTCACGCGATCGTTTGCCTTCATTGGTACGGACGATAGCGCTGCTTTCCATCACTGAGACAGTAAAAAGCCATAGCGCTTCTCCTGTGCCGCTATCAAAGCAGGCAATCTTGGAATGTCGACCTCAACTGTCATCGCACCAGAAGTCGGTTAAGGCTTTGTTGACTTCTCTACGTTACAGTGGCCTATTGGCAAGATTATAATAATCTTTCCTTTTTCATTTATGTTTTCGTTCTTTTCTTCCGTTCTTTTTCATCTCCATTACTCCTTCCGCGTTTATTTCCCTTCCCCCTTTCCCCAATGCAGGGCAGCGAACTGGATGATTTTATTCTTTCTAACCACCCTGTTTTCTTCTCATTTGCCTCCCTGTCTCACCCATTTTCTTGCTACTGTTTCCTGAACGATCGTGTGTTGTTGGAGCGGACACTACACCGAGACCACGAGCTACCGGATCTGGAAAGCAACCACTCAAGCACAGCATGAAACCATTCCCGTGCAGGCCGGCTGTCCCACTAAGCTTGCTGTTCCTGCTCGTTTCGCTAACATAAACATTTTCCTTCGGAAGGATCTTATTTTCTGTTTTAGACTCTTGGCCTTTCTCTTCAGAATGATTGATTTGTGGGGTTTAACGTCCCAAAACCAGCTCTGATTATGAGAGACGCCGTAGTGGAGGTCTTCCGAAATTTCGACCACCTGGGGTTCTTTAACGTGCGCTGACATCGCACAGCACACGGGCCTCAACATTTCGCCTCCATCGAAATGCAGGCGCCGCGGCCGGGATTCGATCCCGCGACCTTCGGATCAGCAGCCGAGTTCACTGACCACTAGACCACCGTGACGGGGCCTTTCTCTTTAGACTCTTGGCCACTTTCCCATTATGTGTTACCTTCACGTGTAAAACCGCATTTCCTGCTTCAAAGAGAAAATACCCTTTGCTTTGACTTTGCTTGACATGACCAATATTTTCCGTTCTAGCCGGCCTCGTGAATTATGCGGTTGGAATAAATTGTCTCTTCCTTCGTGCGTCAAACCGTCATTAGCTTTCGTTTGACATAGCATGTCCACGTGTGTATATATTTCGTTACGAATGAACTTACTTTTTCAGTTTATCCGTTTTAAGAGGGGTTAGCTGAAGTTGAAAGTTTCATACTGCCACCTATCTCCAAAATCATTCTCATCTGTTCGCGTTGATCTGTCAAAGTGCAATGTGAAATGCCTTAAAGCTCCCGTTAATTAAGCTGGCGTTCACACCATGCGTAGCGATAAAACAAGTTGCACCAGAGGCGCTCACATGTTTCGTCGTCCGTAAGTTTTACTGAGTGTAACGGTGTTAACATGAAAAGTGCATTAGGGAGCAGTGACGTTAAAAAAGAAGCTAGGTCAAGCGCAATGCATCAGTTTTATATCTTTAACGTTTGTAGGTGAGCACTCCTTTGCGATGACGTGTATACTTGTATAGCGCACCTTCCTACTTCATGATGATGACGGCGACGCTGGAAAAATAAACAAAACGTATAAATTACGACAGCAACCATGGAAAATATTAATCTATGACCTTACAAACACATCATACCTCCTATATATCCAAAACAACTTTTTTATGGAGTGCTGCTGTTGATAACAGCCCCAACACGGCGATCTAGTGGCAATGCCACTCGGCTTCTGATCCGAACGCGGCGGAATGGAATCTCGACAGCGTGCTCTGAATTTCTATGGAGGCGAAATTTTGAGGCCCGCATGCGGTGCGATGTAAGTGCGCGTTAAAGAACCCCAGGTGGTCGAAATTTCCGGAGAACTCCACTACGGTATTTCTCATAACCATATCGCGGCTTTGGGACGTAAAACACAGATATTATTGTTACCTTTGCTCACGTTAATAATGAAGGAATATTTAAAATGTATAAATTATGTTTATTTCTTAATTGATTCCCCCAATTCTGTAATGTCTTCCACGTGCAGCCGAACGTATGCGGAAAACAAATAAATCCAATCTCGCCACACCGCTGAGGTCGAAATGATATGTTTTCACCTGTATAGAGATGTACTACCGTTTTTATTTATATAATAGTTCTCAATTGCGAAAAATTAAGCGAAACGTTTGTTACTACTCTTGCGGCCTCATATTTTCTTCACACAGCAGTGGACTGGAATGGCCTCCCCCTTGACGTTGCAGCCATCACGTGCCCATCAACTTTAGCGGACAACTTATCTCCTAATTGTTCACCATAAAGATCAATCTCTGCAACTCTGATTTGTAAACCCACCACTTATGTAATGCTCCCTAACCGGGGTCTTTAAGGTATTAAAGCGAAGTGAAGTGAAGAAAGCGCTAAATATGCTTGTCCCTTTTTACTTTTTGCCGCAGCAGCATTTCTAGGATAATCAGAATGGACTTGCCTTTATGATAATGCATTTTAATACATTTATTTTAACGCGTTGACTGCTTATTGCTTCAATATTAGATATTCATGTATTGCATCTATAACTACTTCAAACGTTAAACATCAGTTACATTTCCTTTTTGTTTTAGGAAAATCCATGAAATCTTATCATTCTGACGTTCCTTGGAGCAGCATCACGAAGGCGAGATTTACCAAAGAGAACAGGGAGACCATACATATTGTTAGTTGAGAGAAGAAAAAGCTGGCTTGTTTTACTCATCTTGATTTGAAGTAATCGATGCCTTCTCAATACACCAAAGTGGGTGCGCAACGCGTGGTCTAACGATCTACGTCCACATTTGTAAGCCAAACAAATGATGCTGGTGAAGCTTTATAAATGGCGAAGAGGCTACTTTTGTCTTATATATTCATCACTTTCGATATCCTTATACTAAACCAAAACCACGCAGAACAGCATTGGAATACGTCCGAGAAGGCCTCTCACAGGGGTGACATACTTCCACATAATGAATGCCAAAACGGTGCAACTCCTTTTTTCCGTGTTTTCGCGGTTTGGACCCACACAACTGCAGGACTTGCATGCTTTTGCTTTGGTTTTAATGATTTCGTTTTCTTGAACAAGTCGTACATACTCGCATGTTTCTGTTTTCTAAGAGCATCCCAGTGGGACTACGAGGACGATCACAAATGCGATAAACTCGTCCCATGAAGGCTGTTATTTTCAGGCCATGGCCTCCATCTATGGCTGTCGCGTTTGTTCTATTCGTTCGGCCGCACGCCATTTTTGTAAAGCGCCTCTTTTTACGGCTATCATTTCTGCGGGTGTGCCTATGCATTTGTATAAAGGAACCAGAACTCTATGGGAACGATTATGACGATGTAACACAAGTGGCGAGCTTTTCTACTTTTGCTACGGCATTCTTCTCAACTCAACTGCACGCCCTACTTTTCTTTTTTCTTAACAGTAATGGCCAAAGCACATGGCTGCTTAGCTAATAAAGTTGCGAACAAATTGTAAAAGTAATAATTAATAGAGTTAGTGAAAAGGCAAAGTGTAGGGTCTAAATTTCTTGCAAGTACAGGTGCATTGAGTAAACACTAAACGCTGAGAAAATTTAGTCCTTTTGTAAGCATAGTAGTGACGGCCACGACCAGTAGTGGGCAAGTGATGGAGAAAGCAGGACCACGACGACGGTTCTTCGCTTTTTCGTCCGGGTGTCCGAGCCGGCTCGAACGCCACCGCGCCGTCAACACGAAGAACATCAACGCGTCGGGTGTCGTCTCGGTTCCTTCGCTCGATGCTTAGCGTTCCGATGTGACCGCCGTCTCAGATTTTGCTGGCGGCCTTTTCTTTTCCACACGTGCATGATCAGGCTGCCGTCTCGAGATCTCATTTGGGAGGCATCACCATTCCCACCGTCACCCCCTGCTTCTTTTCAACTCGCTTTGCAAGTCAGTTATCGGCGACCGCACACAATGTCGTGCTTTGGACCAGCTAGCGCCGTGGTCCCACCGAGAAAAAGACATAAAAAGACGTCTCATGATGAATCGCATAGTGGGGGAAAGTATCGTCATCGGCTCTCGACGGGCTTTGGCCCGTCGTGTTGTGCGGTAATGCTCCGTAATTCGCATCGCGCTCGCTATAAAAAGCGTCCAAGATAATTGGAGAAAAGCAGCTGAACACACGAGCAAGCTTAGCGAGTGGAGCGGTTATAGGGCTTGGCAAGAAAAAAAAAAGCTTTCAGCGTTGGTGGTATGTATGCCTGAGCAATTGTATAAGAGGTAGAAAAGAATGCAAGAATGTGAACAGCGCGAAATTACTGCGGTGGTTAGCAAGTACAGCCTATGCCGCCCCCCCCCCCCCCCGCCTTACTGCGCAGTAACAAGTGGCATAAAAAATAGAACGGGTTCAAGAAGAGAAGTCCATTAAAGCGAGGAAAGGCGAGGCATACGAGTCAAAACAGCCATGCTCCTACAGGAGAGATAGATCGCCTGAAAACTTGTGAGCATGCACTTGGACGTTTCGATCGAGTAAAGTTTGATAATGATGTTAGGAAACACATAAGCTTTCTTCGCCTATGCCTTTTTGCACTCAAATACCCAACTAACTGGGATAGAAACCAGCTTCTGACTTGGTTGCAGCGAAACTAATGTATGTGTAGAAGCGCAGAACGCACATAGGAAAGTAATTTTCCAGAGGCAAAAAAAAATATGCGGTTAATCACAACATATTTCTTTCTTGACCATAACCGCAACAAAGTGAGAATAACATTTCGCCGAGGCTTTTTTAAAGCCGTATACACCTTTAAGGCACACCTATATGGTGTTAATTTATTGCGTCTATGCTGTTCTCGGCCAAATTTTTGCTCAAATGGCTACTGCGTCCACTGAATTCTGTCTGTGTTCGTACGCAGGAGGGAAATAGAGAGGCCTACGATCGAGGAAACTCCCAGATGCTGAAGGATTCTAAGCCTTTCTCTTGCTTGTGGTCTTCTTTTTCCTCTCTCGCCTTCCAGGCGTACATAGGAGCCAGTCGTGCGTGGCCTCTCTACTTTTGCTTCCATATGCATGTCCCTCCTGTTTACTGCTACAAGGTTATCCATAATATGAAATTCCGCGATGTGTACGTTGAAACGACTCATCCTGTTCTTGCTTGCATTCTGTTTACATTGGAGGAAACATTTTGTTCGCCGCTTCCGGCGATATCATGTCTTATAGAAAAACGGTAGCTCTGGCTCAATTTCATAAGCATTCCGCTTCGAACCAAAGCCACTAGGCATTTCGTTAAATAAAGCAGAAAAACCACTCGTCGTCTTCAAATACCTTAATTCAGCTATACGCTCAATACACGCATGACATATTTATTGCCTTCCGAATAGCATTCATAACACAGACAACCTTTTTGTCTCTGCTGGAAAGTATGGTTCAGAGAAGATCCCAAATGCACCTCCCCCCATCCTCCCCCCCCCCTTTTTTTTTCTTGCCACAGCAACGAGGCGCGACTTTTAATATGAGCCTTGACGTTTATTATCTGCGAGATTTAAGACGAGCCCTTTATATTCTATATCCATTTGAGAAAGGAGAACAACATACTCGGCTTATCTTACCTTGGTTAACAAACAAAGTTATCGCCGTCTCTGCAACGCGACATGTTCGGTCATAGCAGATGCGAGCCGAACTAACTTCATTGACACTCCACCTGCGTCTTCGTCTTTCTCTCTCTCTCCCTTTTCGCAAAAAACTCATGGATGGGTCTTCCTTACACTTTGATTGGGACCGCAAGTGATGGTAAATTTTGTCATTTGGTGGATTTCGAACCAAATTTATTTGCAGCATATTAGAAAATCAGTTTGAAGTATTGCAGAAAATAAGGAGGCAGAAAGTGTCAAGTCAGTAAAATTACAAGTTCCTTGATTTATACTTTGTTACAAGAGACACAAAAATTTGTGCTTATGAGTGTATCTTGCAGTATCGAAATTTCAAGTGTGAGACAAATACGATCAGGCAGGAACGCTTCTTGCAACCAGACCCGAGGAATTTGGCTTAACGAACGCTCGAATCAGTTCTCAAATAACACAGTATCCGTTGACTGCGTGAATCATCATTGCCCAAACATTCTGGACCTCATTTTGCTGCAGTCTCCTTGCTCCGTATTGTTCGGTGCATTCGTGACGTGGTTCTTGTTAACACTGTATGGAAGGTTCGTATTGCCGTTGAACTGTGTAATGCATGGGAGCAAGAGCTGTGCATCAAAATTTATGAAAAGTATTCACAGTTTTCAAAGCCACATTCTTTGCTAGCTTATGACCACATGAAGCACTCACGTTTCCTCGACTTGCTGCCTAAGCCGCTGTTATTCCACAACTCGAGAATGTGAGTGTGGAACTAATCTGCAGTAAAAAAAAGGAAAAAAAATGCATTGCTCTTAAAAAAATAAAAGGGTAACTTGCAGTAATTTTTCTGCGTATTTTCCACCTAGCCTGAAAATCAGAAGAAACTTTTTAAGCCGCTTACGAAGTAGACCTCTACTCTGCTATCTTTATATTCAAGTACTTTTTATACATCCACTGGGGCTGGTTAGAACAATGCAATGCACCAATTAAAAGGAAAATTCCTATCAAACGTCGAAGCACAACATCCCTGCGTACCTTGAAAACGATGGAGAACCGCTCAAGTTCGTAACATCCAAGCGTCCCGCCATGCAATCTTTTGTAGGCAGCATCCCGCACATCCATCCCTTCCCAAGATGTAAATACACACGGTAAACACATATGTCACTCCGGCAACACACGTGAATAAAAAGCACTAGCGTATTTATCTGAAACGATCTAACATTGAGCTCCATGTACAAAGCCACAATGAGCGGTCCAGCAAAGATTTACAAAATTCATCATTCACGCGCTTCTCCACGCTAGACTGAAGTATCCAGATGCCCGTTGGTAAATACTGCAATAAAGGTTGCTGTTTTCATACAAAAAGAAAGCAAGAGGGCTTAAAGTACCGGACGATCAAAGATAGACAAGAAAAAGGGAACAATCTTCCAGCGCGCCGCAACATAAGTAAAACTTATGCGCTTGATTTTGCCGCCTATTTGTTGTTCGCATTATGCGTGCGATGTCCGAGAAAGAAGACTAAAATAGCAGGAAAAACACCAGAAAAGGGAAGGAACTGCTGGCACTTGCCAAACAGAGAAGAGACCGTAAAAACTTTTTTACGGCCGTCCAGTCCGGGAAAGACCCAAGACAGCAAAAGGAGGAAGGTCTGCTATTCCCAGCCGTGAGCCTGTCCGCTAGGGAACCGGGGCTTGGAAGAGGCTTGATTGTCGTCGTCGAAAGTGTGGAGGGCAGCGAGGTACCTTAAGCGATCTACGAGGAAACTCCCACGCTTCTTCCGAGTTTCTGATGTCCGTAGGCTCTCGGGAGTGCCAGAAGTAGGGCGCGGGGGACTGCAGTTGTGCAGTCAACAATAACAACCACAAACACACACACACAAAAAAAACAAAAAACAAACTGTGCAAGCCTTCCAGCAATATCACAGAGGGAACTTTTTAAATTTTTGTTCCTTTCTCGGTCCGTTTTTACTTCTGTATGCTATAGGGTCTGCTTGGAAATAGTCTTTAAGCGAAGCCGATTTTTCTTATTGTTTTCACAAACAACGCCTGCGATAAGAAGAGCTGACTTATCCGACAGATTTCAAGAGCAAATGGTGGCCGGTTTCAAAAGAATGTCCCGAGTGATCACGGCGTTCTTCAAATGGTATTATTACCGGCAGATCATTGCGCCTTCATGTGGGTGCTACCGGAGGGCTGTGTGTATACGCGGTACAGATAACACTTCTGACCCGAAATCCTCAATAATAGGCTCGACTTGTATCTTGCACAGCAGAACTCTCTCATATTCATTATTCAATGAGAGAATACTATGCATTGGGAAACAAACCTTTGTCTCTGTCTTTTATGTGCGCAACGACGTGTAAGTTAAGGCTTTGCCTGCTGCAATCGCCTGCTGCAACAGCGTCTTTCTTTCATTTTCCGCATGCTCGCGTAACGATGCTTCACTGATGGTGTCTTTCATTTTGATTGTGTGTGCTAACTTTTCACGAACTCACACTTTCCACAACAGCCCCGCCACGGTGCTCTAGTGGCTATGGTACTCGGCTGCTGATCCGAGGGTCGCGGGATCGAATCCCGGCTGCGGCGGCTGCATTTCGATGGAGGTGAAATGTTGAGGCCCGTGTGCTGTGCGATGTCAGTGCGCGTTAAAGAACCCCAGGTGGTTCAAAGATTTCCGGAGCCCCCCACTACGGCGTCTCTCATAATCAGAGCTGGTTTTGGGACGTTAAACCCCCAAAAAACAACAACAACTTTCCACAACATAAAATTTTTGATGCAAAGGCTGATGAGGAGGCCATTACCACTTTGTGCTGAACGCACCTATTCTGATCACAATCGTTGCGTAATACTTCCACTGAACAAGGGTTTCTAAAGAGAGTAGTTGATATATCAATGCAGTGTTCTGACTGAAGGTTCACAAAGCAACATTTTTAAAAGGAAGGGGCATAGAGAACAGAGACGCCAATGTGTCCGTTGCATTCACAACTTCGGTTCTTGGCGCACCATTTAATACGTTATAGACATTTAGCTGCCACAGCTTTAGAAATTTGTGGAAAGGTTTGATGGCATGTTGCCCTCGCCGAGGTGCGCTCTTATACGTATACAATAAGCGTCGACATTTTGTGTTTCCACCAATTTGAAAAGAACGAAGCACGGCAATTATTGCCTACTGCTTATGAACGCTCGCTATATCAAGCAAAAAAATCCACATGCAGATAGATTTGCGCCGCAATTACGGTTATAAGACGTTACTTATCTTACTTATCTTGATTGACACCGGAAGAAATGATATTAAAGAAGTAACAAAAAATTAAAGAAAGTGCGAGGTAGGTTTTACAGTCCCTATTGCACTTCTTCCTTAAGCCAATACAGTGCTGCGTCTCATGTGCTGTTTCTAGTCCCTGTATTTGCCAGACATAGAAAAGCAATAAGAGTAGCTGAGTTATACGTAATCAATCATTACATTAAAAATACTGCAAAGCGATGCAATCTCTATAGGACTTGGAGAGCCCATTGCCTCGTTAAAACAAAAGCAGCTCTGGATACTTTCTTGGCTTTTTTTTATTCATAAGCTGTCCTGTTTTTGACGAATATGCTACGTGCCACAGAATTATCCTTCTAGCTTAGAGCGCTGTTGCGAGAGACGAAGTTGTGCCAGCGACACGGTGACAGACCTTCCTTCATTCGCTTAGTTAACTTCTTTGCACATCTAATAAATGCTATCCAATTTAGTAAAATACGTAAAAGCAATGCGACCGGATGTATTAACACAGGAAAAGGTACAATGGGTGCCGATGGAGTCCCACCTTGTCGTTCTCAGCTCACGAGCGTAGCAGCTTTGTTACGCCGAAATTTAAAGGCACTTTTCGCGTTTGTTGACTTACTTGGCCGGGTATTACAATTCCGCGCACGACGTGTCTGCTCAATGCATGTCGCGTTTTGTTTTCATTTTTTTTTCTGTTCGTTTGCTGCTGCTTTCAGGCGCTCATTTGCTTCGTTTCATTTTGTTCTCCCGTCATTTTTTTTTTTTTCGGCCTGCTTTTTCGGCCTGCTACTTCTTACGCTCGCAAGACCCCCTTTATGTCGTTGCAAAATAGGCTCTGGACGGCTTTATTTTTGTTGTTGTTTTCCTTACACACACACCGCGTTCGGCGCTATGTGATTCTCTAGATTGGGATATCTTTTGCTTTTGTTACTTTACATTCTGTGGCAAAGATACTTTCTGCCGTTCTCGTTGGCTGCAGGGAATGTCTACGGTTCGATGCCTGGTACGGCTGCAGCAACAACAGAAGACAAAGGAAAAGCCAGGATTAGGGAGCACAGCACGTACTTGATGTGTTTCCACTTTCTCCTTCCCCGCCCCCCCCCCCTCTCCTTCACGGTGGCTGTCAGAGTTCGCACGCTGCAGCGTTTCGATGTAGAGCACGTTGTAAAGGGCCCTTCTTATGCGGTTACAATAAAAGGGGATTACGCATTACGTGGTCTAAAGATAACAAAATTAAAGCTTGAGACAGGGCGAAGTTCTATGAACTGTTGTTCCTTCGCATCGCTTTTGCCCATGTATTATTTTCTGATGCAACGGGTTTTAAAGCAGGAAAAATTTATTTCAAACTTACGAATAGTCCCCGAGGGATATTACATAAAAATTGGTTAAGAGAACATATGGCGAAGACCAACATGCACCAAAAGAGCGTTTTGTTCTCTGGCTCCCTCGGTTACTAACACGGCGCGAGACACCGCTGCCTTTCGGATGTCGGTATCGATATACTAAACTTGTTCGATGTGAGTTTTGGTTGACGGACTCATTGTGGGAGATGGGCTTTGTGACTGACAGCGCGACCAATTACTAACATTTTGATGACGCAGTTAGGAAAGGTGTGCCCTATGCGTCTTTTTTTATTATTTATGTATGAGCGTGAGTAGATATGAATGAAGAGTGTTAACCCGCCACAGGACTGATATGCGTCATGATTTATTTCGTTGTTTTCCTTTCGGCAAGCGCACCTAGAGAACCACCATTCGTTTTGTGTTCTATTTTATCTTGTGTTCGTAGTCGCTAGCGCAGCTCTGACAGCATTTCTAGAAGATTGTACCTTGGCATACTTCTTTCTTTCTTTCTTTCTTTCTTTGAGAGCTTACGATCTGTTTAAATTGTTCAAATAGCGCTTCTTATTGGCAGCGCTCAAGATAACCCTGTTTAGAATTGCGCAAAACCCTTTCTCGAAACGAGGATGACGCTCTTAGCTTGCGATTTGGTGCCAGGACATTGAGGCGACTTGCGAGCTATTATCTCCAGAGATCTTACTAACACCTTTCCCAGTTTTACGTTTTTGCTGTTTATGGTGCTGGTTTTTCCGTAAAAGATTCTACACGTTATGTCGCATGGGTGATGTTACGAAAAACGAGGAAATAGAGGATGGGTATATATCCTCTACAAACGCTGTTTTTTCGCTCAGCCTACACGCTAACAATCTAAACATACTGTGTACGAAGGGGGTTTTTCTCAACGATGATACCCTTTCCCTAAAGAGTATCGGCAGTTGGAGATGACGGCAAATTTATTAGATGCGAAGCAGCTCTTTGACTAGCCTGTGTAACGCTCTCCCTCCGTACGTCCGTACAACGCGCCGCAACGCGCTCCCCTCGCCGAAGGTGTTGGAGCGGTGCCAGGTAGGTCACGCCGCAGCTGCGCGTCGACGTCACGCTCACCTCGCAGTGCGCGCTGACGTCACTCTCTCCCTCGCCTGCCGCGCGCTCGTCGCAGCGCCCGCAACACCTGCCGCTACCGCCGCTCGCTACACCGCCGACTCGTCGGTTCACGCGCAAAATTAACAGCATCTTCCCAAGAGGAACCCTGATGGGATGCGAAGCACCCGCGTTAGCGCCGTTCAACCCGTGACGCCACCCGTGCGCAACGCTGCTGCTTCGCATCCCATCAGGGTTCCCTTTGGGAAGATGGTGTTAATTTTTCTCTTTGTTAAATTATTATTGTAAACATATGTCTTGATGACTCCGACAGACAGCACGAATAGTGTTCAAAATAAGCGGACATACTAGTTCACTTTCATTTCGCATTGCATATCACTTACAGACTGTTGTGTTGGATATCTCAGCCACCACAAGATGGCCGAATGTATTGGGGTCGCTGGGTAAGCTTCACTATCCGGATGCTGAGCTAGAGCCCGTGTTTCGCTCTCTTATATATTCTTAAAGATAACTGTGCTTGCTGTAGAACAAACGAGTTCTAGCAACTGTGTAAAGTGCTTCTCTCTTGCGCTCCCCCCCCTCTCTCTCTCTCTCTCTCTCTCTCTCTCTCTCTCTCTCTCTGTGTGTGTGTGTGTGTGTGTGTTGTGTGTGTGTGTGTGTGTGTGTGTGTGTGTGTGTGTGTGTGTGTGTGTGTGTGTGTGTGTGTGTGTGTGTGTGTGTGTGTGTGTGTGTGTGTGTGTGTGTGTGTGTGTGTGTGTGTGTGGAGGAAGGACGGGGTGCGCGCGTCTCAGTTTCATTTTCATACTTGAGAAAGAACGCGGCGACGCCACGACAATTGTAAAGGGAGGAATATTAGCGTGGTCTCGAGGTCTCGAATAACTTATTTTATGTAAAGCCTTCCTAGGAACAAAGTTACTTGAATTAAATAATACAAGGTGTCAGTTATGTTTAAAGATTCGTATTAAAGTCGTGAGCAAGGTAAGTCATATCTGTGGAGTTTGAAACATCTCAATGTAAGAACTGCGGCGTTCAGGAAGTCATCGAAGCTAATCCTACACATTCAGACTGGACGTACTTATACGTAAACTTTGGCTGAAACCTTAATGCAAACGGGGCTTTTAAAAGGTTTCGACTCCCCAGGTTCAGTAGAAAGTGATTTTGCTTACGTTGTTATGTGCCGTACTTCTGCCAGTGATCAAAAGCAAGAAATACTTATTCTGAGGCGTACATGTATTTACCATTTCCGCTCCCCGTTGCAAGCAACCTTTTCGTTGAGCAACGCGTCGACCTTTAGATAAGCAGCTCTCGTCTTTATCTTGTGGTGCCTTTTTATGAGGCATATCGCTTCAGTCGCTTCGCCCAGCTAACAGTACCGCATAGCAACCGACTTGGAGACATAAATAACCTCTACCCTTTGCATTTATAGTCTCGTTTCATAAGAATGTGTTGCGCAAAAGAAAGAGTCCGTTTTTGTTGTGCAATCTTTACCGAGCTGAGACAAGTCTTCTGCCTATCGTAGGCGGGGTAGGACTGGCATTACCATGCTTTGTGCAAGACAGCAACGGGCTTGTCCAGGCAAACAGGGATTCTCTTAAGTGCTTGCCCAAGCGCTACACGGGGCTGCTCTTTAATAGGATACCGTTTTCTTCTCGTGCGGTTTGTTACTGACGCTCGTCTCAGTTGATTCTACCTGTCGCAATGTCGTATGCTTTGCGAAAATAGTCTATGCCCGTTCGTTTTACAATTTCACTAACTGTACCAGATTAAGAATTGTGAGCTTATATTTTTGTACAGTCGTGAGGCAGACGGGTGAACAGATGGCCTTGGCAGGCTTTTATTGCGCTGTCGTTGCAGCGTATAGGAAGCCTGGCACAAGACAGTTCTGGAAGCGAGCGAAAGCACTCTTTCTGCGGATTCTTTCCACTCCGACGCCCCCTCGATGACGTGCACAAGAGACTAATGCAATACTTTCTTGCACCACTCCATAGAGAACGCGAGCAGATCCACGTTTTGTGGAGCGCTGGCGTGACAACCACTGCAATGCCGACTACGCCGACACACACTAAAATATCGAATGCTTCGTTTGAAAACGACTTAGTTCCGCTGTGCCTGCTTCGACACCTATTTTGTCTTGAAATACGCACCTACCACGACTTTCACAAAATAAGGTGCGCTCTTCGGAATCAGGTATTATAGGAGGCGCTTCTCTCAGTGCACCAGGTTGCAAGATTTTACTCTCGGCATGGTAGGGGTAGCATGACGATTGCTGGAATGTCGTCAGATGGCGTAGTAGGAGCAGAGACAGCGGCCACGGCAACGAGGTGAAGGTGCGGTGCGTGGCGCCCGCGGCGCACGCTGGTGCTGGCCTGTAGCCGTTATTCATCCCCGTACTCAAGAGAGCAGCTCTTGCCGCACAGCCGCCTTTGAAGCTGCACGAGGGCCACAGCGGCCGTCGTCGCCGCCTCTTCGCGGGCCTGCTAAAGGCAATTCATGCCCGCGTGGCCACGTGATCAAACATAGTCCCGCCTATGCGCCGCTGCTGTAAGTGGTTTATAAAACTGCACTGAGTCGATCCATATTTTCACTTTAGCGTTAGAATCCACTTGGTTGCGTCAGCTGTTTGTATATCTACGGTACTTGTGAAGTGCCTTCAAAACCTTTGAAATACCTTAGGACAATATACTAGTTCTTTTTCTTCACGTCAGGCGCTGTTGGTTTATATGCTGACTTTCAGGATAATCTACGAGAACTGTCGCGCACGCTTCACAGATCTAAGGTGGTTCTCTGAAAAAAGCACGCGTCTCCTGGAAGGCCGTGCACCGAAGGCAATCAGCCGGTAATAGAGTGGAAAAAAAGTCGGATTAAAATGGATGCTGCATGTGAATACTTAATAAACTTAGATATCCAATAAAAATTGTGTCAGCCGCTGACTGCATACACTAAGTGCAAACACTTTAATATGATATTTCAATTATTGAGAAACCGCCTCAAATGTAGGTTGACTTCCTTGCATGCGGAAAATAATAAGGGATTGCACGTACACGTATATTATTTTACGTTTTTGCATGCATATGCCCAAAGAAAAACGTAACCCTTATCTCCAGTGAAATCGTGCTTTTTCGTTCCAATAAATTTATCTCTTGTGCGAGGTACGCGCGAAGAAAGGCAGGCACTAAATACACAAAGCAGCCTTCATAAGTACTCCTTCGCTATTTCCAGTACACGTCAATAAGATGTATCGAACGGAAGGATAGGGTGGTACCGACCTTTCGTTGGAGCATAGCCACATTGTACTGAATACAACACCCTCGGGGCTAAAATTTTTTTTATTACGTACTTGGCTTTGAATAGAAGGTCAGACACATCCGGAATGCTCTGACAAAGCGTGTTGCAGTAACTCAAGACACGCATCCCCATGATGCACGCACCCTCCCTGCCTGCGTCACGACTTTTTTTTATTGTTGTTGTCACCAAACAAGGGCAGGGCCTAAACAAAGTAAGCACTTCGTGCTAGAATTGTTCGTAAGACGAAATGTCAGTCATTCCTGACTTAGGTCATAGCATAGCTATTCTTACCTATGAGCTTTCTTCCAAAGTTACAGAAGTCTTACGAAAGAAAAGAATTGTGCATTCGGCCTTAGGGTGAAATGGGGGCTTCAAGCAATGAAACATTGTCGGTGAGCAAATGGAGCTGAGGGCAAAAATTCAACGAAAGGACCGGTCTTCGTCAAGGATAAGTGTTGCTCGAACGCAGTAAGTGCTTTTATCAGAACGTTGCCCCTGCAAGGTTACCTCTTAAGCAACGTCTTCTCACCTTAACGTGCTGAATTACTGTTCTAAATACCGCAATCTAGCATGAAGTAAGAGTTAGGGGTGTACCACACTTTATTAATGGGCAAACAGCATATGATGGTGCAGGTTTTCTACGCACATTTGACTCCGTAAGAGGACAAAAGGATTGTTTATCCGACGTTTGCAATGCTGGAATATAGCAGTGTCACGAATAGCGACAAAGAGAGAGGAATATATGTATATTCTAGGACTACCACGAGAACGTCAGAGCTTCATATTTTTTTTTCATGTTGTCGCAATACAAATGAGGGAATGAAAATGCCGAATAGTTCGGACTGGCCTCTTAATAAGGCAACGTAATGCGCCATCTTGCATTCAATCATTTATTACGGCGCCTTTAACCAAAATTACTTTTTTTCCCCTTGGGGCTTCGGACATTCTCAAGATCCTGCCACAGGGACCTTACGAGGGCCTTTCTCACATGTAGATCCATTCGCACGTATATAAAGAATATGCGCCGCCCTAAATATAGTACGAGTTTGGCATTACGCGCACCTTCACTACGATCAGACGCGTCGGATGCATTACACTTTTTTTTTTTTGCCGCCTCCTGTCGTGTAAACACTGAAGCATATCTGACATGAAAACGCACTTCAGTTGTCCCGGTGCAGTTTTCGCGACATCTTTTGCTTTCTGATTACACGTGTGGTTGTTCTTTTATTTGCTTTTTTTTTCAGGGAAATACTTTAAATGTTCTAGCACACAGGCAAGCGGGCAGTAATCCCGCTCTGTTCCACTAGAGGTACAAGTACGTACCTGTGTTTTATGATTGCACGGAAACCACATCGAAGCGGCAGAATGCCACAGTGCAACAGAGGATAATCGCCGTCACTTCGATAAAGCCATTTGCGTCTTAATGACTAGCGTGTCAATATATATATATATATATATATATATATATATATATATATATATATATATATATATATATATATATATATATATTCACCAGAGGACGTCCATTTACTACGCGCATGCATTGCTACCTAGGTAAGTGAGGTCTCAATCTTCGTGGGGAACAGCCCAGCATAAAGAAATTGTGCGCCCTGCCGCTTACTGCCCGTATACATGATATATAAGGGCCTTGGTGGCCGATTTGTGACACTGCACTTACAAACGAAAAACTTGACGAACGGGAAGAGTCTCTCTCGCTTTCTCTTTCACCCATAACGAGGGCCATGTTCCGCATGAGAAGATTATTTGGTCAGCAGCCAGATCGTTATATCACGTTATCCTCGAAACCTTCTAGCAAAAAGAGTGTCCCGTACTAGTTCACATGGACTCCATCCAGTCAAGCCAATCCATGGGCACCAACCTCTTCTTAAATTACATTTATAAAAAAAAAAAGCCAACCCATCTAGTCAGGCCTAGATCTACAGTATATGCTAGCTGTGATATGGAACGAACAGGTTCGTACAGATAGGCTACGTGAGGTAGTGTATGTGTCTCGCTGCGGGCCATAAGTTCTATAGTAAATGAAACTATTCAAAAGGCACATCTGTAACATGCACCGACCAGGAGGAAGATGGGTGCTTCCCTCATTTGCTTGCGCTTTTTGTGTGTTCACCTTCCGCTTCGAGGCATCGATTACGACCAGGACGTATTGTTCTGTCACCTCGAACTTCCCTCTAGGCAATTAAACGGCAGAAGGGTGATACCAACCTATCATAGTCGCTCCAAATGGCCTTCGGCGCCGTTACCGATGATAAAGTTAGGCATCTGAGCGTGGTCTTTATTCTCTTTTTCTGTAGTCTGTTTTCATTCCAGTGCACAGAGCGGTGCGGCGATGAGAGACCAGAGTTAATGAGAGAGGCATTAACATTGGGCTTCCTAATGGCGCTCCTTGTTACCTCGCGGCAGCTGAACAACTTTCTGTGAAAACAGAAACAGGTGGTGAGGATAGAGGCGCTACGTCATTTGCATTCGTATGCTTTCAGCACGTGAGGCCCCATGATTGCTTGCTTAACCCTCTCTGCTGCCCTCGGGTAATGCAAAATGGTGCTTGCAATAATTATGTATATATATATGCTGCTCTGCAGATAAATAATAATTTATAGTTTATGATAATAATTTATAGTTTATGAGAACGCCACCAGCACCACTAACGCGTTGAATCTATAGAACTGATTACACAAATTTATGTGCGTAAAATTTAACAATTGGGAAATTCAAAATAATCACGGACCTTCTCTGCGATGCACCCGTTTCAACTCCTAAAGAACAGCTCAATCAGACGCATTTGGCAATCCGGATAATCGCCGGTTCAGCGAGGGCACGATTCTAGGGCGCCTACAAAGTCATAACGCGAGTTGTTGTCAGGGAACTGCTGTGATTTCGCTGATAAAACAGCTTGGTGAAATATTGTGACTGTTCTTTGACAAGCGATAATGACGTATCATCAATGTGTATTCTTCTATTTCCCCCTTCCATTCCCTCTTTTCCATGCCCCTGTAAACAGTATAGCCAACATGAGATCTGTTCTGGTTAACCTCCCTGTACTTCCTTTACCTTTCTCTCTAGCAAGAGAGCGAGGGAGAAAAAAAAAGTAAGGAAACGCAGGAAGGTTAACCATTCGCGCTTCCGGTTTGCTGCCCTGCAGTTGGGGAAGAGGTAAAATGGGGAGATAGAAATGGAAAAGAGCGAAAGTGAGCACTAACCGCTCGCGTGCTTGTGTGTTGGGACACGCCGTCTGCAGGCAGTCGACGAGACCCGTCGACTTCAAGTAGGATAACAATGCCTTGGTCTCTTTCTATGGAACGAAGCACTTGGCGGGGGGCTCAGACGCTGCCCTGTTAAAAAACGGCCGTACAGTCTTCTGAGCACATTCTGGAGAGGCTGGGGGGAGGCGGGGGAGGGGGGGGGGCGTAGATCGCAGGGTGTTCTACCTAGCACAGATGCACGGGACATGTTGCATGGTCTCTTCACTCCTGCAAGAGTCTCATGAAGGAGTGTGAGCCGTCACAATGGTAAACGAGTGTGCCTTCGTATAGGCTGGAGGCCAGTAACAAGCACAGGATAATGAATCATAGGCCTTAATAATTGTGCCACAGGAATTATACCTAGGAAAACATTTTTTTCGCAAGCCTTAACACTACCTGTTAATTTAATTTCACATATTTATGAAATAAATATGGCATTTATCGAGCAGTTATGCAATTTACACATTTATGAAATAAATATCCTCTTGAACAAAATGCTGTTTTGTATGACGTGTACCTCGCTGTTTTTCTCTTACATCGACGTCCCATACGCGAGGCATCTCTCCTTCGCTAGAGTACTTCGTCATCATTTTCTAGGGTGAAAGACCCTGTTGCAGCGCGTGGGCAGCCTTCAGAAGAAAATGAATATTAAGCCACATTTCCAAAGAACACTGGTCTGCTTTTTCTACAAGTGGACGAATCTACATGTAACTTGCCTTTATCGGCACCATCTGTCATTCTTCCTCTTCCGTGACGCACGTGATACGTTATGAATCCTGGATTAGGCGAAGGTGTATTCGTTGTACTATTCATATCGCAGATAACATCTTTGGAAATGTTCGACTTCCTTTATACTGGCTGCTGCAATATCCTCATCTGCGTAGGATCCTTCGGCACTTATATGTCTTGAAATAACAGTACGGAAAGCGATATTTTTGTATCGAGACTATACAATGAGACAACATCAAAGCTTCATAATGCTTAGGTGCCGAGTGTGTTCCTTGAAGATTCCTTGAAGAAGACAAGCGTGCGTCCTGAAGCCCGGGACACCCGAGTATCTGACACTTAGTTTGAAGGACGATGTGTTCATGAGCGTCATGACCATATTAACTGTAAGGGGTATGTGCATCCCGTACGCAAGGAGCAAGCGCAACATCAAGGCATATTCTCAGCGGTACAAAGCATCTACGCATTCCCACACCATATGCTGGGCTTCTTCGTTAGTTGCGCAACATATTTTGCTATAAGTTTTCGTAATTTATGGTAAAGCGCAACGCCTACACATTTCGTTAACAACACACTAGATCAGGGGGATGATAAGGCTTGCGCAAGATCTTGCACTCAGGCAGAAGGCTTTTCGCAAGTACAGCGTTGAAGAATGTAGCGCATCCTTTCTATCCCATATAATTTAACTTCTTAGAAACATGATTTATGCGAGGCATGCCCTTGCAGGAAATTGCTTAGGGAGATAGGATTCATCTGGGAACATTTTGCGAACGCTTTCGCATAGACATTAATCTGTATGAAGGCGTCCCAAGTGCGGCTCATCTAGGCGGACAGTGTAATCCACTTTACGAGCGCGCTTCTCAATATTTAGGAAGGATCTCAAGAGTGCAGTTCTTCTTTTTCACTATGCATTATATAGCTGCTCCAAGAGAGCAACATAGACATGGTTTATTTTTTCGTGTGCTCATGTTGCTTTTGCGGCACTGTGAGATTATGCGTGTCTGATAAACCAAAATCCATACTTGCACTAATCAATGTATAATAATAGCCACATTTATTTATCCAGCGTATATATCTCCTCTTCCTCTTCTGTTCAAGGTCGAAGCTGTTCAAGGTCGAAGCCCCATCTGTCAACTCACCGTATGGGGCGTTGACAGACGACAGCGTAGCTCTCACGTAGAAGAGAAAAGCTCTTGCCCTTGACACTGTTCCCCCACTGCTCACAATAGTGATTATGCGAAGGACAATATGGAAAGAGATAAAGTAACAATAGAAAGAAGAAAATAAATAAATAATATGTTAATTAATGTATCGGGTTGCATTCAAAGGACAAATGAGCACCCTTGCCATCAGCCGACTGCGTCATGAGTGTGATCGCGATAGTGAACTTGACACCTATGCCCCGGCTCAACTTTTTACTAAAGCTTCAAAGACGTGGAAATGGCTTTACATTTTGTTACACTTCTATAGCGTTGCGCTTGGAGAGTGAGGCTAGCATACTTTCTGCTTTGTGAGCATAGTTCACATGGACTCCTCAGAAGTCATCGTGCCGCCTCCAGGCACGTTCATATTCTTTCTTTAGTCGCAATTGCTATTTATAACTGCCTTTTTTTTTGTTGCTCGGCTAGTCGTTTCGCTTATAGCATTGTTGTTTTAAGGTCCTACGTAATGATACCCTGTTTCAACGAAATCCCACGTCGGGAGGCGCTTTTTTTTTCTTAATGGGGTGACCCAGCTTAAAACGTCTGTAAGGTCTTTATTAAGACGCAGATATCGTGTACGAACCAGAAACTCCAATGCATTCGTCGAACAGAGAGTCATTGCATATTTTAAAATGCTATTTTGTTTATCACACATTAATAATGTGAGATAAGCTCATCTTATTACGCGCGGAGTGCCAAATAGGTAAACACATGTGGTCTCTCCACTGAAAATATTATTTAATATCTCAAAGCAAGGAACGGAGCAAAAGGGGCACGAATACATGAGATTTGTCTGCGTTATGACATAATCTAGACATCCCGTTGGTACGTTTCGGCAACGACCCGCACTTTGCCCTCAGAAATTTTGGGACATTATGGCGTTCTACGTTCACACAGAGAACGGCCCGACATCAAAGCATCACGTTAGCCGTGGAGTCCCCCAAGGCGGAGTGCTAAGTCCAAAGCTTTTTAACCTAGCCCTTATTGGATTAGTAAATCATCTGCCCAGCACCGTACGACTTCCCATCTATGCCGACGACATCTGCGTTTGGACGTCCGCTGTCACACGGCTTCAGCTTCGTGCTCGGCTTCAGAAGGCAGTCACGACGACGTCACGTTACCTTCAGAAACAAGGACTAGACATTTCATGCGAAAAGTGTGCAATGGTGGCATTCACCAGGAAACCGATGTTTGCATATAACATCGCGATTAACGGACAAGTAATACCATACTGCCGAAGTCATAGGTTCCTGGGAGTGGTAATTGACAGAGACCTGTCTTGGACTCCGCACGTGAACTACGTGAAGAAACGGCTGACTGCTATCTGCCACTTATTCAGATTCCTCGCAGGGAAAAACTGGGGCCTGTCCATACACGCTATGCTACAGCTGTACAGAGTGCTGTTCGTCGGATTCCTGCGGTACAGCCTACCTGCTATCGCCAACACCTGCAAGACTAACCTGCGCACGATACAGAGCATTCAAGCACAAGCTCTTAAGATATGCCTTGGCTTACCACGCAGCGCGTCAACGGCTGAAACCATTGCCATAGCGCAGGATTACTCTATCACGACGCACATCGCCGTTGAGACCATGCGACTTCACCTCAGGCATGTGGCTAGGACTCCCTCACACCATCTGGCGAGCCTCGTTGCTGCAAGGCCCCGCACTTCATTCAGCGCTAAAGTCAATGCACACAGTGCGGCGTTTACTCCAGGGTACGCGCCTGCGGCTAAGCGAGTTCTCCCTCCGTGGTGTTTGAGTCTCCCACAAGTACACCTCACAATTCCTGGGATACAGAAGAAGACAGATCTACCAGTATCTGCGCTAAAGCAACTCAGCTTACACCTGTTGTACGAACGGTACGGTAACCACGTACACGTATACACCGATGGATCGACTACGTCGTCCAGTTCTGGCGGAGCGGTGATCGTACCAACGCAGGGGATAACGATTCGACTAAAGACGTCTCATGTCACGACGTCCACGGCGGCAGAACTCACGGCTCTACGTCGTGCGCTAGAATTCATCCGTACTGAGAGGCCGAGGAAATGGGCTGTGTTTTCGGACTCGAAGGCGGCGTTGCAGTGCATACGGTCAGCTCTTAGGCGCGGATGCCACGAGCAGCTGACGTACGATGTAATCGTGCTTCACCACCACCTCCGAGAAAATGGCCACGAGATTGACTTTCAGTGGGTGCCCAGTCACTGCGGAATCAGCGGCAACGAGTCCGCAGATGGCGCAGCTCGCACTTCACATCAAGAAGCGAACATTATATCAATTCCACTCTCAAGGACAGATGCTGCAATGCAGCTTCGACACCTGGCACGCCGTCTCTCACTGGTTGATTGGAACTCACCAAACATCAGACGAACGCGACTGTACCAGCTAAACCCTTCCCTGCATCTCCGCCCTCCATCAGGACTTCCTCGACATGAGGCCTCGCTTCTTTGTCGACTTTGGCTGGGAGTTGCCTTCACAAAGGCATACTCCGCATTAATTGGAGCGATCGACAGTGCAACCTGCGAGATGTGCGACACCGACGAAACCCTGGACCATCTGCTGTGCCACTGTCCGCGATTCGTCGAGGAAAGGAAAATCCTTGCTGAGACGCTACGCCACCTTGACGATCGGCCACTATCCTTACAGATGCTACTCGAACACCGCCCTCATCGCTCGTCGGCCCACAAGGCACTAAAAGCACTTTTACGCTTTTTCAAGACGACTGGTTTGCGTGAACGCCTTTGACAGTTGGACTTGTCCGACAACGTCTTTTTCATTATTCCCCTTCCTTCTCTCTCTCCCATCTTTCTATTCCCCCTTCCCACTCCCCCACTGTAGGGTAGCCAACCGGACGCCCTTCTGGTTAACCTCCCTGCCTTTCTGTTTTCCCCTTCCTTCCTTCCTTCCTATGGCGTTTTAACTGTAGCGTTAACACAGCCGAGTATCAGCAGTTCGCGTGAGCTCTGTTTCTAGTACGTGTTGGCGTTAACTTCTTTATTCGTAGACGCTAAACGTAGCGTCCAATTCGTTCACTCTATTTTTAACAATACTCAGAATAATAATCACTTTCGCTGGCATAACTTATCAAATATTACATGTTATTGAAATGTCTTTCGTTATGTTTGCCGGGGTTTCCATTAGCCCATCTTCCATTAAACTTCATTCTGGGCATTGAACCTTGAGAACCTCTCGAATAAGACGCGAACCAAAAGAAGGCAGCTTCGATCTCCAGTCTTCTTGTGTCTAGCAAAGCACAGTTCGGACTCCCACCCCTAAGCTCATGGAGTTTCCGGGTACAGAGCGGCCCCTGAGGCTTAGGATAGTCCTCACTGTGCTACCGTTTCGTTTTGTTGTACCGCGTTGCAGTATCGTCAGTGCTCACAAGAAGTAGCAAGTAGTAGTCTATACTTAAATACACTGGAAATCTGAGGAAGCGCGCATTCATTGGGTGCTTAAGGACCAGATTGATGGGGTATTGAGAAAGAAAGGGGATAGAAGAAACAAGGGGTTTAGAGAAAGCAGTTATTTTCCAGTCAGCAGTGTAGTTTTGGTGAGCGCAATCGCGTACAAATAAAAAATAGCAGACCTGTGCCCCGCCATGAAAACTAACATCTCAAGTCAAATCACAACGAAGCTGTTCGTCGTTACAAAATGACTGCAGATTTGCCGGCAAGCTTCTCGTTTTTTCCCTCAGGGCTTTTATAGACAAACTATAGTTCGCGTTTTGCAGAGCTTTTAAAATCGTCCTTTTTTCCACTTTGACGCGCTGCACGTGACCCCGCCTGTGACCCTGAATGCGCGCTACACCACTCTTAACTGAAGCTGTCAAATTAGCTCCGTGCCTTCCGCCCATCCTCTCTCTCTCTCTCTGTCAAATTAGCACCAGCGTTGTTAAATATGTGGCTTGAACTGTTTTAATTAGTCTATTCAAGCAATGGAAAACTAGAATGCAGGGATGATAAAACACGGCTAAAGAGGACGAAACCTTCAGTCACAAAAATTACGTCATGATGAATCCATAAAATAAAACTATATCGACTAGCTCAACTTTCTGTCGTTGTAGACTACCAAAGCTTGCAGTTATAGATCGCTAATTGTTAAAGAGATAAGGAAGGTGCGCTGGGCGCACTTATGTGTGACCGGGATACCGTGCTTATCTGTTTGATGATTAAGCGAATGTTTACTGCACTGCGGGAGGCCGGTAAAGCAAGAAACGTTACTTCGTAGAGCTGCCCAGAAGAGAGCTGTCGCTGTCAAAGAGTCACTTTTCGTGGTACTTGGGATAGTGGTCTAATTCTTCCTTCACCTTCTAGCCATTTCGAAGGCGGGGATGAGACAGTGCACTAAAAAACGGCAGGTATCGCTGCCGTGTGTGGGCGCATCAAAATCAACGAACTTGACAGGGCTAATTGAACACCGAACTTCTGACACATGAAAACTTCTTTCGACCACTAATTTGCTAATTCGGGTGAGTATTGTGCCATGTTTTCTCTTTTTTTATTCTCAACTGTCACGCTTGACGTTAAAATAGGCTCGTTGTCTATGAGGTTTGCATTTACAATGAATCGTTGCGTGAGAAGCGAATCAATCAAGCGTGAGAAACGATAGCTTCTTACGCTTCGAGGTTTTTCCGGAATGCAATACGTCACACGGCTGCCTTGCATGAACGAGCGAACATTCTAAGCGTCCGTAAATCATCCCTCGATACTGCCACGTACTTCAACAAAAATCAATATATTGGAATTTCAAAAACATTAAACACGCTAATAAATACTTAAATGTACTAACATAATCGCCACGGGAACCCTTCTACATTGCCAAGATGTACAATAAATAATGAACTAAATAGCACGTATCAAGACAGACAGAAATGTCTCATCAGAAACCTCGCTTATGTTGACCCGCCCACCACTTTTTACTTCCGGATTCAATTTTTATGTAATCTTTCTTGGGCAAGCAAACAGCCCCGTTTAAACGCGAGCAGTGTAGACAAGAACGAGAAGCACTGTTATCGATTGTGCGTGCGCTTCGACTGGAACTGCGCACTTCCACGCTCATTATGGAAGCGGCTGCGAGCCTATTTAAATCGCTAACCGACCACCAGCGGTGTGTCTCTCTCTCCCTCAGTCTTGCGCTCGCTTCTTCGCGAAATCCCTGCCCCACTGAGCGTGCGGGTGACACGGATGAACGCCTCGTGATCACTCAGGCGAAGTTGAGCACGCAGGGGCACCATCTCGCACACAGGGCTTTTCCGGCACTGAACCGTGTGCATGCAATGGCACAAAACATAGTCATTCCTGCAATTTTATGGAGTGCACGCGTGTTCATTCATCTATGACGTCGTTGCTAGGTGTACGTTGGTTCTCCTTGCTTTTAGTCATCCACAAATCATAAGCCGTCGTGCATGCTTATACCGGTGCTTTACGAGCGCAGTTGACGTGACCCGCTGCACAGGGAGACCGAGAACCTGTATTAAATTGATTATGCGGTTAATGCAGATATGACAGAATGATGCGAAATCGTTTATAAAAAAGAAACAGTCTAGATGTTCCACCAAACACAGCGAATATTGGCCGGCGCAGAGAGAAGGGCCTTATGTGCACTGTATGCGCACATTAGTAAGTGCGCGTGTTATATGCATCGCGATTATACGTCTTCATTATGCAATTTTAGGATTGTATTATACATGTAATTATTATTCCAATAAAACTTTCTTCGACGAAATTGTCAACCTTGCTGTGATACCTCCCTGCAGCGACACGTGAAGTTGCGGAGAGTCGCAGAAAAGGCAGGCGATAATTTCACTTCTAGAGTTACAAGCTTAGAGTTCCCTCTTCATTGTGTGTTCTAAAAATGTGCGCATAAGTAAAGCATTGAGGTACGCCCACGCTGACTGACACCTCATCTTCGAAAGAAACGCGAGCTTGCACCACCATATACCGAAAGCTATGCAGAAAATATCTTCAAGGCGGGCTTCAGTATCATCTCGAGAGCAGTTGTGAGATTGTAGCGGTATACGAATAAATATACAAATTTCTGTCACCGTAACTGCAGTTAAATGCAAATCATATTGTTTTAGACTGTGTGGGCGCGCTGCTGAAAATGGTAGATGTCAACGGTAGAACGATATTTTCAAAAAGTGAGTGTCGTGTGACAGAAGATATTGGAGACGGTAACGACGTCGTTGTGCTAAGCTTAGCCATTTCTTTGTCTCTGCAGACGGATATTTCCCTCTTGACGCATAAAAGCCAAGCGGAAATTTCACTTTAAAGTGACAAGCTTAGAGTTTCCTCTTTACTGTGTGTTCTGAAGAAGGGTGCGTAAGTAAAGCTTTGAAATATGCCCACGCTGGCTGACATCTCATCTTCGAAGGAAATCAGAGCTCGCACCACAAAGGCATGCCGAAAATATCTTCAAGGAGGCGTCCAGTATCGTTTTGTGAGCAGTTGTGACCTCGTAGGTCATCATGACTGAGGGCATGCGGGGATGGGTTCAAGATGGCACAGTTATAGTGAACATGGCAATAACCTAGAAACCAAGCATATGCAATAGGATCAACTGTGTCATAGCCCTTCTCTGGAGAAAACTGTGACGATCACTTACTCTTACACTCCACATCTCAAGTTGCGACGTCAACCATGAGTGGCTTGGCGGACTGGGATGCACACTGGAGAAATATTTGTAGGTGTATGTGGGAGTGAGAACAGGCACATGTATTGAGTGCATTAAAGAAGTAATGCTGTGCACTTCAGAAAGGTAAAACACAGAATACTATTGCGGCCTGAAAGGGCTGTACCGGTACTGCTAGTGTTCTGAGCCACATGGTGGGATACCAGTCGACTTTGGCCTTCAGTTCTAGCGCTGTGACACATACCTCGCTGTACCAATAGTATTTGTAGTATGTGACACAGTGTAGCCCCCCTTCTCTGAAATTTATTTATTCATATTTGAGGAGAAATGTTCTCGCTTAAAAAGTTCGCAAGAACAGGTCACGTCCATTCCTGTATAATACAGCAATATTCCCTAATGTGTACACGTGAAGGGTAGACGATGGACAATTAGTCGCCGCTCGGCTATCGCAAACGCCAATGACCAGAAGAGCTGTGTGGGCTAAGCAAAGGAAAGCATTGCAAAGCAAAGCATTCCAAAGCAAAGCATTGCAAAGCAAAGTATTGCATTGCAAAGCATTGCAAGTTAAGCAAAGGAGAACCTACTCCTTAGCAAACCCATGTCTATCTTTTCTTCGCACTATATAAGCCGCTCATACTCAAGGAAACCTTCAAAGCATAATTCTCTATGCAAAACTAGTATTTATTTCATCTATTTCAAGATAATTATCACCTTCACTTGTTTCACTACCTCCTTTATCTCTTAGTTTCTCTATCTCGCTCTTTCCATATCTCCTCCTCTTCAAGTTTCTCCCCCTCTCTTTTTCTCTCTTTCTTTATCTCAGCGGTGACGTCTACTAGCGGAACTCTCACGCGACAGCGCTAAAATGCACAGATACTTCAGTTAACAAACCTCAATTTCGCAAAATTAAGCCCGTAGGAAAAATCGTAAACTGAAATTTCACCAGCACGTGAAATAGCTCGGACTGTAATTCTGTTACTAGGAAACTGTACTTCTGTTATGAAGAAATTTGTTACGACGAATCTCAAACAATTCCCGTACTTATAGAGAGAGCGGCAATGCAGCGCCTCTGCGCGAGATATTTGCATAGCCATATAAAGCTTAAACTGCTCGCGGATGCCGTCAGAACGAGCTACGAAGTCAGCACCAGGTCAAAATGCGCTGCAGCGCGCTATTACGCTTCACACTCGTCTCACGAATTTGGTAGCGTGTTTTGGTGCAGGGCGCAATGCGGGGCCTTCGTCATCGGTGAGTACTGATAGGGCATATACGTCAACTTGTACCCGACCCCGAGGGCGGCCATGCAGTACGGACGCAGGGTGTGAAATAATAAAGGAGTGGTGTGCGAAGCGTCCCCCCATTTTTGTTTTGTTCTGACGTAACTCTTGCTGATACGTGCACAATGTCGTTCTAAGCTGGACAACAGGTACATAATATTTCTCCATAGTCAGTGAAACTTATATTTCTACTGTAGAGGCCTTCGGGATCTCACCTATCGCAGTAACTAAGGAGGTAAGAGGTATTCTCGCGTGCTTCCCTATTACGTCATATCTAAAACGTGTACCAGCCATTGGCCAATGCTGATAACGTGCGGCTGTCGTAGAAGTGTTGAACAAATGGACGGACCATGTCCATGGGAAGACGTCACGTATCAGTGAGCCTCGGAAAAGGAGCCCGACATTAAAAGCAGCGAGCTGCGCTGGCTTCTATAGCTGCAGGTCGGCGGCTTCCTTCATGGAATACACGACTTTGCTCTTGAAGACTTGCTGCCAAGTAAGCCTGGCAACAGCTTTACGTGTAAGCCGCGTGTTGATAATGATCCATTCATTGTAGCAGTTTTCTCGCCATCTAGTTTTGGTGGTTCGGCAGTTCACGGGATTGATTTCTTTTTTTTTTTTGTTGTTGTTGTTGTTGACTCGTCTCGGCTTGTGCAAACTTACTGTTGTTTCTTTTTACTTTCCATGGCGGGTACCAGCATTTCATCGATACGCATCGTACCTATTTGGCTCACATGCCCTTCTGATCGAGCCTTCCTGTGCTCAAAACCAGGGGAAACGCACCTCTAAGTCGTGTACTTCTTATATGTCGCGGAAAAAAAACGAAGCAAATGCAAAACAATTCAAGGTAGACTGTGCCTATCAGCGTAACTTTTACACTCAATTCGACAAAATATCGCGTTATTTGCTGTGCAAAGCTGTTTCCACCCAAGGAATCTCGATAGACCCACTCACAATATGAAAAAAAAACAACAAAAACAGCTGTAAGTAAACTATTGTTGAAAACTTAATGGAGATATTTCCTATGAGAAGCCGCGATGGCTGCGTTTGTTAACAGCCTTGAGAACTTCGTTGAAAGCTCTTTATTTTGCAGTGCATAAATAATAGTAGGTTATTGCAGTTGACTGTGCCTTCAATAAAAATATTCCTTGTATTTTGCACATTATATGCAGCAGTGCATTGTAGCTATCATAGAAGCGATTCCTACAACTATCTAAGAAGGACACTTGCATAACTTCACCAAATTCCAGCACCAAAAGAACAAGTTAAAGGGAACATGTGTATAAGCAATGACAATCGGGACAAAGAAGGGAAATTACGTGAACAAAACAGGAAGAAAAACCCAGCGGTAAACCCAGCGGTAAATCCAGCGGTGAACTCAGCGATAAGGCAGTTCCACTCAATGTGAAAGACATTCGAAGCGCCTGGGTAGTGTTGTATAATGGTTATGGTGTGCTTTGCGTAGGTTACGGTGTGGTTATGTTGAGCTGTGGTGTGCCTATGGGATGTTCGTTATGTTTATGATTTGGGTGCTCATACTTTTATATGCGATATCTAAGGGATCGACGGCAATGAGCTGGCCCACCAGCTCGCCCGCGATATTTTCCACCGGGCACCGTTGATCCCATGGCCTAACCCTTCGGAGGACGATGGGAAAACTTTGGCGGGCGGGGGGAGGATCTCCCTACGCCAAACTATCAGGGATGTGTACCTCCAGCTCCGCCTCGACAAGCGACTCTATCCTCCCCCTCATCCATCGCTCACTGTGCCGGAGGCTCGCCTTCTGAGGCACATTCAAATGAATGCACTTACCACCCCCTCTCGCCTCTTCCTCTACAAGTACCGCTCTGCCCCCTCCTGTCCTAACTGCCCCTCATCATATGCTGACCTTTCGCATTGCCTTTTCCACTGCCCGGTTGCTCAGCAATCGGCTTCTTACCCTCCCCCTTCCCTATCAATCACCACCTGGCTCGACTGGCTTGGCTCTGAAGAGGAGGAAGTTCAGCGCCGCTTAGTCGCACAGGCGGTAGAAATGCTGAGCCTGTAATATTGGGCTTCAATAAAAGTCTTCTACTACTACTAATTTAGGTTGTGTTCACCTTTGTGCATGCTCTGTTATACTTTCTGCAGGTGAAGTAAACTTAATCCATTTCGACGCTAAGGCGCGGATTGGTAATCTTACGTTAATGACCTGTTCCTGTTGTCTTGTAAATATTGTCCTCGTGGTTTATCTTGTGTTTGTACTTGTCTTGTGCGTATTTGTTCTAAGACGTAGCGGTAGCCTGAAGGGAAGGGTGTGTGTAGTGAGTCGAGGGCAACAGCGTGTCCGCTTTTCCCTTCTCTGTAAACCGAGACGGAAGAAGACGACGAGGTTTTCTTTTCTTTTCTTTCTTTCTTTGTTGATATCCGCATAATCACTATAATGTAACAGTACGCAGAAGCCAATAGCACGAGTAATGGGTCACGGGCAGGAGTGGGTCGGCTTTTCCCTCTTGCGTAAAAAGCAACATGAGGCATTGGATACCGACAGCCCAGGTCCCTAAGGTGCTCCGCACTTCAGTGATGCTCCGCTCGTCCCCATCTCGTAGTCGTTGCCCCAAGTGTTAATGTGTTTACAATTATTTTTCCTTTGCCCTCTAAGTAGGCTTGGACGCTTAGCAAACGAAATACTCCATCGCGTTTTCGTGAGAGAGAGAGAGAAATGAAGAGAAAGGCAGGGATGTTAACCAGATACTAGACTCCGGTTTGCTACCCTGCACTGGGGAGAAGGGGGAGGGGGTTAGAAAGATGGCAGCGAGAGAGGGTACATGATTACAGACAAGCAAAACAAATAAAACACACACACACACACACACACACACACACACACACACACACACACACGCACACACACACACACACACACACACACACACACACAGAACGTTCCACTTAGAGACGTTCGCGAAGGCCGGTAGATGTCAAGAAGCGCAGTAGCGCTTGCACGGCCTTCTTCTGCGACGTGAGATCTAGACGATGGCATAGGACGCCTTCTTCCGACAGTGGTTGGTCGTCCAGCTTGTTTAGTGCATGCTGAAGAAATTTCCTCTCTGCACTATACCGTGGGCAGTACCACGAGAGGTTAAGGGTGGCCCAGAAGAATTAAACGTACAACTATGTATTCACAAAAAAAATATTCTGTGAAATGCTTCATTAACAACATTATTCCTAGGTTTTCTGAGTGCAGCGAACCTGTTAACTAATGTTTGATCTAAGAGAAATTTAACTTCATTTCAATAGTGTTGCACTTTAAAATCGTATACTTCGTAATATGTAATCGCCTTCACTGTAAAATTCAAAAACAAGACAAAAGATATATTACTTGAAGGGCAAATCTTTCATAAATGGCTACTCACTTTTACGTTCAGGCAGTTATATCTCTTATTATTTGCTATTATATATGTATAACGTTGACTCAGCACATAATCATTTTGTTGTCATCAGAACTTGCTCTCATCAGAAAAGATTGTTCTGTCATTTTTGTTCGTAATATTACTCCATTACTCCTTTCTAGTGTAATTCATTGGTACGTGGCCTTGTTTGAGGTGACCCCGGTGGTTTCCTACATTGCACCTCTTGAATTTGTGTATACTACATAAGCCCACTTACACGTGCAACAACAACAATAATAAACTTTGATTTGAACAGCGAAAGCATATGTGTCGTGCAGATGTATTCAAAATGCAGTAACCCACAAAAAAAAAAACGCTATGTCGATGTTGTCAAAAGTAGCCACGAGTACGCGCTGTAATCGCAGTAGCATTTGTACGGCAGTCAGAGGCGGAACTATGTCCTGTGTAGATACCACGGCCGCTTAGATGGGCGGCGATGAAACCTTGCACTTAGTTCATTCATCGCAGAAAGCAAGGTATTTTATTGCAGCAAAAACAAGATGCAACGAAACACAGCACCCAGCGTCACTTCTGCGGCTTTCGCATGACGCCGTTCGTGTGGTGACATCTCAATTAGGGACCATGGGCACATCACATTAACAGCAAACTTTGATCCAACGTGACTAGGATTTGTCTCTGCTCGTCTTCACTTTCATCTCGTCCGCTACTTTTTTTCTTCCTTTTCAACATCGCCGATGTTTGTTTGCCGGTGTGCCACTCCGTGAAGTGTTTTCTGATGTGACTCGTCAGGAGCGGGTTGGGAATGAACAGGAACAAATTAAAGCTTTATGTCGGTGTAGAAAGTGCACCGTGACAAATGTATCCTCTGTTTCGTGTACATAAACTTTATTATATTTGTTCGTGTCTGTCTACCTTTCGAGCTAGCCCAAACTTAGGGAAAAAAAGACGCGTATCTCTGGCAAAAGAGGTGCTCAGTAAGCGGTAGAAGAAGTAACAAACAAAAGCCTAAAGCTAGCTGAGCGGAGGTGGCAGCGTTGCCAAGCTGGAAGCAAAGCCTGAACCGAGCGAGGAAAAAGGAACAGACAGAAAGGAAACAATAAGAGGAAAAGAGGTCGGGATTAAAAAGGAAAGAAGAAGGAAGGCAGAAAGCGAGAAAAAAAAAAGCAAGACAGAAACGAAATAGGAGATATTTTCGCCAGCTCGCGATAATGCTGAACCCATGTCTTTTTGATAGCGCTTGCCGCTTTATAGCGAAAGCCAAAAGTTGTCCTACAGCAGCTCCTGTTACTTCTCTTCCACTGTCAACGTGCTCAACATTTCTCTGGGACCACCATAAAACAATATTCTCAAACGTTCCTCCACGTGCTCCAGCACTCTCTCATGTAGGTGACAGCGCTGTGTTTCGCGTGAAATTGTTAAGGTGCTTTAATGACAACACAAAGTTTTTCATGAATAAACATTTCGTCACCAGTTGGAGGCGCAGCTGGAATGGTCTCGATGTGGCGTCTGAAATTTCTTCGGAGACAGTAATGGTCGACTAGAGTTATAGAACGTCCGCGAATCTCAGTGCTCCCTTTCAGTTTATATTCGGCTTTCGTGCTGTCTACTTCTCTTGAGCCCGTGTCTACACGCCTTAACTTTCAGCATTAATTAAATTGTGGGGTATTACGTTCCAAAACCAAGACATGATTATGAGAGACGCCGTAGTGGAGGGCTCCGGAAATTTCGATGGCGTTCCTTATGTGCACTGACGTTGTACAGCACAGGGGCCTTGACAGTTAGCCGCCATCGAAATGCAGTCGCCACGACCGGGATCTCATCCCGAGACCTTCAGATAAGCAGCCGAGTGCCGTATCAACCAGGTCACTGTGGCGGGGCTACACCTTTCAGCCTTACGCCCACCTCACATCGCTTAGGCAAACAAAATGACAGGAAAACTCCTCTGTCAATCTGCATTTATTCAGCGCACTTGTCCTATACATACAAAGTTTCTTATGGCATAGCTCGTTTAAATCACGCTAGCAACATACGGTTGGCATCAACACGAAAATTCGCGGTTATCCAACGAAGCTATAAATGTTATAATCCTGTTTCTAATTTTAAGACTAATACCCTGTGTTTTGGAGGTGGCTGCGCAGGTTAATGGAATGGCAATTGTAAATGGAGCTCTTTAGGCCGAGCGCTAGGTGTTACGTACGAACAAAAAACTATCGTCATCAGGGAAATATGTGTGCGTGCGCTTCAATGAAACTCACGGCAGTTGCGCGCGCATTTTCCCTCTTCTCTTGCTCTCATGGCCCTAGCCCACTGATACACAAAGGCGGATGCGTTTCATGGCTCAGCATAGATTGGTAGAGAATAGCAAGGGGGTGGGAAAGGGAAGTTATGGAGAGGAGGAGGAGAGAGGGCGAAGCAGGATGTGGCATGCACAGTATACTACAGAGTGAAATGGAAAGGGAGGTAAGAGAGAGAAGAAATAACGTGAAGGTGAATAGGAGGGGACCTTGACAACTAACTACGCATTGCCCCCAGCCAACTTGAACCTAGGCACGGGACCCAAAACACACAACATGGTGCCATGGCTAGAAACGTGACATGCTCTCGCGAACCGTCACGCGATATGTTTCAGGCAAAACAACGTAACGGCTAGCCACGTGACATGTTCTCGCCAGAACCATGTAACAGCTAGTCACGTAACAAATCACGTGACTTAACTGAGCTTTTAGGAGCCGGACAAAAATAGGTCGACCACAAGCTCCGCACCTTAGTCCAGCCTTGTACCACTAGTACAAGCCGCCGACACTTTCTTCCGTTTCTTTAGGGGCGAAGCTCCTTAGGGTGTGGGTCGTTCCCTCCTCTGTAGTAGTAGTTGTCGTCGTATGTATGTAGCCACCTCGCGCCGCCGGCTCGCGCCGCCGGGAGGCTCGCGCTCGAGAGCTCGCGCGCCTGGAGGCTCGCGCTCGCGCTCGCGCTCGGCGCGTACCTGCCGATGATGATGATGATGATTGTGGTTCGGTTACGAAAGGACGCTAATTTCTGCAGCCCATGTAGGGAGCACGGCTAAGCGTCCGTAGGGGTAGGGGAAAGGGAGTGAAAGAGATAGAAAGGCCTTAGTGGAGGGCTCCGGAAATTTAGACCACCTGGGGTTCTTTAACGTCCCGGCACGCTACCTCTCTCATTCTTCCATCTGCTGTCTTGTGAGAGAGAGAGAGAGAGAGAGACAGAGAGAGAGAGAGAGAGCGAAAGGCGCGCGTTGACTATGGAAACGCTCTTTCTTCGATGAACGCTCCAGCAGCTCGCAAAGAAGGAGAACGCGCCCTCACCCGCGAGAGAAAACGTTGACGCAGGCAGCGTCTTCTAGCGAGTTTCGTGATTGAAAAATACCAACTGCTCGCGCTGGAGAACCGTTCACCGGCCACCCATATATATATATATATATATATATATATATATATATATATATATATAATGCACTGGACCTTGACTTGCAATGAAGTGCCGGTGGGAGATTTCACTTGTGCGTAGTTGAACCATAAGGATTCGTAGCGTGCGCGTTAACTAAATTAATCCGGAACTCGGCACGATCTACGATGAACCTCCGGAGCTTCGCCCACTCATCATCATTCACTCCGTGGATATGCTGTGATTTTTTTAGATTTTATGGTATGCTCCCCACTAAATTTCTGATACCTCTTTTATTTACCAATACTGTAGCTGCGATACTTTGGTTGTGCAGGCAGGGAGTAAGAAGAACGTTTACCTTTTATGCGCTAAAAACTAACTTTATGCTCAGCATAATCTGCCTGTTCACTCTCAAGTGTACACGCCGAGGAATTGACTTATCCGGGGCAATAAAATCTCATATATCCGAGGCAGCCTGGCAATACTCTTAAACGAGAAGGACCAGAAATGTCAGAAATGTGATGACCTAAAACAGTGACGTTAACAAGGGCAGTTCGCAGAGTGCAGGGAAAGAGGCAATAAATTTACGTATTCCAGGGACACCTCCCTAAAGCTTTTCCACTACTAACGTTGTTTTCTTTCAGAGCGGCAGATGCAATAATTAACGGTAGCCAATTTTTATTATGATCACTTCGCTCTTCGCACTTGAGCGACTTCCATGACTGTGCGATTTTCGCTTCTCTTCTTTTTTCGGGTTGCCTTACGCTGCACCATGTACCCGTGGAACCCGAGCATCCTCGGCCCTCAATTTCCATCCCTTGGCGTAATCTTTCTTTCCAGGCACAGCTCACCAACGCGTGGACGTTCTGCGTTAATTAACCCGCCGTTCCAGCAACTTTCTGCCACCAAAACTTTTGTCTGGATAAGTTTCTATTGGAGCGCTGTGGATGGTAGTGTTAAGGTTTCTTAGCTTAACTACTTTGGCTGTATTCTCCTGAACTGTTGAATGAGCGAGAATATGTACCCGTAAGACGTTCGCTTAAGTTGATATGCAGGTATGAGTGGGAGTTTGGGAGCGAAGAGGGGTGTTTTCGTGCTCTTATATTCAGCCTTATATGATTTTGATTTTGAAAAGCAAGGATAACTGTCAAACAAGGAACGCGACTTCAGCATAGTGTGCACAAGCCCCCCATCACATAATCATTTGGACAACAGCAAAAAACTTCCTTTGTCTCGATGTTACTTTGGACATCTGTCTCCTTCGATTACGCTATAATACTTCAGGCCTCCATTTTTCCGCTTATTGCATAGCTTAGACTTGACAAGTCTATGCGACAGATTAATGACAGATACGTAAGTCTGCTAAGCTTGGAGGGATTGGCTAGCCTTTTAAACGTAAAGATTCCGTTTTTAACGCGTTTTATCATGACTCCTTCAATGGGGTGGGCTCCGTATTTAAGTGGGCTACTTGGGCGACAATGCTGGTTATAGAGGTCGTTCGTCTTCAGCAAAGCATCGCGATTACAAATTACACACAAACAAAAGGCTGTGGTAAAGCTGAAGTTCTTTCCTACTGAGGGAGGTGCTTTATCCCCAGTGCATTCTGGCGAAATGGTGGTATGTGCTTCGAGCATATAAGCCTTATTTGTCGAAAACAGCATTAGAAGGTTGGTCTGCAGGTCACGTTCAAGTGTGTGTCATTTCTCCTTAGCTTGCAACGAAATACCATAATAATATTATACGTGAATATATAACAGAGTTAGATGCAGCATCGTGCCGGTTGCAGCATATCAGTTAAGAAATATACCGAGAGGTACGAAAGAGAGATAAAAATCGCAGCTGGAAATTCCGCCCCTGCCGAGAGCGGGCATACTTTCTGCTGTTACATGTCGATGTCTTCTTTTAGTTCTAAGCGTAAGTAAGCTGGGCATATATGATTAATCTGCAGGCTACTTGGTGAAGTGCCTACTATCCATTGCGAGCTATATCCCGGCCGCGGCGGCTGCATTTCGATGGAGGCGAAATGTTGAGGCCCGTGTACTGTGCGATGTCAGTGCACGTTAAAGAACCCCAGGTGGTCGAAATTTCCGGAGACCTCCACTACGGCGTCTCTCATAATCAGAGCTGGTTTAGGGACGTTAAAAATCAGAAATCAATCATTGCGAGCTAGCCGCTGAGTAAACGCTATAGACGAAGCACCATTCGGATTTATGTATTTTGAGTAATAATCAATATTTAGAATAACTTAGGCTTGTCTAGTTAAGCGTGATATCAGTCGAAAATCTGCACATTATAGCAAAAACGTTCACTATCGCTTCAGCCGATGATATCGCATAAA
Organism: Hyalomma asiaticum; assembly: GCA_013339685.2. Taxonomy (NCBI): domain Eukaryota; kingdom Metazoa; phylum Arthropoda; class Arachnida; order Ixodida; family Ixodidae; genus Hyalomma; species Hyalomma asiaticum. Next base: position 114,438,729 of record CM023482.1, on the reverse strand, counting down.
TGTCAGCAGCTCTACACTGTGTAAGGCGAGTACAAATCCCAACACATAACTATCAACCTCCTCGAAAGGACAAGGTAGCCTAGAAAGGTAGCTCTGTCTCAGGTTCCCCAGATGAACTAGCGAAAGGTCCCGTTAAACAAAGGACGTTTGATATCTTGAGCATCCGTATCTGTAGCTGGTGACGCGGGCACGACAAGTTCCAGCACTGATGAGTTGCATCGATATGCCAACTAGACGTGCGATAAGATCTCGGCTTCTGCCTTGATGTGAGCTGCTTAGAAGTAGACATATTTGGGGAAACGTTTCGCGGGTTAAGCTCAAATGTGCTCGCTTGAGCACTGACGCAATATTTATACGTCACGCCGGCATACCTGAATTACATGCTACTCGGTTGTCACTGATATCGCGTCGACTAGCATTTCAAGAGAAACATTGGCAATCGAAGTCATGCTCGAGGCTGTATCGCTGTTTAAGGAGGTATTGAGTGATTATCTTTGTTCTGCATTTTATTTTTGGCTTGCGACAACGTGACGATTTTGTGAAAATTACTCCAACGATAATCTAGGGTCTCTTGTCATTCCCTTTCAGTGAAAATGAGAGAGAAATCCACTAACACTTTCAGGAAAACAGTTTTTTTACTGTAGTGATCAAATAAACAATTACATTATATTGTATAAACATTTGCTTACTCTGTTGGTTATTTTCTACCAAAGGCACGACATCCACTTAAATTAGCGCTCTAAGATGAGCGAAAGCGGAGCAAAGCTACAGTGTCGTTATTCTACACTTTTCTTTTTTCTCTCGGCTGTTGTTATCGCTGATCACTTTAAATTTAGACACTAGGAAATTTCAAAAAGCATGAGTGTGGCGTACGTGTGACGAGTGCTATTTCCTTTAAGCGTCCGTTTCTGAGATTTTGACTGATGCGGGAGAAAAACAAAATAGAATTCGCCGACGAGGTTTACAAACACAGCAGGTGCTTCGAAGCGAGAAGCTGCTAAGGCCGCACATCCCATACGTGAAAAAAGAAGAAAAAAAAAGAGTGTCTCATTTAACGTCATATACTGTTGTAACAACTGATGCCAACAAACCATTCATATCTATAAGCACTACGTACACACAAAACCTGTCGCACTTTTCTCCAGATTTTCTCACCACGGGACGGCTGGGCGCTATGAAACAAGCTTCGGAGATGTGAAAAATCCTAGCAAGTATTGGCATTGTCGTACGATATAACAAGGTGAGCTTATTGTCCGCACCCTGACTTAACGTATTCTCCTTATGTGACTACACAGCCGGCTAGTTTTTAATTTTCAGCTCTTAAAACAAACTCATCAACTCATCTACCACTAGAAAGAAGATCTACCACTACAGTGCAGTTCTTACTGAAGACTTCCACATTTGTCGAACATTCTCATAGTTACATTGCAAACCTTTGCAAATTTTGCAAGGAATCTTAAGTCAACACCAATTCTCACTTGTCCCTGGGGCTGTAAACTTAAGGAAAGCAGCCTATAGCCAAGATGTACCGATGCAACTGCGTATATTTAGTGTATTTACTGAACCAACCAGAGCGGAATAAGTCAGCGAAGAACTCTTCGCAACATGGCAACAGTTCTAAAACGCTGGCCTTGACCGTCTCATAGAGGACATTCGAAACGCTTTCTTATGATTATTCTGCTTCGTAAACTTAGCAATTTTTTTTTGAAAGGACATAACATAGTCATAACATCGTCAAAGCTCGAAATAACGGCTGTCGAGAACTTGCTCTTCCAGAAGGTCACGTTCGTCTCAGCCGTTATTGCTCGCCAAAAGAAAAAAGAAGAGAAAGATCGCTAGCGAATTCTGTCAATTCAACATATATGACCGGATAGGTAAACAGTCGACCCTTAATTCCAGTGTGTAAACAGCTCGTGCTCAGGGAATTTAAACGTGCGTAAGTCGCATGCCGGTGGTTATTTTCTGCTCGGAAGCACTTACGAGCTACGGTCTTCTGTGATAGCGATAATGGAAACGGGGGAGTTCGTAGACGCCCTCTTTCTGAAAAAAAGGAATTCGAACATAGCTGCGGCTCCTAGCAGTCTGGCGTTCTGTTTAATTTTCGTCATGTTTGTTTTTATACTCTGTTACAGTTTTTAACAAGGGCTTATAGTTAGAGAGGTACGTTTTTCTTAGAAAAACAGATATCCCTGCGCTGGACCGATTTAGTTCCTAGCGATTCTTCGAAACCTGTGCAATGCAAAGCTTGGTTGCCGCCTGGAATATCCCCGATAGACGGCACGCGAACTCGCTATAGGCTTCTGGTGGATCGAAATGAACGTGAACATGACGGTCCTTATCTGTGCATCGGGCAGTCACGTCTTATTGCGCTGACAGCTGCCCCTCGCGGGTGGCTGTTTCTGACGTTAATGTTGTTGTTGTTTCGTTTTTCGTGCCTGAATATTTCTATACATTCCTTGTCCAGCTCCTGGATCTCAAGATTCCTCTGCGTTGCCTTACTGACATTTTGTGTGTTTATAAGAGCCATATTTTCTATGTAAAATTTTCTTTTACTCTAATTTAGATTTTGACAGCAGATTAACATCTAGCACAAAAGAGAAAGAGAGCTTCTCCTCTTTGCAGCAGTCACCTCGATGTTTCCACTAAGTCCTTATAGGTGTCGTTTATAAGGAATGTAGATAAACTGCGCGTTTAACGCAGTAAATCGGACGCGGCGTTCCATGCTTACGAGTTCTCAAAACAATCGTGTATGTATGTGCGAAAGGGCTGTGGCAAGAATGATGTTTCAATGCCTCCAGTTAGTTTGCTGGAGTTTGTTTGCAATGCGTACAAGTTGTCTCGGCCACATTCTACATCAGAGTAGCAGTTTTGTTTATTAGAGGCGTTAGCCTGCATCCGTAACAACAACACAATGGGTTAGAAGGGTGCATGTTTACCAAATACCTTTCCTATAATAAATGTTCCTTCACTGCAGAATTTTCGCTTCTAGAAATATATTTCGTTTCAGGGTTCATAAATGCTTACAGCATATCATGTGTGATTACACTTACCAACAACCATGAAAAAGTTGCAGCATATGCCCACGAGTTCGTATGAAGCCTTTTGTAAGCGAACTTCGAAAACGCTACTATGTCCGTGATAGTCAATCCAACTCCTACCCACAAAGTAATGAACACTCAACGCCCGATCCCCGAAAAAAACAGAAGACAGAAGCGCTAAGAATATCGAACACCAAAACGAATATATTGGGATACCCAGAGACACGGGGCCGAACAAGACATCCTGATTGAATGAGAAAGGCATGGTGTCAGCTTTCAGCGATCAGTCTATTCTTCTCACTTTGTTTTGTACTGTTTCGGAGAACCAATCGGATACGCCTGTAATTGAACTTCCGTCTCTTTCATTCCGATGCGACACAGGCCTAAGATGAGCTGTCTGAGATTGTCTCTCCGGGGATGGAATTCTAGGTAGATCCACTCCGTCCACCATGTCACGAAATGGCGAAAGGATTGCTTTCGCTGCGATTCCAATGAAATAAAAAATGGCGAGAGAAAGAAAGAGAATGAGAGCCTGAAGGCACGACGAGTGTATTTTTATTGCAAGAACAGGATTGTGTGGTGAAAAATCCTTTAGCGGATTATGCCTTAGCGAAGCTGTAAAATTAAAGGGGCATATATTCTCGCGTTTCTTTAATTACGCTTCTTCGTAATTTTCCAGTACGACTAATTTTCTACTATCGAGAGCTCGTGCTACACGCAGTGATCGAGAATACTACCGCTGTCCTTGCGCTTTGCATGAAGCGGCCAAAATGGACAAGTTCAGCGCGCGAAGATGAAAAAAGGATACACATCAGTGTTACAATGAAGAAATATCAAACAGTGGTTAATGTGAGGTGCGTATAAGGAATTATGTTTCAATGGATATAAGTTGTGCAAATTACAGCAAACTGCCACATAATTATTATTTCACTAAACACTATTCATGACACGTTAAAAAGTTCTGCAGATGACAGACACTTTACTTCCCTCGTTAATATAAATATCCTGAACATGAACGTGGTATCCTTGCATACGTTGTAACTTTTCGGAAAGTTCCATCTGAACGTACACTCTGCAAATACGCTGAAATTTGTTCACGCTGTGTACTGGAATAAACTAAGTCGTTATCCCCCTTTGCCATATGGACTGGGGATGTTTACAAAGCCTCGACATAGTGCATACACAAGCGCTACGCGAAGAACAGTGGTGGCCAAGTTAACAGGCGAGAACGCATCGTGTGGGGGCAGTTTGAGCAGGCAACAGGGATGGATGTATCCTGCAGCTACATGCAGTAAGAAAGCCACAAACCTTGGGCGCACACTGCGCTTTTTCACAATCAAAGTTTACTCTCTCCCTCTCGAAATATGCTCACAGGCACCTGAACAGAGAACAAACAGCGGTGTGGAGGAAGTCCCGGGCTTACACCTGTTCACACGGGAGACTTCTCCATATCCTGCACTCGTATCTATTCGTGCACCTATGAAAGCGACTTCAAGTACTGCCTGGTGGCAACGAAGACCCTGTAACACGTGGTGTATAGATGCCGAAAGAGCGTAACCATTCCACAGGTTGAGAAAAGAATCGCAGTACAGTACCTATAGAAGTCCTGTAGGAGACACTACTGGTGTCACAGAACGTCCATGACTAGCTTCGGCTGGTGTACCCCGCGGGCAACTGCTAACGAGGCGCATGCGTACGTGAAATATGGTAACAAAATGACATATTTTTGTTTTTGAATCCGAATATACAACTTTTTTTACGGAAATTGAATAGTGCATAAACCAGTCTGGGTACTGAAGCGCTAAGGTGCAAAACAGGGCGGGCTTCTTCATTTCCGTTATTCTGACGTGGAATACGCGTATGCGGCGCACATCAGGTGCACGTATACCTTTTAATAACTGAGGCCATAGCACACGTTCTTTCTTCTCTCTTGTCCCTATACTTCGATATGGCTCCAATTAATCCGGAGAACCAACAGCCCCTAAATGTGGGCTAGTAAATCAAAAATCGTTCCACGCTAAATATACGGAACACAAGATTTCTCCTGTCGTCACACTAGACATATCATGAGCGAAGCGGGCTAACCCTACCCCCCCCCCCCCCCCCAAAAAAAAAAAGAAACCACTCACGTACGAGAAGTTATCTGGATTCTGCCCTTGTTCTTCTGTGCATCTCCCATGCGTGAGCTCGTCTACAAGACTTTTACCCGCTAATAACCCTGATTCAGTAAATGTCTTGTCACGGTCGCATCAAAACAGAAACAGTTCGTTCCATAACACACCAGTACGAATCACTTGATTCGGTGTGCTGATGATAGTGGCGTTTTCTGTCAAGTTCGTCAAAGTGAATGCAATCTTTACTGCTGGCTGTTGAGCAATGATGTCTCTGCAAATAGTTGACACAATAAACAAAAAGTCCTTGATTGACTGTCCGTAGGTTGTAATACAAAAAGGCGCGCTGCGAATATTGGACAGCATATATAAAATTTAAGGTGATAAAATATGAATCAAGATATGAATCAAATGAAATATTACTCCACATTGTGAGGTCGGAGAAAGGCGGACTCAGTGCCTTGCTTGGAGTTTTCGGCTAATTCGACCTGTAGGTGCGATCTGATTGCGATCTATTTTTTTAACGTGAGAAATTTTGTGCATATTTTTAGCTCCACACTACAAAATAGTGTTTGACAATTTTTCCCTTTAATCAAATGATATAAAGACACTTTACTAAAGCAGGCAAGTCAATTCCATGAGGCTGATAGATTGTATGTCTTTTTCTTATTGACTCGCTGGATTTTGCCTAAGTTCTGGCGGTGTGACCAAGATGAAATCTCATTCTGCTGTCGCGCAAAACATGAATATACAGGAATACTCGTAAAAGAAAAAGGACGACCAGCTAACAACTTTGAAGGAAGTGTGCCTCTGGTATGTCAGAAAGTTCGGCGACAGGGCTTCGACGAAGCGTGTGTGAGTGTGTTACGTCACGTAGAGAACTGCATGCACAGCGTCCTCAGAGGGTATATAGCGTGTACAAAACAAGAACAGGGAGATATTACTACTTTCTTAAAGAAGCGACACATTGCTCGCTCATCATTGGCTAGGCATCCAAAAGTTGAAAAACAAGCAGCTACCTCAGGCGATCCTAAAGATGGAACAACAGGGGACATCAAATGCGTCAGAAAATGGTATCTCGATGGTACCTGAACAAAAGTGCACGCCTTTCTAGCATCACCGTACACGCATAACACAGCAATGTTCGTCATCTCGATTCCTGTGCAATCATCGCTGTAAGGGCAGTCAGCTGTTGTCGTCCTACATCATGAAAAATTAGCTTTATCGGTCTAGAATAAAAGCTGTAACAACATAGAATTTAGAGCAGACTGCGCAGTACCTGAATAAATTATCTCATTTTTTCTGTATTGTTGGGAGGTCTGAAGAGTGTCTGAAATATATACGAGAAAATAAAGCATTGAGTTCCTATGTATTGTTGGCTACGCTGCATCAAAGCTGTCGTTACAGGAACTTGAATGTATAGTGACGTGTAAACTCGGGACTGCGTTGAACGAGGGAAAGAATAGAATAGAGCGAGACGAAGAATGGCAATACATTTTACAGGTATTTGTACAAAACCTTTCTGCCGCGACCTAGCACTGCATGAATAATAACTGGCCTGGTGAGCAGATCGTGTCTTTGCGCTCCTGTTATTCCAAGTAGCTGATTGTACAAAACCCCCTATTTTAAACTCCGTCTTACTTACCTCTGGATTCTTAAATTCTCGTTTGGTCACACAAGACCACGTCAGTTTTCATGTCAATAGGTAAAGCCTCTATTGCACGGAACAATATAGAGAAAGGGGTAAACCATTACATAAAGGATCGCTAGCTGAGTGCCGATAATTAGAGATTTCGAAGATGTGATTCACGTACCGGTGTAAGAAGGTTGAGCAAAGCAGGTAGCATTCCAGACTAAGTTTTCGGATCTCCCGCGGCGTAGAAAAAGCGTTCTCTGCTCGGTTTCGCTAGTGCGAAATGAAAACACTCTTTCACTGTCAGAAAATAAGGGAAGCACGCGATTTCAATGGTACATTCTTCTCGACACACATTCGCGACTACCAAAAGGTACTTGTTCTCAGCATCATTTCTTTAGCTTGTCTGCACACAGTGAAAGAGGGCTGAAGTTTCTTAAGCACCAAAATGGCAAACTAGACATTAGGTTAAGACAAAAGAAAACAAAAAAAGACAATCCGTAGAAAACAACTGTCTCGTGCTTTCTTCTAAGACTAGAGCAAAACTACACCACGCAAGACCACAGGAACAGACGACGAGGTAACTTTTTCATCTATATAGCTTAACGTCTTCATCATCATTCTGTTGTTGTCCCGTGACGAGTATCCGGATTCCACGCCTAGTACACGTCTGCCGTGTTTAAGCAGTTGGACGAGTGTGTGCCCCAATTCTAGCGACGTCAACAGCACTGCTTTGTAGCGCACTGCACCACAGAAGATGACGACGTTAGGCGCGACACGTCTCTTCTATTCCCACGTTTCCTTTCTCTGGGACGCTCTTCTTTCATCGCGTCAGGGCTCATTCCGAGAAGAACGTTGTGCCCTCGAGACAGCTGGCAAACGTCATTGTGGACACCTTCAAGTCATTGAGATGGGGGCTGTGACGGAAGCGTCTCCCTTTGTTAATCACTTGTACCGCTTTTTTTTTTCGTTCATTTTCGGCGCGCTAAGACCAGCGTCTTCGAGCTTACACAGTTCTGGGTAAAGTAGCGTGGACTCGGTGACGACTTTCTTTCTTTTTTTTTTTTTTGTAGAAGTGACCTTCAAGATTTCACTTGTGTTTTCATTGTGCATTTTTTGCTGCACTCCTTTTTCCTTTTTCTGCACAATGCACGTTTTTTCGTGACTCACCGCTTGCTCAGAGATGTTGCCGACCCCTCACCTGCAGGATACAAGCCAAACCTTAAGGTCACTGCTGATACGTAATACCATTTACCTATGCACTTCTTGGGTTCAGGAGAGGATGTAATAAAAATAATAATGTTTTTGAGGTTTTACGTCCCAAAAGCCCAATATGATTATGAGAGACGCCGTAGTACAGGCTTCCTTAACAGGCACTGGCATCACACAGTACACGGACCTTAACATTTCGCCTCCATCGAAATGCAGCCGCCGCGGCCGTTACAATGGCAACGTTACATTGCACCTTGAGCTAACGTACGGTCGCCGCGGTGATGGCAGCGTTCCCGGTTAACCCTCGTGAATCGTACACCCACTCATTCTCTTTGCACAAAGACCTTACCGCTATGCGTAGGACTTGGCTTAATGTTGAACATTTCGTCGTAGGCAATTTCATCGCTGGCTGCTTCGCATGACACGGATTCCCATAATGCGTGGGATCTTCAGGATTCTCATTGTCTCTCTAGGATTCCGTTCCACTGGTTTTCCCTCTTCATCATTTCTGTGTTTCCTTTGTAATGTCTAACTGGACCAAGTTATCATAAACATTCGTACGAAGCAAACAGATAATCACGTCAGCCAAATCATAGGAAGAAGTTAGTTTTAGCGACGCATCAATGTTGTAAAATAAACATAAATGAAAAGGGAAGGAAACTTATTGCTAATGGAAAATGAAATAGCAAATGCATGATGCGTAGACTGTGTGGTCCGTTCTTGCATCTGACGAGAACCGTGACGACACTCATACCCACACTTTATTAGCGTCAAAAGATTCACACAGTCTCGTCTGAAAGCCTATCTCATCCATCACTAGGCTGCGCTTCGGTGAAAATGTCCAGGACTGAACTCGAGATTGCTGCATTCCCCCAGTAATTGACGCACATATTGATTGGCGTTGATTCTGTAGTACGGTAAAATTTATACTGCGTTCCCACTTTGCTGCACAACAAGGAAAAAAAAAACGGTTGGGAGAGGAACATGCGATTTCTTCGCAAAAGCTTTATTAACCAAAAGTTTTCGTTATCTTTCGGCGCGAATAACGACGTCTGCTAATTGACTTGGAACGAATAAAATTTCACAAGAAGGAGGAGAGCAAAATTAATATTCGACGCGAACGAGCGCGAAGCCCTAACTATTATTGAGCAAAAGCTAATCATAATGATCGAAGGAAAGTTTCAAGCAACTGTATTAATAGAACAGGCGCCACTTTTGCCGAAACTGGCGAGATAAGGCGATAATTATTCAGTTACTAGCGCGAGAAATCGCGTTGATTGCTCCATCAATCTGCTTGTGCTGCAGCTATTTACTTTTCCAATGTCTCCGGAAACTCACATTTAATACCGAACATAGCCTGCTGATATTGTACACGAAACTCAGCCACGCCGAAATGATAAGCCATTTCGTGAAAGCCTGAGAAGAGTAAATGAAACAGGACCATAACAAAAGCGTTGGAGAACGCTTAAGCGTAGCCTCAGTGGAACACTTCAGCGCTGGGCCCACTCGTATCGCTTTCTCATAGAGCATTCATTAAAATTAGCACCTTCTCTATTAAGCGCTGGAATTGTTTGAGTTTCCTCGCAACAGAATTATGTTTTATTGTACATTCAAAGTACTGTCCGAAGTATAATGTATGTAGGATTTAGTTCAGTCATAGGTTACAATTTTTCTGACGGATTTTACTTTGATAAATTCAGTTTAGTTCCCTAAATAATCTGCACCATTGCGGAAGCCTTGCATGGCTGAGTGCTCCAGGTTGTTACGGCAGTTATCTGAAATGATTATCGCCGCCGTGAATTTTTACGCCGTTATCAGATTTTCTGCGACGCGAGACGAGAGCTCCTTATAACGCTGTCACGTTCAAACTTATCTTCGAACATCTAGATCACGCCTTGCTTATAGCTTAAATAAAACCGCCGGGGTTTTCTCATTAAGACGGCTACCTTCATTTATGAATATGTCATAAACATATGTAATACAGCGGCAATAATAAACAAGGCAAAGAAAAAAGATCAAGTAAGAAATTTGAGGTTTAAACTAAAATTCTATGTCGTACAGTTAACAGATTCTGTCGATCTGTTTTACTAAACTTTATGATATTGAGGGCAGTGGTTGCGGAGAGAACATCTCCACCTTGTTTTAGGGGCCAAGCTCCTTAGGGTGTGGGTCGTTCCCTCCTCTGTACTAGTAGTAGTAGTAGTAGTAGTAGTAGTAGTAGTAGTAGTATGTATGTAGCCACCTCGCACCGCCGGGAGGCTCGCGCTCGCACTCGCCCTCGGCGCGTGCCTCCCGGCGCGCGAGCTCTCTCACTCTTCCATCTGCTGTCTTGTGAGGGAGAGAGACACAGAGAGAGAGAGAGAGAGAGCGAAAGGCGCGCGTTGACTATGGAAACGCTCTTTCTTCGATGAACGCTGTACCAGCTCGCAAAGAAGGAGAACGCGCCCTCACCCGCGAGAGACAACGTTGGCGCAGGCAGCGTCTTCTAGCGAGTTTCTTGATTGAAAAATACCGACTGCTCGCGCTGGAGGACCGTTCACCGGCCACCCATATATATATATATATATATATATATATATATATATATATATATATATATATATATATATATATATATAGGCACTGGATCTTGACTTGCAATGAAGTGCCGGTGGGAGATTTCACTTGTGCGTAGTTGAACCATAAGGATTCGTAGCGTGCGCGTTAACTAAATTAATCCGGAACTCGGCACGATCTACGATGAACCTCCGAAGCTTCGCCCACTCATCATCATTCACTCCGTGGATATGCTGTGAATTTTTAAACTAAGAATAAAGAGCGCGACAAAAAAAAAATAACGACAAGGGAGGAGACACACAGATACAGCGCTCCATTGTCACTCTGTTTATTTTTAGATTATGAACCAACTCCCCATGCAAGCCTCCACTTCAGCAAACTTGCTTTTAAGGTTGGCAGCACACCAACTAAAGCTTCCTCTGCAAGAATTGCGTCTTCAGGGAATATTGAGTGGTTCGCTTGCAGACGCAAAATACGTAATATACGTAGTGCAAGTCACTGTAGATAAACAACATACCCAAAACATGCCTCCGAACTCTACACACACTACTGTTTTGCATTGAAGCAACTACATATTTGAAATAATATAAAATATATTGATGTAAGAGATTTCGTGACTTGTCCATGTTGGTTCGTCGGCGAGCCGCGCGCGGTGAGTGCCATCACTATAGTGGTGATGTGCATTTAACGCTATAGCGTTCAGGAGCTTGGGTCACAGAAAATAAGATGTCGACGTCGGCAACAGCGTACCTCATCATACAGTACGACTTATAACTCAGGTAATAAGTTGGATTTCTTTTGACGACACTTAAATCTACGAGCAAATAATACACCACAAATACAGAAATGCAGAATGCATCAATATAAATACAAGCAAATAAAGTAAGTACTACTTACGCTTACCTCCTGAGTGCACAGAGAGATGTAACTTGCTCAGTTATGTCAAATGATGATGGATGACTATTTGGGAAATTTGAAACCTGCCATTTGAACAACCGCTTTTCATGAATGATGTGTTTGTCGTAATTTGCCTACGAAAGGATGTGGAGACGTACCTATCAACTGGGAGTATTAAAGGCGCCTTTGCGTGCGCACAACGTCAAACATTGGTTAAGGTACAGTGCTCCAAGGCGAAGACACTTCCTACTGAAAATTCGGCGCATGATAGATGTACCTCGAAGCGACCGAGGACTAGAGCGCATTCAAGGAGAAGAAGGTTTTCAGAAAGTCTGAAGGCCTCTTTGATTCTAGGTAACAAGTGATGCGCCCACATTGTCTCGTCGACATCGGATGCCCATCCATCTATGTCACCGCTTCTTCGGCACTCTAACAAAAGCTCCCCCTTGAGAATCACTCACCCTGCGCCACAACGAACTTCAACCTTACACGTCGGGACTCGGCTAAGCGCAGTTCACGCTTGACTCTAAATTTGATGCCGAATAATAACTGCCGAATAATAACTTGCCGAATAATAATAATAGTTTGGTCTGATTATTACGAGTAGTAAACCCCGTGCATGGCGCCCAGAGCAATTCACCTACTGCTCCTAATAAGGTAAAAAGAAGCTAAGCACTCCATGCTGCGTAAGCTATCCGCAAAACATCTCGTGGTGGCCTAGCGAGAGAGTATAAAATGCTCAGGAAAGAATGTTCAGCAAGAAAAAAAAATGCACAGTTGTGCAAGAAAAAAGCAAAGGTATGATGGCATGAACAAGGTGCGCTGTTATATCTCCTTTTAATTGGCACGCCAAACAGTCCCTGCCATCATCGCTTGAACGGAAAGCTATGACGCAGGTATGAAAGTATCTAAACACAATAATTGATTCATAATGACCATAAATCAAAATTCCTTGTTTCGCCACAATCTAGATATATAAGATTCATTTCACGCTCAGAGAGAATGACGGGGATTGTTCAAAAGCACACAATGAGAAATAACAGCTGTACGAGGGTATCGAGATCTGCAAGACGGCGATAAGATAGGAATACAAAAAAAAATGCGACACATAAGAGGCTCACTTTCTTAATGTATAAAATATTATTTCCTACAATGAACGGATCTAGAACATTGAAATCACCTATTCAGCCATCATTTTAATGAACCTTTAATGACTATTAATGCAACGAGATTCTTATAGAGTCACAAATTTGGGCTTGTACTAATTATATATGTATGTAATGAATTCATGGGATCGTCGTCGATAAATCGTAAGTCCTCAGTACCAAAAAGCTAAGTTACCTTTAGTATCACGCTGTGCAGGTGGGAACCTTATGCGGTGCCCCAACATAACACTAGTTATCTAGATAATACCTGCCGTCTAGTTCTCGTGCACTTGTTTGCATGTCTTGCCTTCTTTCATAATCTATCTTTACCAATAACTTAACTTTCTGTCGTTCAAGGTGCGCTAATTTCACTCTGAAATTTTACCCACCCACATAGCTTAATGTGTCCATTTAACCTTGCGCATTTTTCTCGTCTATCTACAATATCGCGCACGTCATAGGCTGAATTGAAAACACAAGGCATACTGTGAGACACCAGAACAGGCGTCAGCGCTTGCTCTGTTCAAAAGTATAGAGGATGTGCTTCTACTCTAAATACGTCCTTGCACATCGCATGGATCTGCTGTACATTCATAGCACCCAGAAAAAAAGGCGCACAACTGCCCGAAATCATCGATGTACCCTCAAAAATACTTCATATTTCACGAAACATAGTCCTTTACTTTACCAGAAGCGTGAAATTCGAGAAACGGGGCCAAACACACAGTGATGCGTGCAACACAGGCGCCGAACTACCACTGAAACTTTTAGTTGAAGTTCAGCACATGTGTTGCGTCCATCTGTGTTTGTTTGGTCCCCGTTTCTTGAATTTCGCGCTGCTGTTAAAGTCATGTGCTACCGACTAGTCCGCCAATACCACCTAAAGAAAATATATTAATTCAAAAAAGGCGAAATTTACCTCATAGAATATATACGTCTTCTTTCTGCCGCGACAACATTCTGTTACTTATATGGGCTTTTTTCTTTACTTTCTCTGGCCGTTGTAGCGGCCAGTGACAGCGAACAGAGAACACGCCATAAATACTGACGCATGGTGACACTTCGCCTAAGAGTTCCCCACTCGCAATAAATTCTGCACCCGAGAATAAGTGCGCAGCTCCATAACATTTCTGGACAATAGCAGTATTGTACGGTGTAGCAGCTGTAGAGTTGTATGTATGTGTGAGACTAAGGGGAGTTGAGGAAAGGGGGATACGGGAGGTGGCGCTGTAGCAAAGTGAACCATTGCCACAGCTGTCGGGTGCAGCACTTACAAGGATGGGAGAATGGCCTGCTATAGTTTCTTTTTCTTGGAAATGCTGCTTTCGCGTCGTTAGAACTGTTCATTTTCATTTTCAGTTTGAAAGCCACGCTTAAGCTGAAAGCAGGCATTCTCGACATAGTACGAGTGCAGCCTCGCTCTACTGCATATTATATATATATATATATATATATATATATATATGTATATATATATATATATATATATATATATATATATATATATATATATATATATATATATATATTGTGGGCAATCATTGGGAACTTCTACTTCATCTGTACATAGTCATCATCACCTCGGTCTCTTCATCTTTGTCTGTGGTGGGTTACCATCTTGGGTCCGATCTGCGCCTTGGTGTCAGCCATTCTTCCGGTGCCTCAAGGCTTAATAAAACGGCATTATTACCCCTGCTTCACAATATATATATATATATATATATATATAGTTCGGAAGGAAAATTTCCCTGAGCGCGAATAAATATTTAAAAGAAAGAGATTCACACGATTAACAAAAACAATATAAGTTTACTGATGTTGCGGCCGGTGGACCGGCCTTCATCAGAGTGAAAAGGTGTTGCAGAGCACCTTGCTTTTAAGGGTACATGAAGGGGAGAGAGTGCGGCTACAAAGGCGTACGTCTGTACAGGGAATGGCTACGAAGTCTGCCTGGACATAACACGTGATCGGCTGCGGTGAGTCGCGAAGAGACACGGTAGCCTGTCAATTAACAGCAAGGCGGCACACTTACAACCCCGAGGGATTCTACTACCTCTATGTAACGCAACTATAAAGCCACTCCCCATTGCAAAAATGGTAATTACCACAGCAGGAAGAAAAAAACAAAAACAAAAAAACACACACAAAAAAGCTGATTTATTGAAAAACGGCTGGCTAGAATCGACTAGAATATCTTGTAATGGAAAAATATAAACCATGAAGGAAGGAAAATGGAAATAAATTAACAGATATAAAAAAAGCTCAGCAAAAATGTAAAGTGTGAAAGAACGCATTGTAGTTGTTTGAAATGGCTTCCTCATAATAGCAATGCCCTAGTCACTCGGGAAACATGTGAGTTTACCCATGTTTTCGTTAATGCCCAAGGTAGCGGCTTTGAACTTATAAATGAGGTAGAACTCACGAACCTCACGGTCGTGGTGCGTCCGAAAGCCCGATTCCAGTATAATTGCCTTCAGGTCGCTAAATGAATGGCCGGGAAGGTGCACATGCTTAGACAGGGGCAGGTTCAAGGAATTTTTTGCGTGTGACTTGTGATTATTAAACCGTATTCGGAAAGGTGTTTCTGTCTGACCAATATATTGTTGATTGCATTTAGTGCACTCAAGCAGGTAAACGACATTAGCCGTGTCACAAGTGAAATTTCCTTTAATTTGTACAAAAAAGTTGGACGCGGTGCTTGTTGCTTTTTGTGTAGTTCTAATATAAGGGCAGACCTGGCAACGTGGCTTATTACACGGCCTGCAGCCAGTGCCCCGACGTGGATTTAAAGTTGATTTAGTTAAGATGTCGCGTAAATTTGTGTTTCGCCTGTACACGACACGAGGCGGTTCCACGAATATGCGTTTGAGGCGATCACTTTGAGTAAGAATGTTATGATGTTTTTTAAGAATAGCTGATACCTTTGGCAGCGATGCGGAGTGAGTAAGTATTAAGTTAGTCTTGTGTTTTCTGCTCGATGACTGATTTTTGAGAATTTCAGCGCGGTCAAGCATGTCGGCGCGAGTTACAGCATCGTCAATTATTTTTTCGGGGTATTTCTGTTTGAGGAGGACCTTCTTCATTTGCGCACAGTTATGATCGAAATCTTCTTTTTTTGAACGTATGCGTTTAAATCGATGTGCTTGACTGTATGGGATGCCCGTCTTACAGTGCCGCACATGACTACTGTGAAAATGTAAGTATTGATTAGTGTCCGTTGGTTTCCTATAAAGGTTGCAAACCAACTTGTTTTTCGAAAGCGATACGGTCATATCTAAGAAGTTTATGCTCTGCCTAGAGTGTTGGTGAGAAAAAGAAATAGTCGGATGAGCAGAATTAAAGTCGGTGATGAATTGTAATAGATCGGTTTCTCCGTGATGCCAAATTAAAAAGATATCATCTATGTAACGCTTATAGTACAGTGGCTTTAAGTTGCGAGAACTCAGAAATTCTTCTTCAAGTACTGCCATAAAGATATTGGCATAATTAGGGCCAATTCTCGTTCCCATTGACGTTCCGCTCACTTGCACGTAGTGAGCGCCATCGAACTCAAAGTTGTTGAATTCGAGAATCAACTTCAGAAGTGTTCGGAGGGTATAACAGTCAACAGATTTATCAACCTGCGACTCTTCATAAGCTGTTAAAACCGCTCTGATTCCATCATCATGGGGAATATTAGTGTATAAAGAGGATACGTCAAGTGTTACCAGTAGACAATTAGCAGGTACTGTAAGGTCCATAATGTCAGAAAGAAAATTGTTGGTGTCCTTTATGTAAGATGGATAAGTAGGTGGGATGTGCCGAATTAGGTTATCAACGTATAGCGAAATGGCTTCAGTGACGGTGCCCACCCCAGAGACAATAGGTTGTTGATTTTAAGGGCGAAGCTCCTCTTAGTCTAACCTTGTCACGCGTCAGTCGTCAGGCGTAACCCGCGTGCCGGGGGACACGCGCTCGCCCTCGGCGCGTGCCTCTCTCTCCCGGCGCGTGCCTCTGCTGTCTTGTGAGAGAGAGAGAGAGAGACAGAGAGACAGAGAGAGAGCGAAAGGCGCGCGTTGGCTATGGAAACGCTCTTTCTTCGATGAACTCTGTACCAGCTCGCAAAGAAGGAGAACGCGCCCTCACCAGCGAGAGAGAACGTTGGCGCAGGCAGCGTCTCCTAGCGAGTTTCTTGATTGAGAAATACCGACTGCTCGCGTTGGAGAAGCGTTCACCGGCAACCCATATATATATATATATATATATATATATATATATATATATATATATATATATATATATATATATAGGCACTGGATCTTGACTTGCAATGAAGTGCCGGTGGGAGATTTCACTTGTGCATAGTTGAACCATGAGGATTCGTAGCGCGCGCGTTAACTAAATTAATCCGGAACTCGGCACGATCTACGATGAACGTCCGGAGCTTCGCCCACTCATCATTCACTCCGTGGATATGCTGTAATTTTTATGAATTTTAGGTAGAAGATAGAATTTACCAGCTACTGGGCTGAGAGGAATGAGGGAGTTTCCAATTTTGCCTTCTATTTTCTTATATATATATATATATATATATATATATATATATATATATATATATATATATATATATATATATATTATATGGGGGGGGGAGTTAATCAAAAAGGAAAGGCCGTTTGCTGGCGTTTTAAAAATGATGAGTCAGAACAAAGTTCAACATATACAACGCTGTCTTGTGAATGTTCTGAAAAACCACTGAATTCCACCTTTTTATTGAATAGTTACAAGCTTAAAGGAAACCGCAGGTAACTACCAACAAGAAAATCGATTGCTCCCGCCACATTCAATGTGTGGTGTGATATGATTTCTATTTTCACAAAGAACATGAACTGCGGGACTTCATGGAGGGGTGTGTGTGCAGTTTACAGCCTCGCAACATTTTGTAAGGCAGAGACCAAACGTACGTCGCGAGAACATCAAGAATGGCGGTTCGAGTCCACCTGACGAACAGCGGGGTGCTACAGGCCCATTATTAGGACTGAATAAATTGTTGAAGTGAACAAAAAACTACAAGTTTATTGACAACAGGAGATTAATACCCAGACAAATAAATTCACGTTTTGGCGGCACCCCTCTTCTTATACAGGTATATGCTAAAAAAGCAAACGTTGTGAAACCCCTAATTGTGAGAAAGTTGGTGACGAAAATTCTCACCGGCCAATAGAGACTACTTCATAAACGAGCCATTTCGCACAGCTATTGACCAAACGGACACGCGTTGCTTTTAATATTTGTCACGGGCGTCAAGATATCGATATCTCACGCTAAGGCAATAACAAAACATCACCGAATACATTGGCACCATAATTCTTCCGCTACGAAGCAACCCCATGTCAAGACCGTCGCTGTGAAATGGCATTGTGAACTGGTGAATCACCGGCGGCTATCTTCTATACAGAAGAGTCAGACTAATTGGCACGACGTTATGAAATAGCCCGCAAAAAAAAAAAAACTTTCATAATAAGCAATACTTGAACAACAAGACAGCGAGCTCTCAACGTGCACGCAACAGTGCAGCGGTAAAGTATATCGCATCACACCAGACGAAAGCAACTACAAGACCGTACGAAGCACTTCCCGATATACGTAGATATATTGAGCGAGGGTAACGCGATAGCGTTCGCTAGAAACAGCCACGGCTCTCGTTGTTACAACTCCGCAACGACCTACGTAGCGGAAGTTCAGCTCGCTCGCGGAATGCGTTTCTCAAGGTTTCCGCGAATACAAATATGCCGCAAAGCTACAAGCCCGCTCTTATATAACCCGCATTTCCCTTACGCACGCGCCCTCAGGGAAATACAATATGAAAGGGGACGGATACAACGGGACAACCGGTATACGTTTAAGTGTTCGAAGACGGATATATCCTGAGTCTCGCAGAGGAGACACAAGCGACATATCGAAAATGGAGGGCCACAAAAGTCCACCTCGCTGACTTCGTCGAGACAAAGAAAACGGCGATCGAAGCTAGAGGGAAGCGAACGTTTCGAAATAAATATTCCGACCTCCTCTGGCACACGGGCCCATATTGACATTTCATAACAACCGATGCTTTGTCTCTTATGTAGAGGTCGCGCAATCGTTAGGTCTATGAGTATAGCATGCGCTCACTTATGACATGGAGCGATGTTTTAGTTGGTTTTTGTCCATCGGCTCGTAACCTTTGTGACATCTTCGCAGTATATGTAATGACAGAGAAGAATAAGGGGGATAAACTGGCTACGTATAAGTTCAAGTAATAAGCTCCGGAAATCGACCGATATTAATAGCAGGAAAAGTATAGTGGAATGCATCTCCTTGATTTGCTTGCACCGACGAACGAGCTAAATTTGTCCGCTGCAAAGATGTTCAATCGTAATTTTGTCCGCGTCACCCCCCCCCCCCCCTTCCCCCTCACCTGCTATATTTCAACAACTTGCATCGTGCCACGAGTGCATTGCCTTCGCAAGGAATATAATCACGTTAATTTCCCATCAACCTGCGTGCCACGAATGCATTGTCTTCGCCAAGAATATAACTAAGTTAAAGGATCCAGCGTAAACAGGTTGTTTTCTGCGTCCCTCCCAAGCTATAGAGGGAAAGTATGGCCAAAGGCCAGGAGTTAATTAATGCCGTAGAGTTTGGCACCAGCGCAACGCGCCCGAAAATAAGAAAGAGCAATTCGACCGAGGAACACAGAAAGGTCAGGGCGCCTAATTGACTTTTGCGGTTGAGGAAGAAACAAGATTGAACGAAGAGTAAAAAAGAGTGAACTAGGGAGGAAAACGTCAACCAGGTGACCTTTAGTTAGGCAAAAGGCAGCTCGTTTATAACGAAGAAATGTTGTGAGTTTGCCATATTGACTAGCATAACTTCCATAATTAGAGCGATCCTTAATTAAGAAAAACAATAGGGCTAGAATAAAAAAAGCGAAGCGCACAGGTTTGCATAAATTTGAGTGTGCAACGAACATTGCTGACATTGCCGGCGCGTACGTAACCAGATGTGGACAAACGTAAGATCGCTAGTGCGAATGTTGTCTTATTAAGTGCCGATTGTTATACGTGGGTGTCCAAATTTTATCGCAGGAAGGGCATTCTACAAGACATAGCATCACTTGTATGCCGTGTGATATCTCACATCTTCCTTTTTCCATGCTATGACTAATTATATAACATTAAAGACCAGCTGCCTTCTACATATTCCTTCAACATGGAAGTCATTTATTGTGACAGCATCATCTTATGACCATGAAGATCAGAACCGTATTTATTCGAGCTTGCTTCCTTCTCCTGTAAGAGCACTCATTCAGTAGCAGCTCGTTGTTAGCAACCCCATAGTCGAAAGGTAGTTGTTGTGAGAGCTAAAAATAATATGAGCATGGAAGAGAGTTGGAGGCGAAATAGGATATTAAAGCCAGAATTTGAACAAGTGCTATGTGTAAGTACTATTTCACCAATAACTTTGAACTACACGACAATAAAGAAACACAAAAGTGTTTTTGGACAAGGCAGTTGTGGTTTTAACAACACTATATTCATTTCACCAAAACAGCTTTGATTATCTCAACCCCGGCCAAAATATTCATTTTCTACCTGCAGCATCATCGACAATAGTATTTTCGTCTTAATGGGCTCATCTCAGCAAAAGCATGCTCTGCATTCGATGTGATGAATACTGCCCATCAGAGAAAGAAAGTCTGGAACACGACAAAAGGAAATCGCAGCATGGCTTTTTATTTTATTTTGCAGTGATTGCAGGGCTCATTGTCTGTTTTACGCCTTTTCATTTCATTTTGAGTAATCTGAACTTAAATTGTCATTCTATTGGGATGTGGCCGCGTCCGTTAAAAGCGAGGCCGGTAAAGCGCCATGGGCTGTAAAGATAAATGAACGAATAACGTCATTTTACTATCGTAAGGTACAAAATTCTCCGGAAATCGTGGCACGGAAGCAAGGTTCTTTTCAGTTCTGCCTCTCATTGTGTGGCGAGAAAAAGAAAGGCAATTCTCCTCATACAGTACAGAGAACGTGGTCTCATTTGTTCACTTAGATATAACGGTAGCAATGAGTGCCGCGAAGTGAGAACGCAGCCGTGTTCACGATCGATAAACCATCGCGATGAAATTAGATTGGTCAGCTGGCGTCACCTGCCCAAGGCAGGTTCCGAACGTAAACCGTGTAGTAATTGATATCGTAATCAGGGCAAATCATAATGTCCACAGGCGAAATCTCAAATCCAGCATTTGTATCTGCCACTTCGACGAAGCCCAGAAGAAAGAGATGGATTGTGGTATAAATGTTGACAGGTGGGACTCAGTCTAAATTTCAAGCGGTTTCCGTAAGCTAAGAAAGGATAATGGGTAATGAAGGTGAGAGAAAGGGTGAAGGAGATAGCAAGATAAACATTATTTTTATGGATAAAGAAGGTGTTGACGTACTAATACAGCTAAAGAGACAAAGCTTCTTTGTCCAGTCTGCTTTCATGCAAAACGTTCGCGAAATTCTTGGACAGATGATGTTATAATGACAAGGACCTGCCCAGATTCCAAGAAAACATTTTCAGATAACACCTGATATATATGTTTTAACGAGAATCTGTCGAAAATTTGGACCCTAGCCCATACCGGAAAGACTGGCAAACAACCCTTGACATGTGCGTTCCTCTTCCTAACGCCCTTTTTCTCCTTTGTTTCTTCCTTTCTATCCCTATTTCTGCTTTTCCTTCTCTTGCTTTCTCTTCTTTCACTGTCCATCTCTTTCCCTCTCTCTCTCTCGCTTACGCTTACTTTGATAAAACGTTTGATAAATTTACGTTTACACGCAAATGTTCTTTCAAAGTGGTCCACTCTCCTTTCTTCCTCTTCCACGGTTGTGAAAGGGCGATTAATTTTCTTTCTTTCTTTCTTTCTTTCTTTCTTCCTTTCTTTCTTTCTTTCTTTCTTTCTTTCTTTCTTTCTTTCTTTCTTTCCGTCTTTCTTGATCCTCATTCCACGCTATGCAAACGCAGCCGCGGCTGCATGGATCGAACCCGCAAGTTCAAGCTAAACACAGAAACACAAGCACGTGTATACTGGCTGCTCAAAGGCTGCAAGTTTTCTGCACCTCAAGGGATGGATGCATGCCTTCGGGATCAGCGCCATTGCTTCTTTGGTACACTACCGCGAACACCAAGGCGGTCTTCAGAGGTTAGTCAACGCAAGCTTCTCTTGAATAATTTTCTTTGCACATCACATCATGGCAAGACGCGCAAGACAGGCTTGGTGGTGCCTGGAGTTGTGAATATCTCGCAGCCGATAGCGCCTGAAAGTCCGATGAAGTGCAGGTAGCATTGAAAGAATGCCGCACCTGGTCGTCTACTGTGCAGCAAGCTTGCATTGCCTCTTTTAATGTGCGTACTTATTTTAACTTCCACATATGGCTAAATTTCAATAAATATGACACCGCAGCGTCTTAAAATCGCGCAATTGAAAAGAAACTTCTATTTCTGTTCGCTGTGCGTGATGGGAAGATTCCGCTCCTAATTTCAGTCCATATAAGAGCAGTGATGTTACTTATTACTGATAATACAAGTTACGCGTTCAAGGTATCGTACAATAAATACGAAGGTATAGTACAACAAATTCTAATTGGCAAAGTAGCAGGGCCACAGAACTCTGTAAATGTACTAAGAATAGCAGTTGTCGAGAGATTTGAATCCACATCAATACATCTGAAACGTTGAGCGCGTTGCTGACATCAATGTACAGAGAAGGAAACATGGGGCAAATATTATTTTCACAAAAACATTCGGAATGTGCTTGCGGGACGAAGGAGTGCACGTACATGAGGTTGTTTCCTCTAATGTTTGCCTTCGACTTCCGAGTGGATTCGCGTAATGCTACGTTTTTATTTCACTTGTACCAGTCTATGCAAAACACAAATTAATTTACAGCACGCACACTCTCAATTGCGTAATCTAAGCCCCACGTAATCTTGAATTGCGTCGGTCCTCGCTTGGGAATGATCAGTGTCAGGCCAGAGGAAGCTATGTCGCTCCCCATCTGATGAAGACGTACCAGAAGAGGTCGCAAAAAGGGCCCTGCTACGGTGGCAACCTCGCAGCGGTACCTCAGAGTCAGTTGAGCGGCTACAGACAGAAGGCAATGCTATGTTCCTTTTTTATTTATCAGTATTTCACTTATTGTCTTTCCTTGTTGTTAAGCAGAACTGAGGTTGCGCGAAAACATTGTTAGTAGTTGGTATATCAATACAAGTACCCTGCATGCAGGTAAAGAGGAAAAAAAACTAATGTGCGTAGTTGCGCACACGTGTGTGTGTGTGTGTGTGTGTGTGTGTGTGTGTGTGTGTGTGTGTGTGTGTGTGTGTGTGTGTGTGTGTGTGTGTGTGTGTGTGTGTGTGTGTGTGTGTGTGTGTGTGTGTGTGTGTGTGTGTGTGTGTGTGTGTTCGTATCTTTGTGCCGCATGCTGAAGGCCGCTATTCTTCAAAACTACTCTGGATGCTTCCTTAGGAAGCTACGAATTCCGCGGCATTCTTGCTTTACAATACACCCCGAATGCTGGCTTCAGTAAACTTTTCTCATCGTTTCGGGCGCAAAATTATAAAGGCGCTGCAGAGGGTGAACTGACACAATGTAGCTTAGAGTCACAGAAATTTTAATGTAACTCGGTATCGCTTTCGTATTGTTACCGCAACAGTATTATACAGTTACAGTGGTTATAATGTAACCCAGCAGTGGCACCTTTATAGTTGGAATCGCAGTAACTCTAATGTCACTCAGTACCTCAGTATATTAACATGTATGAACGTTCGTCAGAAGTAATGAGGGGCTTTCAAAACGTGAATCGCGATGGATGCTATATCTTGTGCCTATAGAGTGCTGCGCTGACGAGTGCATTCGAGGGCAATGCCCGAGCAAGCAGAGAGACTCGACAATTGCGATCAGGATATCTACGAAAAACTTTGTAATTTCAAATAAACGAAATTCTATATGGTCACTCTCGATTCGCGAACCCGCTTCATATGTCGGCCCAGGGAATGAACACCGACACATGACGACATGCGAAAAGAGGAGAGAAAGTAAACCCATTAGACTTTTCAAACACAGATGTCTCCAAAGCTGTTTGGTGGATAGCACAACGTTCATTTTAAGGCTATCACCCTTTCGCTCAGGCTTTGTGTGATTTAGGCTTTCTTCTCTTTTTTTTTTTTTTGAGCTCAAGGTTCCGCTATGGCATCGTTTAAATTCCAGCGCTGGAGATCGGTCTGTATAAAAGATCGATGGAATGCGGAATAAGTGCTTAGTGAGCTGTCTACAGAAGAACCAACGATCTCGAAATCTGCGGCGGTGGCGTAGGAACCTCTTCAAATACGCGGTCGTCGTGATGGCAGTTCCAGATTTTTCATCCATTCCTCATAACTTTTTTTGTCCCGCCATACACTCCCTTCTGCCAGAAAATATAGAGATCCTGCCCGGAGCAGATTTCAGGGGGGCTCTGCCAAATCGACAAGTGAGGAAAATAAAGAAAATAAGTAAGTTCGAAGCCATCAGCACTGCCTAATGGTGCGTGTTCCGCGAACGCCAACGCGAATGATGTACGCCGGTTCGAAGCGACGCATTTCTGATGAGACAAGCGAATATCGTTCATTTTTCTTCAGGCTGCCGTAGAAACATTGCAGGCGTGAAGTTCCGTGCGGCTACGCACAGGAGTTTTGCATTCTCTTACACTTTATGCACACTCCCTTTTATTATTTCTTTCTTTGTGTGATGGCTGGGGGCCCTCACATAAGAAATGAAAGTATTTGCATACTCATTGCATACTCAAAAAATGATTGATACTCATTTTATGTAATAGGTCGCATGTTTATATACACGTACTTATATGACATTCTGCGTAAGAGCAATGTTACAGTTCTTCCCACGTTGATGCACAGAAGTCATGTCGCACCCTATAGTGTGGCTTTATAAGCTAACCTATACAGCGCTCTTGTTTTGTAGAGTAGACCGTAGACAGATTAATCTCACGGAAACTTGGCGAGCTTAGATAACCGACGACGCTTCTGCATTGCCATGATCAGAATAAACCTCCATTCTTTAAAAAAAGAAAATACTGAGTCATGGCTTCGGTGGATACGAGGTGTTCATTTACGTAGCCAGTGCACCACACCTTCAAGCCAGACATACAGTTATTTCTTAATTTTTCCATTCTTCAACACGCTCAGGTCTGTTTCCTGTTTTGAAACAACCCCACCGTATAGATACAACCTAAATACTGATATATCTTGTGGTGTTCGCGCTGTCTGCCCGAAGAGTCACTGCTGCCGCTGGTTCACAGCTCAAACGAGAAGTACTTATTAATAATAACGGGAACTGCGAAGAGGGTCAAGTAACGCGGAATCTACTCACATGCGGAAAAAGACGGCAGATCCCACCTGCAGTGGGAATAAAGGAAATGCGAAGCACGCATCAGGAGCGTAAAATGGATCTGCATTGTTCTCTCGGTATACCAATTTTCGTACATACGAAGTTAACGAAACGGTCGCAAGAGCACCAAGAGTGTGGCATGTAAACCATGCGGCTGACGACATGCATGTCATGATTTTCATGTTATAACCTGTTATTTATGAGCGTCATGTTGTGCCATACCAATTTTTGTATACATCACATTAACGAAACGGCCAGGAGAGCACAAAGACCGTCGCATGTAAATCATGCAGCTCATGACCTACGTGTCATCATTATCATGTTATGACCTGTCATTTATTTTCGTCATGCAGCCATGTTCTGGCATACCAATTTTCGTATACATCCCATCGACAAAACGGCCAGGAGAGCACAAAGACCGTGGCATATAAATGATGCCGTCCATGACATGCATGTCACGATTTTCATGATTTTCATGTTATGACCTGTCATTTATGTTCGTCATGCAGCCATGGGCTGGTACACCAATTTTCGTGTACATCCCATTAACGAAACGGCCAGGAGAGCAAAAAGACCATGGCATGTAAATCATGCCGCTCATGACAAACGTGCCAGGATGTCCATGTTATGACCTGTTATATATGTTCGTCATGCAGTCATATGGTGGCATACCAATTTTTGTATACACCCCATTAACGAAACGGCCAGGAGAGGATAAAGACCGTGGCATGTAAATCATGCCGCTCATGACATGTATGTCATGATTTTCATGTTATAACCTGTCATTTATGTTCGTCATGCAGCCATGTGCTGGCACACCAATCTCCGTGTACATCCCATTAACGAAACGGCCAAGAGAGCACAAAGTCGTAGGCGGCTGGATAGATAGATAGATAGATAGATAGATAGATAGATAGATAGATAGATAGATAGATAGATAGATAGATAGATAGATAGATAGATAGATAGATAGATAGATAGATAGATAGATAGATAGATACGCTCAAAGTCGCCGAAGTTCGCTAAGAAATGCTTCGGATTTATTAATTACCCACTACGCGTCACCATGCTGGCCGCACACTGCACGCGCGCATTCCTCCTACCGGCCCATGGGCGACTGACTCCGCGAATTGTCGGCTGCCGCTTTTCTAGGACCTAAGTGCGCTGTGCGCACAGCTACCGCGCAGGTCGTGGCGTTATCACGATCTGGCGGAGCTCGCATTTCGCAAAATCTATATTTAACGTAATTAAAACAATTTAACGAAGGGCAATAGACTTGAATGTCTCAGCTCGGTGCAACACCCAATACTTCAGTCTTTACATTGTTGTGCGCGCAAAAAAACGCGGCGTTTCTTACAGTGTTGGCTGTAATTTGGCAGTGTTTCCGCTTGACAATTTTGAAGGAGGAAACTTATAGCGGTGCATGAATCAAGTGATTATGCGATCGATTTCCAGTCGCATGAAACGCCTCGACTTTCCATGTAAAATCTCTAATAACAAACGCTAGTAGGCGCCCACTTCAAAGAACTCTCTGTTCTACAGTATCCTTGCGCTGCCACGGAAGCACAAATTTTTTGTGGCTTTGTGAAAAATCCATGTCCCGCGAGAATACAAGCTACGGTCAATGGTACGCGGCTTTAACAGGCGTGATAATGACCAGACTATGAGATCTGTCAGAAAATTGTTCAAAACGAGCATTTTACGATATAAACTAATTTCGTAATTAACCGCCGCGTGCCCGCATAAACGAGGCACTCCGCCGTATGATCCCGTTGCCGACGCACGCAAGATAAAATTAATCGTGCTTCTCCCTCAATTTTCTGACACATTAGTCACAGAGGCTGTGCGTGGTGCGTCTGATCTTCTCTCGCACGTCTAATTCTGCTAATGGTCGCGACGACGCATTCGCACCCGAAAATACCACATATGTACCGCAGTTTTTGTTCTTAGGCTCTGCACTTACGAAAGGCGACGGCACCAGAGAAGCGGCCCCACAGCTGTTGTATTGCGCAATCATCCCTTATGACAGGCACACGCCATTAGGATCTTGGCCACGCGTGCAGTTACGGGTAATTCATCTGCTTGTTAGACGTCATCAGTCACCGCTGATTGCACCCTGTAATCAGGTTAATGAGGAAAACTTCGCGCATCATTCTCTGCCCTAATTTTATTATGTTTCTGCCAAGCTAACGCATCTGCGGATTAGGCGCAGTGAAACAGTACTGCCTCTATGCATTATATTCTTGTTAATGCATCTGGTAAGGGAAAACGAAAGGCTCGTATTTCACCCAAAAAGAGGGAGAGAAGAAATAGAAGAGAGAGAAGGAATGGAGTTTAAGCTGATGAGAACCACTAGTATGCAACGCTACACAAGGGGAACGAGATGGGGGAGATTAAATGTTAGAGAGAAAAAGAGAGAAGGAAAGACAGCACACAGCCCAGCGCGCACACATTCAAACAGAAGAAAGACAAGAAGGTCAACTAAACTGAACACGATTGGCTGCCCAACGCAGATGAAAGGCTAAAAGTAAGTCAAACAAGAGAAAGAGGAGAGCCTAAGTGTATAGACGGCTTATGTATGCCCTCTGTACATTTCACGCAAAAATACTTCTTGTAACTTGTAAGGTCAAAATGAACCGTTTTTGAGAGTTATACCGCATTTCAAAGACATTGACAATATTGTACACAGAACGACCTATATATATATATATATATATATATATATATATATATATATATATATATATATATATATATATATTGGGGCCTCAGCACGCGTTTCTCCCCCAGCACTTGGAAGGTGATTGGGCGTAAAGAGAGAGCGAGAAAAGGTGCTAATCATGCGGATGAAGATGGCGCTGAAAAAGCTTCTATAGGAGAGGTCGGAGAACATTGGAAGGGTTCGAATATTCGTCTAATATTAAATTTCTCATTACATTCGCATTCCATTGAAAAAAAAAGGACATTCGAAAATTTCGAATATTCCAGGCGATTCGAATAATTGGACAAATCTATTGTCAGATCCACTCATCTTACCGAAATGACTGTTCCGCGTTTACGCTATGTGCCGAAGCCGGCGATGACTCTATAGGTAAGCGACAGCCTAGCATGAATGCGTGGTAGCGTCCAACGGTGAGTGAGCGAGGTAGCGTAAACGTCCGACATATCGCCAACATACGATATGACAGTTAGTATCTTCGACTACGCGCTCACCAGCGCTGTTGATGCAGATGTAATTGCGCTGAGGCACTAGAACGTGTTGCCCAGCCATTCACCTCCGCTGCCTTCTGCAGGATGTCTCCGACATGCATTGAAGCGGCCTGACCATGCGAAACAATGAATATTACTACTTAATGGCCTTTGCTACTTCTTACCACCTGCTTTACGCTGCGATATTTTATCTGTATGGTCACAAACTGTCAAGTCGTTCTTTCTGTGTTCCTGATAAAAATATTTTTTCCATTGGCACTACCGCCTTCGAGGCGCTCCTTGTGCAGCCCTCTTTATAAAAAGACGTTGCTTTCTGCCTCTCAAACTGGGAACAGGGCTCAGCGGTCGCTGGAGCCCTATCAGGACTGCTGCCGCACATGCCAGGAGCAGCTAGTGCCAGAGGAGCGAGCATATTACAAGGAAGCGACCGCCACCACCGCTGGTGTATGAAAGAGAGGACAGCTAAGCAGCTCCACTACTGCGAAACCTGAGAAAGTACGTAGCAGGGGCATCCCAGTGATTCCCCGCTGTGCGCCGTAGAAGTGCCGTGGGAGGAGAAATCGCGCACTCGGCAAGGCAGTGGCGCCCCCTCTTGCGCGTCGGGGGTATCGGCGGGAAGCGTGAACACGCCACAGGAGGAGTCGACGATCGTCGACAAGGCGAGCCCTTAAAGCACTGGGCACTGAAAGGGCACTGCGCGAGAAAACGCCTTACAGAATATAAGTTGGCGCGGACGACACTTCTCATCGAGCCTGGCTAGCTGACCTGCCAGAGTCATCAAACCAGTAAGCGTGCTTCGATCCCCCAGAGGCCACTCGTTGTTATAACTCTTCAGAAGGATTTCTTTGGGAATTTCTACTTGCCTTCAGACATCAAGAAAAAAAAAAGCCTACCGTTCGCTTACGTCTTCGTCTCACTACTACTCTCTCTACGGCAGTCGCTACATCCGCCGACGCTAAGAAACTGCAAATGTAAAACGGTCACGAAGTCTATTTTCCGACCTGTCAAAATCTTCCTCGAAGATGGCTCCACATCGAGCTTTTTCCTCTGAACTTCAAGTATCGCAACGTCTTCCTTTTATTTTTCGTAAATCCAATGAGCGTTAGATTTCTTCTTGCCGCTGTTGTTATTCAGTACGCCTTATGAATAACCTGACTTAATTGATTTAACTCTAGCGCATGAATAAATTGAATTAGACTGGCCTTTATATAACTAAAGCGATCAAATCTCGCCATTCGCCGAACTAATTCCTCTTTAAATAACTTGTGTAGCGATCCCCAATCACAATAAGATTCTTTTAGCGAAATTCATCTTGAATACTGGTTTCGTTGAGGTTGCGCTCGTTACCAAACTGCGGCGCTTCTCCTACTTCTACTCAGTCGTTTCTTTCCGTCTTTCTTTCCACGATTTCCTTTTTTCTAGTGTAAGGCAGGAAAGAAAGCTTCTCCTTCGGTTAACATATCTGCGTTTTCATCACATATCTGGCTATCTGCCTGTATTGCAATCTCATACGTTTGCTTTTCTTTCTTCGTTATTTTCCAATCTTCTCTTTAAAAATAGCCCTCATAAAATTTTGGATTTAGCCTGAGGTCTTTCCTCTTTTCAACTTTGTTCGTGACTAGCACCGATTACAGGTAATAAGGTAACATTTTACAAAGATAGGTGTGAGCACTCTTGCGCAAACTTTGTTGCTCTCGCATCTCCGAAGCTTTCTTATAAATAAAAAGCAACGCTCGGGGAATATGTCGAGAACAAACTAGAATGCAAAAACGTGTTTAAGCCAAAGGTTTCAAGCGAGGAACCAGTAGACTACGGTAGCGGACATGCTGAAGCAAGGATCCATAATTCTGAGGGTCTTTTGGTATCGTGTTGTTACGCACACAAAAGTTAAATGGCGAAACGCATGCGGCGCCTGGCGCCGATCTTGCTTGCGTGATGAAAGCTTTCTTGTTCGCGTGATTACAGCTTTTGCGTACTCTACATGAAATATTTCTATTGACTTTATCTTTTTCTACAGTGTGTAGCTTACACAAACATAGTATATTGTTCCTCATCTGAGGGGCTCGGTAGTAAACCTGATAAATCAATCGCTTTTCCGCTACGCGTGTTGTAGATATACAGTTGAAGTCTTTATTTCTCACAAACTAAAAGATTTCAGTGCCGTGACTGTCAAGGAAAAGGACACCCAGTTTTCATATTTTTTAAGTTGGAGCTCCCGAGCGAAGTTCATCTTCAGGATCGCTATCGATTAATGGCAATCGATTCGGCAAAGAAGCTTAAACTGGATAGAATTAGAGCTTACATCTGAGCAGTAAAAACAAGCTGCGACATCCCAGTAGCTCATTAAAAGAGAACACTTCTTCGCCGATGTCTTCTTTATCTAAGCGATCGCGTTCCATGGAAAAGCAACATCCGCGCCAGTCGAGAGGGACACATTTTGCAGGATCCATCGCTCAAGATGTAGTCCTTGCTTTGCTTTTATTTTAAACGTTCAATACACCGTTTAGTCTTCATGGAAACCTTTCGGGAATAATTCGGCAACAATCGGCTCGATTAAAGAATGCTGGATTTCTGGTTTCATGTTTGTCATCTGTCTCGTTTAGGTCATTGAAACCTTTGAAGCTGTCCACTTCGTTGGTCGGACAGCTCAAAAGCCCTACAGCAACTTGGCCTAAGAACCTAACTGCAATCGCACACGTTTACGGACTTTCAGATGTGTTCAAGAGGATAGCCAAAATTTATGATGTAGGTGTTTTTTCAGCATGTAGAGAGGTTGGATGAGCCTGTTCCGTGATAGATAGGCAGAAAATCAGGCCAATCACGACACGTTTTTTTTTAACCATGGCGTCTCTTTTGTAAACTGTGTAAGTGGCGTTGTTTGTAGTATCCCGCTACGTTGTAGGAATGTGTATAAGGTTCAGACTGGCACATGTATTGATGTTAGATTGCGTAAGCATTATAGCACTTTGAAAGGCACGCCTTCAACCCACCTGTCAGCTCATTGTTCTTCATGTGGTTGTAAACTTTTTTTCTCATAGCATGAACGCTAGTTTCAAGCATGCTTATCAAAGATCACTCGAAATCATAGAAACTTTTCACATGAACAAAAAGCATGATGATTGTACTTCCGCCCAATCGATTCATCTTCTTGATTGTGAAGCCAGGCCCGCCACGGTGGTACGGTGGTTATGGCACTCGGCTGCTGATCCGAGGGTCGCGGGATCGAATCCAGGCCGCGGCTGCTGCATTTCGATGGAGGCGAAATGTTGACGCCCGTGTATAATGTGCGGTGTCAGTGCAAGTTAAAGAATCCATTGAGGCCGAAATTTAGACTGCCCTCCACTACGGCGTCTCTTATAATCACATCGTGGTTTGGAGACGTAAAGCCCCAGAAATCGATGAATCAATTGTGAAGTCAGCCTACTTGAAAAATGCGATAATTACGTACGATATGAGTGTGATGCTGTTCCCTCTTTTATTCCCCTTTTCCCTGATAAAACCGCCACTTGATAGTTCGGCGCTTGCCCAGTGTTGTACTTTGTCTTATGGTGCGTCTTCTTGCATTGTTTCTAAAATTGAACCTTCCTCTAATGCTTAAGTTTAAGCGATAGCTACCGCGGGTTCAAATGAAGATAAGAAAGGTACTGGCGGATTTCTTAACCTGCAAGTCTGCGGTACATCTTAAGCAGAACGTCGATACTCCCCCCTAGACGGAAATATTTGAGACTAATATCACATTTACTCTGGCCGAAGGCCATTTGTTTGCTCCAAGTTTGCCTTATTTTCCGAGCGGAATCTGGTCTAGTATATCTTACCATATTGGATAACAAAGCCTTCTTGATGCTTGCCATATTAATCCTCTGGATTTTTTAGGACGCAATGCAGTACCTTCATGACCTTTAGCCGCCGCACTTGGACAGTTTGCGGTACTCCACTGCTGGTCCAAAAGACGTGGGTTCGATCCAGGCCTCGCATTTCGATGGCGGCGATGCGGTCGAGGCACGTGTACAGTATGATTACAGTGCACACTAGGAAACCTCAGCTGGTCGCTATTTCCGGTGCACGCCTCATAATAATTTCCGGTGCACTGTAAAATGCGAAAAATTACATTTCTACTCCTCACCTCTACATTGCTGCACACTTATTCGCTTACCAAACATCTGGCGACAGGAGTGGGGATATTAGTATTGTAGAGGAGTAAGTTGCCAATATCAAACAAATGGCCCTTTTGCCTCATTAAGGAGTACAGAAAGTCTCGGAAGGTAAAGAAGAGCAACAGCAAAAAAATTGACGTTGCTACAAGATTCAGGTAACTCGGTTATAACCACTTCTAGACTAAGGTGCAATCAGGCTTCAGTAACGAAGGCGTCTCGCCTGACCGAGCAACATTTATACGGTCATTGGCCACCACGAAGACGTGGGCAGTAAGGAAACCGTATCTCAAGGGAGAGCCTCCTCCGAAATAGCTGACCACCCTGTTCTTGTTACTACTACCCTTTGCCCAGCGCACATAGGACAACCCTGGATATCTTTCATTGGAAAACCTAATGTGTCTTGTTAGTCTGCAAGAGTGCCCAATCGATCTGTAATAAAATGCTCTGTACATCTTGTTTCTAGCCCTGTAATATACAAAACTAAAATATGATACACTTATATCGAGTCTACATGCCCAACTCATCTTGCACGGGCTACAAAAATATTGTGCGGTGCACACGAAGCCAATGGGAAGAACACAGTTGAATGCTGCACTGCCTCTGCACTCCTGCCCAGGCTGGGAATTCGCACGGACTCGTGTACAATGTAACGATCAGCCATGATCACCAGGTAAATTAGCGAATATTGCCACAAATAACCCGGCTCGAATCCACACGCAAGTCGTTCATCGGGGTTATAATGCGTATTATGGCGCAGGGAAAGATCTTATAGCAATAAACAATACAGCTAAGTAGATCCGCTGAACCTAGCTTATAGGGATGTGCGAACATTCGAACGTTTCGATTACTCGCCGAATATTACGTGTTCGATATGCGTGTTCGATTCGTCAAACGAGGTACTCGAGAATTATCAGTATTCCGAAAGATCGGCTATGCGATCCACAAAATGCCGAAAATGACTGATTACTTTCGAGTTTCCCAACGTGCAGAGATCGACGATGCCTATGCGAGGTAAGCATCAATATGATGCATGCAAGCGTGATAGCTGCCATCGGAGACCGCGTCAGTATATAACGTATGGGTTCGTGCCGCCATCACTATAAGCATACTCAATAACGTGTCCTACAGCGCTATCGAGCAAGTAGTAAGTTTGCTGGTGTACTGTATGCTTTTAACAGGCAATAAGAAACGTACTGCCCTGCTACTCACAGCTGCATCCTTGTGCAGGATGTCTCCCGAATCCATTGCAGTGGTTTATCATGTGGAACAACTATTATTCCTTCATCATACGCTTCATTATTGTTATCGCCTGCTTAATCATGTCACATAATATCATTCCCTCTTGTGACCTTTTACCCGAAACAATTAATACATCCCAAGCTAATATACACAGTGTGTCATGAGAGTACTATAGTTTCTGTTGGTAGCTTATTAGGGTATTTAATATAATTATTTGGCAAATAATGAGTAGTGAAAACGCATTTTCGTTGTGATATTCGATTGGATATGCGAAGCTTGATGTTCGTTTCGATTCGCCTTCAAAGAATTTCATCTTCGCACCCCCCCACCCCCCCTCTCAAAACAAAATAATGGTCTTATAACGTGCTCAAGGGTTCATAGTAAGTGAGCTGAGCGCTCACCTACTATGATTATGGCCGTTATCCTTTTCTTTGTGTATGTGCTGTCATTATGTAGTATTGTTTCTATGAACATCACTACATACAGGCCACAGTGTCCAAAATTGACAGTAGATATGTTTAAATAGATCACGCGAACAAAAAATTGAATGCCTTTCTATTCTGTGAACAAGGATAACCAACGAGGATGTAGTGGTGGTATATACGCCCACCGCTGTGAAATTCTCTATCAAGGCGACTCGCTAGACGAAGGCATTTACGGTCAGAACTTAGCCGTGCACAACATAATTAAAAACTTTCTACCTTTGATTCACGTAGGACACCTTTGTATCACTCCAATTAACATTTCACTCGCTTGTGACATTCGATTAACAACCAGTCACCTTTAGTCTACGAAACGCCTCTGATTCACGTCAACTGTCACTTGGCTTCACTTAATTCATATTTCCTTTTATGTATGAGCCATTGTACCATGTCCTTCACTGCCCCCGGGATTGTCCCAATGCTGGAAAATGGCTGTTGCCCGCGCCGCTTTGTCCCCTTGGACGCCATCCGTCAAAGTCTTGCTATGCACAGTTTCGCCGTAAAAGAGAATACATTAGCGCTCTTTCATCGTCCCGCAAGGCAGGCATTTTTCTCAGTGTGAGACGCACATAATTTTGAGAAACGTCTCTACATCAATTCATGGCAATTTTTTTTTCACCCCTCACATAACAATGACATAAGATTAGAGGACAGACAAGCGCTGTAATTGCATAAAGTTTCTCTGCGCATACCCTTAAAACTACCCGTACGCTCCATCACATTGTACCGGGAAACACGGAAAGACCTCCTATGCAAAACGCGTGTCATCAGAAGACATTTCCATGATCCTGTCTGATGCAGGGAGTGCATGTAAACTTTCCCTCGGCGCGAACGTACATTTCTGAGACTTCGCGACGACGCAGGGACTGATCCCTTAGGGAAATTACCGGTCTCCGTTTCCCCCTCTGGAGCGCTGCATGAATGAAAAGATTTGAAAAACAAATGCAAGATGCAACGCAAAGCGTCGTTCAGAAAGCTTCGATCATCTTGATTTTTCCATTCCTCTGGAATGTGTATGGTTGAAAACTGAGCTCAGGTGATTCCATCGAACGAAACCTGATAAGGAAAACAAGAAGGTCGTATTGAAAGCGCCCGGAAGTGGTTAAATCCCCTAGAATGGTGCTGCGAAAATTGCGCTAAGCTTGCTGAGAAATGGAAGGGAGTTGCGGTTGACGTGGTTACGCTCTTACTTGCCAATGAATCGATTAGATCGATATCTAGGCTGACGTTCCAAAACCATATATGGTTATGAGAGCCGCCATCCTGGAGAGCTCCGGATATTTCGACCGCCTGAAATTCTTTTAACATGCACTGACATCGCACCGTACACGGACCTCAACTTTTCACCTCCATCGAAATGCAGCCTCCGTGGCAGGGATTCGATCCTGCGGCCTTCGGATTACCAGCCGAATAGCATAGCCACTAGACCACCGTGGCGGTGCTTGTTGCCAAACGAGGCCTTGTGCTCCATAGCTTGCAGAATTTTATATTTTGCTAAGCATGTCCTAGAGAGCCGTCTCGTCTCGTACGCGCCTACGACGTAACGTGGTGGTAGCAGTTGTCACGTATTAATCGTACAGTTATTCCAATCCTGCTACATGCATAACGCTAAAAAGGTGACCTTTCTGCACAAGGTGCGTGCGATATGTGTTTTATTTTTTGTGCTTTTATTGACTAGAAGTGTGTGCCATCAAAGAAATAAAGACGAGCTGGAGGAACGTACTGTACTTTTCACTGATATGTCCTGTCTTCATTTCACGAAAAGTTATTATATAATGTGAATGAACAATGATCCCGATTACTTTTATATGAGATGTCGCGAAAAGACGCAACTGTTATCAGTCAAACGCTGACACCTAGTAGCGCTACGCTCAGAACACTGGATGGGTTGGTGCAGCGCCCTTTTACAGCTCTAGGCAATGCATATGACTATGTTAATCTTACCAAATAACATGTCCTATGGCAAAACAACTTCACTATGCACAACTGAGGCGAGATTACGAAAAAGTATTGTGCAGCCTGGACGTCACTGCTTTGCCATGGTGCCTGCGTGCGGCGTTAATGCAGTTGTAAAAAATAAAATTTGTGGCATGGTACGTTCCAGGACCAGCGACGTTTTTAATAGACAAGCCTGAGTGTGCTGATGAAGATTATTTTGACAGCCTAAAGTTTTTTAATATGTATCAATATCTAAGTGCATGGTTGTTCCTCCGAGGAGGGGAGGGCTAGGCTCGGGGCCGGGTCAATTTTCTCCAAAAAAAAAAGAACAAGAAAACAGGCACATCAGTGTGAGAGAAACACCACAACACGAAAGAAAAGAGAGCCTGTCCCTGTGTCAATATCTCAGCAACCTCGTTTTCATTTCCCTTCGTCCAGCGCGAGGAGCATGAGGAGTCGACGTGCAAAAGGACTTCGGCTCGTAAATCTTCTCGGCGACGGAGGCAGCTGGAATGCGGGCGTCACCAGCCGCGCTTTCTGGACGAAATCTGTGTCGTCCAAGAAGATTATGTTAGTCATCACGCGTCTTCTTGTTGTCCTTGCTTCTTCTGCGGATTTTGCGGGCCGGAGCTCTCTTTCCTTATACGTTCTGCGCTGTTCAGGGGGGTCAGACGCATTGCATAGGTAGTTGAGAGTCAGAGACATAAGGGAGGCTGTCGTAATTTATTCTCCAGTTGTGCTGAGCACCTCTTCTTTCTTCTGTATTTCTACTTCAATTACGCTTTAAGCGCTTGCCTTACAAGGTAAAATGCAACTCCTTTATGGAAAGCCCTGCTCTAAATAACGTGTACATCTCTCTCTCTCTCTCTCTCTGTATATATCACATAAATACCACGTAGATACCGCATAGATACCAATAAAGTCGACGGGGTGACGACCGCCTTCGTCGCTCAAATGTAGAGCGTCGGACGCGTTATCCGAAGGTCCTGGGTTCGGTTCCCACCGAAGGCAGATTTGTCTTTTCGTCCACTTTAATTCCTTTCTTACCCCAAAAATTACCATACCATAATTAGGAATTGGAATAATTTTCCCTATGCTTCCCTAGGCTTCAATGTTTGTTGTTCCATTAAGTTGTTTCTAACAAATAAACTAGCCCTTGACCCCTTCCCTTTCGTTATTCCATAGCTTGGGCCTCGTTGCGGCAGACTAGGTGCCTTAGGCAGCATAAGAGGGTTTATTGGGCTGCAGCCATCTCGCCCTCAGATCACGTCCTACGTGACGCCTCCTGGCAGTAAGAGGTGCCACACTCGCCGCCATGGCTACGAGTGGCGCTGCCTAACACTCCTATAGGATTACATAAATACCCAATAAAGTGGACGGGGGACGACCGCCTTCGTAGCTCAGCGGTAGAGCATCGCACGTGTATATATATATATATATATATATATATATATATATATATATATATATATATATATATATATATATATATATATATATATATATATACACACAACATCCTCGTCTTTTTCTAGCTAGCTTTGTCCTGAGCCCATGCCCCACTGGCAATCACTTTCTCATGTCAAAATATACACATATAGTGCGTTTTACGTGGCTATAGCTGTTTCCGTCCTGCAAATCAGTGTTCTCAAAGCAATAAGTTTACTTTTGGTTTCATTTCGTGCAAACCCCAATGGGATGCGAGGCATGCACCAAGACCTACGATGCATTTTATCGCTAGGTGCGTAATTGACACTCGATGGAGGCGAAATGTTGAGGCCCGTGTGCTGTGCGATGTCAGTGCACGTTAAAGAACCCCAGGTGGTCGAAATTTCCGGAGCCCTCCACTACGGCGTCTCTCATAATCAGAGCTGGTTTTGGGACGTTAAATCCCACATAACAACAACAACAAGCGTAATTGACAGTTCCGTGACGTCACCGGCACGGGGTTCTGCGGCCAGCGTAATTTTCACACATTTCCCGCGCATGTAAAGCTCAATGAAGACGGACTTTCAGCTGTTAATTAATTCGTGAAGAACCGCGGAAATACGGAAAAATATTAGAAGAAATATACAAACTACTTATAGCTTTTAAAACGAAATATTGCTGCGACTTCCTCCTGGTTTTCCATCCTTCAGTTATTTGCTACACTTTTCTGCTATCTTGGCGAGCAGGTCACACTGCTATCGGTCAAGCCAAGCTAGCCATTGGGATAAGGCCTCATAGCTAACATCCGTTATGCTACTTCCAGTCGTCCAAGTTCTCTCCGCGTGCGTTTTTGAGGCCTTTCGTTTGCTTCCAATTTCTACTTCCGGCTTCCCGTCGACTTCCGGCTTTCAGTTCCGGCCTCTTGAGTCTACTTGCAATTTCACTTCCTGTCTCTTTGCTCCCTGCAGCCTACAATTTACTTGTGGCTCCAATCCAGCTAAGGAAAGTCTGCTTGACAACATCGTTCAGGAGTTAATGTCGACATCGCAGGTATTACAACTTGTGTCTTCCCGGGTTGGAGAGACTTGGCCAGGAAGACACGTCGCGTAGTGCCGAAAGATGAAGATACGAAGGAGATTCCCTGCTCGTAGGTTCAAACAGGGCTCCTCGGGGCTGGGTCAATTTTCTCCAAAAAGAAAGAAAAGACAAGAAAACAGGCACGTCAGTGTGAGAGAAACACCACAACACGAAAGAAAAGAGAGCCTGTCCCTGTGTCAATATCTCAGCAACCTCGTTTTCATTTCCCTTCGTCCAGCGCGAGGAGCATGAGGAGTGGACGTGCAAAAAGGACTTCGGCTCGTAAAGCTTCTCGGCGACGGAGGCAGCTGGAATGCGGGCGTCACTAGCCGCGCTTTCTGGACGAAATCTGTGTCGTCCAAGAAGATTATTTAAGTCGCGACGCGTCTTCTTCTTGTCCTTGCTTCTTCTGCGGATTTTGCGGGCCGCAGCTCTCTTTCTTTAGATATTCTGCGCTGTTCAGGGGGGTCAGACGCATTGCGTAGGTACTTGAGAGTCAGAGACATAAGGGAGGCTGTCGTAATTTATTCACCACTTGTGCTGAGCATTTATCCTTTCTTCTGTATCGCATATGATATTCCCCTCTTGCAAAGAAAACAGAAGGACTTCATCTTTTTTTCTACATTTTACGGACCTTATTAACGGATCATTGAAAACGGCGGAGAACATGCAGGGAATGTCTCCGGAACCTTGTTCCCTGGTCTTCATCATTTTCAGCGATGTAATCATCAATTCGGGCCTCCACCTTCCCCTGAGATCTGTTTCATAGCTTGAAGAAATAAAAATGGAAGTAGCAGTGGTGACCCCTTTTTAAACAGCAATGCCTGCTTGAAATTTCAGATGCATTGCTCAATTGTCTTTGTACAGCATCATGGTAATTAAAATGGGACGTCTTACACTTTTTTGAACAAAGAAATACACTGATGATCACCAGCATAACTATCGCGTAGACATGCGAGTCAAGTAGCTTTGCACTGCACACAACAGAAAATCATGTTTCCAAGACAGCTAGTGATGGCTTGTTCTGCTCTCGGCAAATTAAGTGGGCGAGGGCAGCGTCTACGTTGCTCAAAGGATGAACATGGACATTCACTGATTTCGTGATCTCGAAAGGGTAGCAAAAATATCAGAAATACGCCAAGAAAAATCCGCCAGCAAAGCCAAAGGAAATGCAAACGTTGTGTTTTAGATTGTACAATAATAAAACATACAGAAAGCCTTGAAACTTGTGCCAGGGGAGCTCTTCGCAGTTATTTCTATCCCAGATGAACCCTGTTGTCGAACTATTAGAGATCTTTCTGAATGCGCAGAGACTTCTCTCTTTCCGTCTTTTTCTCTCGTGAACTCCACCCCCTTCTTTTTTTTTTTGGTTTTGCTCTATAACACATAAGGCAGCAAGCAGGACGCTCGTGTGGTCAAACGTGCTGCCCTTTCACTGCTATGCCACCCTCATTCCCTCAAATTGTGCCTTCTATATACACGCACAACATAATCGCGCAGGCTGCAAGTATAGTCAAGTCCTGTCTTGCAACCTTGCAATGTACCTTGGCCATACGACCGTACTGGAATAAAAAAGGTGAAGAAAAACACCACGGCAACTGAAACACCAAACACCTATCTACAAGAGCTTCAGTGGCAAGGAGCAAGTTAAGAAGATGGAGCTAATTAATGATGTGCACGTAAGGGTCTGTGAGCTCCTTGAGGAAAGATAAAAACAAGGAAGAAGGCCCAGAAAGGGCAAGCACGTGTAATTTTTTTGGGAGTTGAATAAAACAAGGCAAGGGAACCTCAGAGGTTGCGAGAACCACGAGGCCCCGACAGGTTTTAATTAGGAACTGCATTCACCTCAGGAACTGTGCTCTTCATCATTCTCTATCTTCTAACGTCGCAATGAACGAACAAGTCTATTAGCTTAAAAGGTTCTTCAGGTTAAAGAGCTGTTGGCGGCAGTGTTCGTGGTCATTTCGTTTTTCGTTTCACAATGCTGACACATACTTAATTGCGACGATCCTTATTGCGCCACCAAAAGAAATAATGTAACAACTTAGACGAACGGCATGGATAATACGGCACTTACGGCGCTCTCAGATTCATTTCCTTTAGTTTTAATAATCGCCGCTTCAGCGTCTTAATTAGATCTCATGGCGTCCGCAAATTTCGCCTATCTTTCATGAAACGTTAGTATCGAGTTTACCGGGGCAGAAACGGCACATCTAGGAAAGAAGAGCTCACAGCTCCAACCAAAACAGCAAGGTGTCGTGACTGCTCTCATACTTGATGGGTAAATCTTGCTACCCAAAATTTTCATTATTTAAAAACCAGTGGCATCTACATTAGGGCTTTTTCGCTGTCTTTTCTCAGTATATTGGGACAGAATATCGTTGGCGCGCGTGACACTCAATCAAGTCCGATGTTCGTAGGTCCAGTTCCACCTTTAGAGATCTATCGTGTTTCCTCGTCGTACCATGTGGTGTCAGCTCTAGATCGTATTAAGTGTTCACCATAGAACACTACAATTTATCTATCTTCTGTACTTGCTGCATCATGGAAGAGTGCGTTGCACATAAAATTGTTTAAATTTACTACAATCTTTTTGCCAGTTTCCGTCTTCCAGGTATTTGTCTCGAAGTGCAAATAAAGTGCCCTGAAAGACTACCTTCCTACTCTCAGAAAGCAGTATATGAACAGATACAGCAATCAGGTACTTCAAGTAGCATAGAATGATGGAGCCTTGTCTTCAGTTCTAAAAAATGCTTAACCGTTTATTAAGCAGACCGTCTACGCTTGCAAACACGCGGCTCTCTGTCCATATATTTGGTATAAGAATGTAGGCCGCAGAAAAAATGAAAGTATGTTCAAACATTACTCAAAAGCTGTAACCTTTTACTTGCCGTGAAGGTGTGCACGAGAAGGCTTTTCGCAATGCGCGAAAGGTAAATATTTTCACAACAGACAGACTGCCAAAGCAAGGGCAAGCCATGTTGATTTTGACTTCACAGATGCGATGTAGATCATGCAGGAAGCGCTTCTGATGCTTCGTATTAGAACGAAGCCTAGTACCAGCCGCCGCATTGTGTTTTGCTTTCCATCAGCGAACGTTGTCTATGGAGGGCATGGGCAATGCACATGTAGCGCGAAATATGAGCCTCTCAGCGTTCCGTCAGTCATAGATTTAATTATATACTGTACGCTCTTCAATTTCAATAATGAAAACAGATAAGGTATGTCGCGTCCACCTGATGGCAGGGGTAAGCCGTCGGAGAATAAAGGCTACTCGATCGTATCATTCCCCTTTTCCCTTCTTGTTGCCCACTGCCTACAATGGTAAGGGGGGACGGGGGTCAGACCCTTCAGATTAAGTAGCGCACGTGTCCGTCATCGATTACTCTGTATGGGACCTTTGTAGTTGATGTCTCTTAACGATGAAAGAAAGATCGAATCGTCCTCATTGCTTTGCCTTTTTTCACTCCACGTGCCAGTTCACTAAGATGCGATCTCGCAGGATTTCCCCCTCTGTTTCCTTAAACAACGTCCAAGTCAAAGAGATGAGCACTCAAAATGTGAAACGTAATAACCATTAAATCAGGAACTACCGTTCCATTCGCTATTCTAAAAGAAATTTTGTTTATCAGGTATGATAAAGAAGATTTCTTTTAAAATAGCGGAAATAGGGTCATTCCACGCCAAACGTCCCAACCATTGCACTCGACCCTCTCCAATTGCATTGTAAAAAATTGTGGACGTTTATATCAGTGCACTATTTGCCCTCGGAAAGTATTTTCTCGAAAAAAAAATTTTTTGTCCATTACAGTGATTTGAATTTTGCCGTACTGGGTGAAACCTAGGTTGCGAAAAAATATTCTAAGGATGCAATACTTCATGGAACGCCTTAAAGATCTGCTATGGACTTGAAAAGGAATGGCACTATCTTATTATCACCCACTGACGACCACTACTATGTTTCACAATGTGCTTTGTGCTGAAGCAATGCTGTAATGCTGCACACTTCTCCGGATTCATCAATAAACTATTCTCTCTCCTCTCTCTCTCTCTATTATTTTTAAAAATTCTACGAATATTATAGACACAATAGGACTATATCACATGGCTGGATAGTTGGTAGTAAGCGTGTCAAAAAAGTATTGAAGTCGATGACCGAGTCGTTTAGAAGTGGAAGGGGCGCATTGAAAAATGTGTGAAATGCCCCATTTTAAGGCACATGTAGAGTGGTGATGCGGTTCAAGTAAAAATGCACGCTTGGTCTCATTTGGAAACGTAAACAAAGGAGATTTATTTGTGAAAGTTTAATCGGGGCGTTTTTTGGTTTTAGGCAAGAAACAAAAATTTATGGTGAGCGTTCGCCGCGTGCCTGGGCGCGGTCCCGTAAGTCCGCTTCACTGCGCCGCCCACTTCCTAGGGGCAACGGAAATTTGCGGCGCCCACGCGGGTGGTAAGATCGTGTGCTGCTGTGAGTTATCACATTGCCGAAAACTTGCAAGCAGTGTATATGGCTGGCAGACGGTTTCGGAAGGGCACTAAAGGCTGCCGGTTAGTAGTTGGAGCTGAGCACTATTTCATTGCCACGGCACTACATGCGCACGTACGACAGACGCAGAACTTGGGTTGTTTGCCGGTTTTCGATCTCTGCGGAGGTTGCAGTTCTTACTTCTGTTGCCGACGTATGGTCTTCGCCACTTGAAATACTTGTGTTGCTGAGTAGGAGGTGAGCCTCGGTTGTTTCATCAGGCGATGTGAGCCCGCCAAGCAATATAAGCCTGTAAAGGTGAGTGTGCGTGTGCGTGTGTGTGTGTGTGTGTGTGTGTGTGTGTGTGTGTGTGTGTGTGTGTGTGTGTGTGTGTGTCCCCAAAAAGAAAAGGAAAAGGAAAATAACGTGGGGGAGCCCGTACCACCGTGAGGTACAACGGGCTTAAGCCAATTAAAAATAAATGTTGAGTCATGCTTTCAAGTAGCAGCTTTGCAGCTCCAACTGCCTTTTATACAGTCAATTACGGACACAGTGGCCATAATAGCATAATTTATGATCTTCTTTTCTCTCGGGCGTCGCACTATTGTGAGTTCTACTCGTCGCAACGAGTATCACAGGAGTAATCATGGAATTACTATTTTCGTCGATAGGATCCGAACACTAATGTAACAGGCATGCACGGCCCCCTTCACACTCACCGCGGCTTCGCTTCTGGCCGAAGACCCAATTATCCGCGAATACCGGCTGAATTTATTCTACACATGGAGCATATCGTTCTGCGTCAACTTCTGGCCGCAGCGATGGCGTTTTTTATGTCTTCGTCAACGCACAGGTACTTCGGCTTCCAATAACACCTCTTCTCCCTCTGCGGCGTGAAGTACCTTTTACCCTATCTTTTAGCGTACCTTTTAACCCCCATTACGTATGGGAGAAGAAAATTTTCATATTGTCCACAAAAATACGATCTC
The DNA here is from genome assembly GCA_013339685.2 of Hyalomma asiaticum. Lineage (NCBI taxonomy): Eukaryota > Metazoa > Arthropoda > Arachnida > Ixodida > Ixodidae > Hyalomma > Hyalomma asiaticum. Next base: position 114,394,714 of record CM023482.1, on the reverse strand, counting down.
GGCATCCTTCGAATGTTAATTATAAACGGCTTTGTATTTTGCTTGAATTGTTTGTTATCATTAGTAGGATCGCTTCCAAACCATCCCTTAATGTCCTCCTTACGCATGAACAGTTTACAGCCGTCGGCACGCCTAATATGAACGCTCCCCGCTACGGCCTCAACCGATGTGTACAGATGCAAGCGCCGCGATGTGTTCGGTGCTGCTGTCAAGGTATTTTTAGGGGCGAAGCTCCTTATGGCGTAGGCTTGTCTGCCGTAGTTGTCCGTCGTAGCCACTTCGTTTTCATCGAACGCTGAGCTGCCTCGAACGCTGGCACGCGCTCTTGTGTCACGCGTTCACGCCGGTTCCTCTTCGTCTACTCCGGCATCACTCAGTTTCGGTTTCGTTTCGTATTACATCGCAATAGCCCCAGTTTTAAGTAGTTGTTCACAACTTTTCTGGAAGGTAGAAGATGCGAAACGAATACCACAGTGTTCTAGAGAACTCAGTTGTCTGTCCATACAGCACGAAGCATGGCTAAATTAATCCGGAACTCGGCACGATTTACGATGAACCTCCGGAGCTTCGCCCACTCATCATCATTCACTCCGTGGATATGCGTGGATTTTTTAAGGCGGCTGACGACAGCTGCTAGATTTGACTGGTCGAATTGTCTTCTGATTGGGCCTGTTCGGGGGGGTTAGTGTACTCTCTTGCCAGGTCAGTTGCACCACATATTGAGTGTGGCTGCGGTTTCAAGCGTAACTCCATCTGCGGTCTCAAATCCAGCTGCACTTCAGCTACAGCCAGCCGCCGCAAACATACTGAGATATCTAAGCAGCAGCCCGCAGCACACTGCCGCTCTAGTATCGCTGCGGGGCGTTCGTGTTAAGCGTGCTGACAGCAGTGCGAAAAAAGGTGGATGCGTAGTTTATGCACAGTTCTTTCAGTCTCTCAAGAGAGGCAAACAGCAGTAAGTCAATGTTGTACACTTTTATTTTACACTTAAAATATTGATGAGTGGTAGTGATGCGTTTGTGGTAGCTTAACAAAATTCAATCACTCATAGGAGTGAATTAAGTTAGGTGCTGTCCCATTAAGATCATTACGATACATTCACAAGTGCTGCTGGCGATGTACTTCTAATGTAATTCTTTGCAGGTCAGACAACCTCCCACTACAGGCCAGCATAGATGCAGGAAAGGTTCGAACATCGTGAATCATATGCTGAAAATGATACTTAAAGCGACGTGCGCGGTAAAAGTAAAAGAAAGATCCTCGGGGGAATAGGAGACCAGCTTGAGCAATGCTGCAAAGCTTGCGCTCAAGGAAAGTTGGAAACAGAGTCACCTCACGTTCATCTCTGGTTTGTTTGGCATTACGACAACGGCTTATCCAGCCTACTGGAGACAGCAGAGTACAATATAAAGAGAGGCCCCAGAATTTATGATTTGTCAAGAAGCCAAAGGTAAAGAAATACAGAAATCCTTCAATGTTTCAGGCGTGGATACTAACACAGCAATTTCGAACTGTTTTTCTTTTCTTTACAGAACGCTAGGATCAGGCCATATTTTCTTGCAGCCGAAGTGGGCGATATTTTTCTTTTCTCGCCTCTCATTCATAATTTTCTCATTTTTTGAAGCGCATAAATGTGCGTTATGATTTAAACAAAAAGCGTAGCAAGCGTTTCTCCACGGAAGAAAATCACAACGCTGCAACGGGTGTCATGGAAATGATGATTGATGCAAAAATGATCCCGAAAATGAGGAAATATTGCCCTTGTACGTTCGAGGACTTTAAAGGTGATCATCCTTACGTCATCGCAGTTTCCTTCTTAACTTTGTTCTGCATCTTCCTTTCTAAGAAACACCAAATCCTGCCCAGGTGAGATGCTCCATTGTTGGAATTGACAGAATAGCTTTCTTGAAATTCAGCGCTACATAAAAGCACTCACGCCGTATTACATACGCTGGCATCAGGACGTCAATGGTATTTTAAAAGTACCTGACACACGTACACTAAAAAACAGCGTAGCCTGCCCTGATGGTGCAAGACTGGAAGCAACAGCGGAGCAAGTGTTCGGCTTAGCTTCTTCAGTCTGTCCGTCTGTCCGTCCGTCCGTCCGTCCGTCCCATCACATACATACATACATACATACATACATACATACATACATACATACATACATACATACATACATACATACATACATACATACATACATACATACATACGTGAAAATTTCGAAAAAGATCTGTCTGGCTGCTTTGACCACTATTTTAAGCTAGGACGGCTCCAGCAAGTTTCCCAGATTGCCCGACGTTTCGAGACCACAAGACATCGGGCAACCTAAGAAACTGTCGCTGTAGCCATCTTAGCTTCTAACTTACATACGTACATGCACACAGACGAGCAAAGTTGCCCAGCACCTGTGCCCTCCCTCTCCATCGAACAACGGGAGACCACACTAAACTGAGAACAAAAAGTCTTGCGAAAGCGAGCTTTTCCCCATAAACACTTTTACAGCGGAGAAGCTTCCTCTACGTTAACGTAAATTTTTCTTTCGTTCTTTATTTATTTTACAGCAGCAATAGCGAAGTGCTAGACATTGCTTGTCCATTCGATACATTATGCTGACGTTCATACTTGTCGTCATCATCGAGAAACAGTAAATTTTGTAGTTGTGAAGTCATCAGATCACAGAGCCTGGAGGAAGGGCCCTGTGGCCACGCATGGTCGAATACGATAGTGAAATAGACATTGGACAGTGAGGTAAATACATAGGCACAAGACTCGAATACGGGACATTCGGCAATGGAAAACCAAGCTACCGTACTGGACCCGCAAAGTCAAGTGGTTAAGTTTACGTTTTACATCTCTTATTTGATAGCTAAGTACTCCCGCGAGCTTTTCTTTACGGACACAAGAAGCTATGGGTGTACGGCAAGCAATGACGAGTATTCCGTTGTTTAAAGTACGTAAACGACGATATAGCTGTTCTTTATGACTCTTGAAATTGCATCTGCACAGTACAGTACCATACTGAGGTTAACATTGCTAATCGCGCTTTTGCCCGCTCGCTAAGCCTTTCATGTTCACAACAACGCGGAAGAAAGGCCCGCCAGACTTGGAGGTTATAAGAACCAACAAAGTCGTGCAAGATTTCCAGCGCAGATATTAACAGCGGAGATCTATATGCCGGCCACAAACAAAGCCCTTCGCATCTGCAACCTACGCTTCGTAACAGAACATGTTCTACTGTTTTTCACGCGCCGCAGTCATTACAACATGGAGGAAAGAAACACGCTAGGAGAGGCCTTGACGTGACATTCTTGAAGCCTAGTAATAAAGCATTTGAATGAGAGTATCATGGGAAATGGTCCCCGGTGCACAGATAGGCAGGCGGCAGGCGCCACTAAAGGTTATCACGTCCAGGCAACCTGGAGCGGTCCCACAACTGTGTGGGCTTGATCCTATCCCCAAGAGGCACCGCAGATGAGGCATCAGAGGCAGCCGGCCTGCGAAGGCTAGCGGAGTCACGTGAATCCAGGTACTAGTATTTTTTTCCTGCATGGATGGATGCATGTGAGGTGAATGATTACTGTTGTGCGCGCTCAAAATAGCGCCTGGAGACCAATTATATTTAAAGTTTTCGGACCAGCTGCAGTCGTATTATATGTACACACATGTTTATTTTTTAGCCGTGTTTCGAAGAGAGAGAGACTGGGAAATATGGTGACTACGAAAGAAGAAAGGCTACCCAGAAGCAAGTAACCGGCATGCTACTCTGCGCGCCGCTTGATGCGAGGGGAAAGTACATAAAATCAAATATGAGTCCCTGAGCTGTTCATAGAAGTCATATCGATCATAAATACAGCGCCGTCACAATCGTATGAGAGAAAATTGAATCACGTTTACTGGTAATGAGCGTTTAACTCACCGGAGGTCCGCTGTCAAAATTTTGAAGAAGTGTGGTGATTGATCTTTACTGCGTGGTGCACAGAACTACAGAGAGTGCTCTTTTTGTATTCACGTCATCCCCACATTCACAGGCTGTAGTTCTGTGCAATCCTCTGAAGAAGGCTACGGACGTCTAAAAACGTTGTTTTACGTACAAGAATATAAAACACAAACAAAATATACAATCTGTGCTTGAGAAATCCTTCCCTATGTATTCTTTGTTTCAGATTTAGTGGTGACATGTCTCATTGTTCTTTGTTATTTAAATATGTGCAAGATGCATATGCGTCGTTGCAGGCGCTTTTGCGTAACCATTCTTAAGGGTCCTATAGTTACGTCATCTCAGTATAATTAATGAAAACGTTGCGTAAAATACCCGCCTACGTTGTTGCTCTACTCACGGCAGCAGTCAAGGCGAACTGCGCGCCAACTGTGGTGCCATTCTTTCGTCATGTTGGCTATACAGCTGTTTTTATTTATTCGTTATTTCACCACGGTGAAAACTGAGTATAAAGGTAACTTAAAAGTGCTTGCACCTAGATTACCCCTGAAAGCATCCCATCCAACGGGTAGGGGGAGTTTTAATGTAAAGCTGCAGTGCTAGTTAACATCAAACCTCAAGAGATGGCTACGTGAAGTAAAGAATAGAAATAGCGCTGAATTTATTAGACAACAAATGGCAGCGGCGACGCTGAGTCGACAGGTGTAGTCTACGCGCAGGGAATCTTCAGGTCGAAGCAAGTGCATAGCGGACAAAAGACGGGACATGCTTTAATTAAGCGCTGCTTTACTTGGCGCGGAACAAAGACTTGCTTCGTCTCCTAGGCGCCGACTAACAAAAGTGGTGCGCATGAGAAAGGACCACCGCGTCTGCGAAGGTAATTCAATGTAATTTCATGCTTGTTCTCTTACTTTTTTATTTCATTGCGTCGTTGCAACTCCGTAAGAGTTTCGTAAGAAGAAGTAACCCGCATATGAAGTTTCTGAACAAGCGTTGTTGCCAGACTTCATTATTTAGCGTTACGAAACCAAGTATAGGTAAACGTAGCTCTAACGTACTCCGACTGGTATGGCACGCATTGCCTTAATTAAACACAGCGTGTCTGTGTATTGCTTAACGCTTGACATGAATGACATTATACGGACATTGAGCGTTCTATTCAGCTTAGGCCTGTTCTCCCACTCAGCACTCCTTACATTTAGCTCGGGAGCAACTTGCATCCTGTTTCAACGCTGCGAAAATGCAAGTTTTTAAAGTTTATTTAATGCAAGATGCGCATTTACTAATAATGACACTTTGGGGACAAAAAAAATTTTGTCAAAGGGTCCCTAACCTTTAATAAATTAAGCTCACAAAAAAGGGCAACATACCCAGAGCTACATAAGAAGTTGCCTGCACATGAAGTCAAGCCAAGCAGTATATGAATGACACTTCACTCATACGGTTCCTGCAAGTTCCTTCGGCGGTTTTAATCTGATTTTTCCTTTCATATTCATTTCTAAGTCCCAAGGTCGGCGAAGAAAAGCTGTCTTACACAGTACGGCAAACATCACTTTTCCTGCAAGGTATGTGGCTGAGACTATCTATTAAGCTATCATTGGGGGCAATCTCTTTCACCACATCTGCGTTATTCTTTCATCGGCTGAAGAATTTACTAACAGAGCCACCGCTAGCAGTCCTACTTCTCAACAATGCGTTTCTCTGTCGCTGCGAAATTTTGTGGCGCCAGTGATTTCTAAAGAAAGTTCAATCTTAACAGGGCAGGCTGCGAGCCGGTTCCGTAGCCGCAGTTTGCGTTCTGGCCGCTACTCTACTGCAGCGGTAGAGAGGCTCTCCTTTCTCAAGAGTCTTGTGTTGAGGCGGAACCGGCGCTGTTTCTATATATATATATATATATATATATATATATATATATATATATAAAACTTTTTCTAGACATTACACGCCCCAACCTTGATCTTTCTTTCTTGAGTAAGACGTAAGCTAACAATAATGCTTCAGCGTGTTGTGAAACGAGTGGTCGAACGTTAAACATGCGTTTATGTTAAGTAGTTAAGCTTCACTGGGCCGCTCGTCCCGGTTTAATAACCGAGGGCTGGGCTTAACGTCCTCCTGCACTCTATGCTCACCCTCTTCCTTTATTCGGCTGGGGATATTTTAATGTGCTCGCGTTGTCACATTGCACCACTGTTTTCAGTGCTCCTATGGTCACATTTATTTGTGTGCACCACATAATACGAGTAGCCGTAACGAATCAATAGCAGCGATCTGGCCTTTGATATGTTGTCATATATACATATAAAAAGCTACAACTGAGAAAAGTGTGTGACAAGACTAAACGCAATTTCATTTTCGGAGAAAACGAAATTTATGGTTCGGTGAAGGAAAGAACGCTAATTTCTGCAGCCCATAGTAGGGAGCACGGCTAAGTGTCTGTGGGGGTAGGAGGAAAGGACTTGAAAGAGATAAAAAGGCGAGAAAGGCCATAGTGGAGGGGTCCGGAAGTTTTGACCACCTGGGGTTCTTTAACATGCACTGACAATGAGGCTCGGACGCTTAAGCTTGAAAAGCGGGGCTAGGGAAGGAGAGGAAGACTAGAAGACGATGTGAGAGGAATAGGACAGCCGGCCTGTATGTATGTATGTATATATATATATATATATATATATATATATATATATATATATATATATATATATATATATATATATATATATATATATATCAAGAAAGTTCTTCCTGGCTATCGGGATAAATATACTATCAGAAAGTCACAGTGACAAACATAGGATTTATTCTGACGTTTCGGCTGGAGGCCAGCCTTTTTCAAAGATGAAAGTTTTTCATGGGCGCATGGTGTTTAAGTACACTTCACGAACATGCATAATGGGGGGTGGAAAGGGGAGAGCTCACAAAAAAGGGGGGTTTGGGATACAGATGTGTGTCCCAGAAGCAAAGGCCAGTGCAAGATGACGTCTGCGTCCGCACGGCGCCTCCATAATAAAGAACGGGTGGGCCGAGGTCGTCTGGTAGCAGATTGTACGCCCTCGTTTGAAGACACTCGCGCTGCCATCACCTGAGTCCATGGTGCTGCAACTCCCGCAGTGCAGCGCGGAGCCGCTGAAGCCAAATGTCGTTGTTGTGTGGGGAGTACAAAGAGGCGGGAGGGGGGGGGGGGGTTGGGGGGACGGGGGGAAAACAGGTGGCTCTGTGCGCGGTCGGTACCAGTATAGTTCAAAGGATCATCCCCGCGCCGTGTTTCACGGAAAATGGAGGATAGAAAAAGAAACGTAGGGCATACGCGAACAACCTTGAATGGTTTGGTTCGTTAAGGACATGTACACACAGGCACACACACAAAAAAAGAGAGAAAAAAATAAAAAGAGAATAATATATATATATATATATATACCAAATTTTCGTTGCAACCGGCGCGGACCTCAAATCCGAAATTAAATAGCGTCCTTCCTTCAGTTCAATAATGTAGCTTCGTACAGCTCAAGCGGACAGCTTCCTTGTTTCGTGCTTTGCAATACCTCGGAGCTCTATGTCCATCCTAAAGGCGTCCAGCAAATCAGATACGAGTTGGCTGTCGCAGGGAAGCCTCAGCAAACTAAGGATACTTTAAAACCCCTGTTTCTTCTCGCAATAAGAGCCTTGGAGCTCACTCATCGTACGATCTGCAATATCGTAGAAGACATCGGCGTCGTCGAAGTAGACGATGGCTTCCTCCTATCTCTGAGCGTCGTAAAGAATGGGCATCCGTTCTCTAAGCTTACCACTTGGAACAATTGCCGTGCGTTCGCTCAACTAAATCACGGAGGTTTCTATCACCAGACAGCTTGTGGTGATAGCAGTCTTTACTAAAGGTCTCGTTCTGGCGGACGGAACCCTTCAGTAACTGGATTGCTCTGAGTCATGACGATTTCCTGTGTAACCATAGTAGCGGTACAGTTTTGTGTATGGGCAGCTTTAGGACGGACTTGCGCTAGTGCACTATTATTAGTGCGTCTCCTATACAGTTCGTTCAACGGACGATGCAACTAACGCATCTACGGTCGTCGCGGAAATCATGCAGGGTGGTTTATAAAAGAAGATAATAACACACAGTTAGGGCCTTAATTTTAACTTCACTAACCACCTATAATCTATGGAGCAAAACTTGGGTACATGTGTGTGACCTGCGATACATTAGTAGGGCAGGTAGAGACACTATATCCCCTTCAGCGACGAGCGTACACAATTATGTACGCAACTTGTTTGCACCAGTTCAGTGGAGAAGCGGCCACGAGAGTGCATGAAACACTGAGCTTTGCATGAATGAAACCATCGACGTGTTCAGCGTACTGTCAGTTTGCTACAATGTGCGGCGTATTACTTCACACAATTTTTCGGTCGCATTGCAACATTTGACGATTGGTCGACGTGCTACGTTTCGGGAGTGACGTCGAAAGTATAATTTTCGTTGGCTCATAATTAAGCCGGCACCCACGTGCTGTGAAACTGCACCCACGTTTCAAGTCTGACATCGTGTTTGTTTTTTGACAAAACAAGGATGACAAACTACAGAATAACTTTATATGTAATTACGTTCTAATTATGAATAATTACTGTATACCGAACTTTTCAACATATAACTGAGTTTCCTTCCAGGAGAATATACAGTGCTACGAAAATTATGCGTGAATATTCGGCGCATACATACGCACTCCGTCGAAGTTTGCAGCTGAAGGAGAATATGTCCCACTAATTTCCGTTCCCCATATGTGAGTGATCGCGAGAATTCTTCATCATGTAAAGAGTACGGATGAATAGCATGGATTCTGTATGCGTTAAAGCTGATTATGTGGCGTCGTAAGAAACACACGCATGTGCGACAAGTCTCCATAAAACCGACTCGAGGAGACAGGCAGTGGTATGTTCACACAGTGTGACTTTGTGGTGAACCTCCTTAGGAGACACTTTCAAGTTCTAAGAGAGGCGTCAATCTAACTTCGTATACATGTAATAATTTAAGAGCTGAAATACTGTTAGCACTGATTAACTGTCAGCAGAGTTAGGAAGCCGCATAACATTATTCTACTGCAATTAGTTACAGGAGGTAGGCAGGGGACGCACGTTCCGATAGATTTGTAGAAGAATATATCTGCATCGACCAATGTTGCTCAGTATACATGCATCTACAAAACAGCTCAATTTTTAAAAATTTATGTTGTTAATGGACGCATTCAGAGGCAGGCGCTGCGATCTTCGGAATCCTGGCTTGAATGGAACCGTCAACTGCAACAATGAAGGATCTGACGGGTCACGAAGCGACCTGAAACACGAGTCAAACAGGAAGGCTCTCATTACAGCTTCTAGTGCGGCTTTCACTGGCGCATGATTAACGGAGGAGGGCTTTTGAAACAGAACTTCGCGTGCGCTGACAGCGGGCAGGGCCTCTGAACGTTATTGATTCCTTAGAGGGCTTTACTTTCTTCCCTGTGGTGGCGACTAATGAGTGATCACTAATGGCGCCGAAATAGTACACCAGAAGTTCCGTATGGTCTCCTTCCGCGTCACAAAAACTGTTCGCTTCGACTGGGACAGTGGTCAAGTGAACATTGTTCTTAAGAAGTCAACTTAATTAATATGGATAAATTGTGTCAGTTTTGACTCTAAAGACAAGATTACTTCCTACCTCGATTACAAACGCGTAACTCTTTTACGGCTTCTTTCCAGACGAAGCTGGAAGTCCTTCCCTCCTAAGATAAATCAACCCTCAAGGCAAATACACGTCCTAGCTCCAACAGTTGTGCAAGCGTTAAATGGGTCGTGAAAAGAATATGGAGATGCCCGGTTGTAATTTTCACTGCTTCAATATGCATTCAACAAGCCGATTCCGAAATATTTCAGCGAAATATTCAGTGCACATTTAATAACGCCCGCTTGAAAACCCAGCGTTCTTGCGCTCCCGAAACGACTATGCGACACTACCGGCCGGCATGGTACTATTCGGTGGCGTTGCAGTAAGGTATTTTTAAGTTCAAAGGTATAATGAACTCGCGTTATTTCTAAAGGAATCGATTTACATGAAAGCTAGAAAGGACGAAAATACTTAGAAACCGTGTGGTGCCGCCATTCGGAAGCAAAGCGGCAGCACGGTTTGTTTTCCCGTGGCCTCCGAGGGCGCGCCTATCTCGGAGGTCTGGTGGCTACTAACACGACGTCAACTGCAGAGTTGAGGAACGCGCGCAGTGGAACCAAAACCGCATATTTTATCGCTCTAAATCTACCCACGCGGTGCGACTGAACAATGCATATTGTTGATTGGAGGGTCAGGATCCCTAATACGCACTTAGTACAAAATGTTCAGAAAGCGTTTCGCGACCCCTTAAGATACAAGCCCAACTCTTTTACCCCGAGGCGCATGGCCGAGAGAACAGAGCGTATGCAAGTTTTGAGACGCGTTGTCGCTTCCTGTGTCTTTTTGCTTGAACGCTTCACGTGCACGGTTCTTGATCAAAGTCGTTTCCTACGCCTTTCACTGACACAAGTTCACTGTTAACTCACCGTCCAAAAGAGAAAAAAGTGCGCACATCGAGCCATGAGGATACGTGTACCCATTATTCTGTTACACGACACATGCACCGAAATGTATAAGTACCAAGCAAACGCAAGATTTCATGAGAGGAGCTCAAGAAATTGCAATGACGGATCAGTTGATATAGGCTCTGCTTCCAACAATATTGTGCTGGGCGACACTTGAAAAACACTGGCATATTGCAAGAATTATCCAACGAGCTCAAGCTGATTTTAACACCACCACGAGTACGTAGTGACTCTGCGGCCATCTGAGATCTAGGTCATCACTTGCGTGTTACGGATATATGGTTGCATATACAGATATACTAACTGCATTACAGCTGAAGTTGCAGCGGTACCTTGTCATCAAAATTTTTTAAAAGCAAATGGGAACATGTGACATGTATCTAATAAGGAATGAGACATATAAAGATCAATAATAAATGACAGAGTCGTAGCCGGTGACATAAGTATCCACGTAGGTTCAAATTGCTTCTACACGGTCCACTTAAGTACCATGGTCCCAATACCTTTACCGTTGATATATCATGAATTCTAAGAGAGCTCACTCACTCACTCACTCACTCACTCACTCACTCACTCACTCACTCACTCACTCACTCACTCACTCACTCACTCACTCACTCACTCACTCACTCACTCACTCACTCAGTGCAACAGAGTTGAGTTCCATAAAGCACAGCTCTTCTGCAGTTCTGCCTGACACGCTGTCAAGATACATTACGGCAATCAAAACAATCTCTTTCATCTTCTTTCTTGCGTACTTTCGAACAAGCCTGGGAAAGCGACGTGTTGACGAACCCGGATAGGTCGGATAAGATCTCTTCATTCTGCAGTCGACAGCTGAAAGCGGAGCTCTCCAGCGTATGTAAAGAGGTCAGCGACGACCAGGATTACAACGCTCCTGGTGCCGAATTTAAAGTGGCTCATTTCAGTACAGCGACACTAGGACAAGCGATGACAAAGGCTGTGGCACGCGCGCCAGCTTTTCAATCCCCAAGTGCGAATGACGGGAAGGGTGGTCGTATACAGCTATATATATATATATATATATATATATAGACTGTATATGCAAAAATAGCTTGGGTTGCCGCTAGTTTATAACAGAATTGACGATGCGCCTCTTAGAGAACGACGGTTTATTAAGTCAACGTTTCGGTCGGAGCCCGACCGAAACGTTGACTTAATAAACCGTCGTTCTCTAAGAGGCGCATCGTCAATTCTGTTTATATATATATATATATATATATATATATATATATATATATATATATATATATATATATCTTGGTCCTCTTGTGTGCTCGAGAGCTCACATCGTAACCATCAATAATTATTTTTCCTGTAGTGTACTGCATACTGTGGTAATCGTTATAAGTTTTAACAGCATAGCTGTTTAAGCTCGTCCATATCCAGTCTCAGTTAGACAAAAACTTCTCATCGTCATGAAATAAATGCGCGTGCAATTCTTTCTTCGCTTGTGCTCATGGGCTCCGCCCACTATGACATAAAAGCTGGTATGCGGCACAGAAAGTTGGTATGTGCCCAGCAGCTGTTGGCTTAGCACAGTCATTCATAGTATAGCATAGTGAGGAGGTGAGAAAGAGAAGTGAGCAGGAGGAGGTGTGACGTGACGTTAAGGAGGAAATAACGGAGCAGGGGAGACGCTGAAGTTTGGAATTGACTTGTAAAGTGTAGTTTAGCAAGGGTACCTGAAAGTGAAGTGAGGGTGAAGCGAAGAGAAATGAGGAAGAAAAGAAGTATATGAGAGGGTAAGCCATATCTTAGCCACTACTTTCTTGGGCTTTATGCCTGAACACCACGATATGTACAGCCTCGCAAAGCAAGGGGTGGGAAATAGAAGTTAGAATGAGCAGGAGACAGTCAGACGTATAATTACACAAGCTAAGAAAGGTTACCGAGAAGAACTAGTAGAAAGAGATAAAGAAAGAAGATGACGAAGAAACATGAAGAGCTGAATTCGCCTTCGCAAGGTGGTGGCGCTTGCTTGACCCCTACGCTGTTTATTCAGAATGTATGTACAGACGTGGATCTGGCTTCAATTTTACTAAGAAGGAAAAACGTCACACAGTCTCTTTGAATCCCAAACCTTGAATACGTGTACATTATTCATGTTGAATAATTTTATGGAAGATGATGGCATGCCTATCCGTCGACAAAACTTTTAGTGGTACTTATATGCTCACCCTTCAAAATGCCCCTGACAAGGGAAGGGTTGTTCTGTTGACAAATTGAAACCCTGGCTTACATTTCAGTTTTGTAATTTCATAAATTCGGCTTGCGTTACACTTCCGTAAAACTTCAAGGCGCAACCCCGGTGCACGTTTGGTAAAGCCCCTTCAGTTACACACTGTCATGCTTTTGCAATACACATTGTCGGGCAAGAAGTTCGCAGCAGGTAACCTTTAAACGGCGTAATATGAACGAGCAATAAAAAAAAGATTAAAGTGGCGTTTACCTTTCAAGTGGGTCTTCTAAATTATTCATCGTAAAATATAAAGCCACGTTCAAAACGAGTAAGCATGGTCTTTTTTTGTATATTCCAAAAAAGAAAAGAAGAATATTCGTATCAAATTGTTAGAACTTGAAATTGGAGGAACTCTGTGCCCCTTTTTTTATTACAGTGTGTGCAGAAGTCGTAGATTTTGGTTCTGCAGCTCTCGCATATGAATACAATCCTCGTACATTGGGCTGGGTGGTAAAATAGGCCGCAGCCTTTTGCTGACTGCGACCCGTTATCTAGCCAGCATGGGAACACTGTACGACTCTGCCTAGGTAGCCCTTCATCGACCTTGCGCTGAAACAAGTTCGTCGCACGAATTCATATTGCGTATCACCGCGAAATGAATGCGTCTAATATGTGGTGTGGTCCAATACGTTCTTGGTGATGGCATTGCCTGTTATATGGCCCATGAATTCGCGCCTGTCAGCAATATACCCTTAGTTGTGGCCGTCCATGAAGTTGGACTTCTCACGTACATTACTGTATGCATTTTGCGTGTCCTTCATTAGGCATTCAGTGCACGCGTACGCACGTGACATCAAGGAAAGAAAACAATGCCACCACAGCGAACATAGTCAATACTGCATTGTTTTATTCCGTGCGAGCTACGCAACTGACAGTTTACTATGCGCAGTTTCGAATGAGTCATGATTAAAATAAAGGCGTGAAAAATTGCCCAGTTTTGTCGCTGACATAAGCGGAACGAGATGCGTTTGTTGAGGATCCGCGGGCAAGAGCAAGCGTATTTCACCGCAACAACAGTGACCTGGAACCATGCTTACTTTCTTTCCACTTCTTCTAAGAGTTTCAAGCTGTCTTAAGAGTAAAATCGTAGCCTTCGCAACAAGCCAACCAGGAGAGTAATGCGCCATACGAGTAAGTTCTTGTGTGTGTGTGTGTGTGTGTGTGTGTGTGTGTGTGTGTGTGTGTGTGTGTGTGTGTGTGTGTGTGTGTGTGTGTGTGTGTGTGTGTGTGTGTGTGTGTGTGTGTGTGTGTGTGTGCGTGTGCGTGTGCGTGTGTGTGTGTGTGTGTGTGTGTGTGTGTAAGGTCCGTTTCTATTTTTTTTTCTGCAGAGTTCCAAACGTCACGTTACTGCTTCACTTTCATAAAGCTCTATTCCTTTCGTAGATAGAAAGAAAGAAAGAAGTGCATGGTGAACGATCACGTTCCGTCAGTAGACATTACGCAATAGCGATAAAATCAATGTTCTTTTTTAACAGTTTAGTAAGGCATTCCACAGGGTAGTTCATTATGAACTAATTGAGAAATTTAAAGACGATAATCTCTCTGACATTACAGTTTCTTGGGTAGCAACTTATCTTTCTATATGCATGGATGTTGACTTAACTGAGGGTTATTCCAGCTGTCTTTCCGCAACATCCCGTGTAATTCAGGGCAGCGTCGTGGGGCCATTGCTGTTTCTACTCTGCATTAGTGATGTTGTCACCGTTGTTGGAACCTATGCGCATATTAGATTGTTTTTTGGATGAGTGCGTTTTATTTCGGGAAGTTTATTCAGAACGCGACCAGACGGAACTTGATTTAAGCTTACACAATGTACCAGAACAGTGCGTGATAGATACGGGCATGTCCTTGAAAAAAGACAAAAGAGTCTGCTTTGGTTTTTCACGCAAGAAAATCCCACTACTACTTGAATAAGCACTACCGCGGCAATGGTAAATACCTGTAAACGCACGCTCATTCGCCTAAAATCGGTCATTTGTGGTCATAGCCTCAGAAGAACTCCAGCATGGCAATATTTACGCTGCCCCACGTAAAGTGCTGTGCCGTAATTTCAAGAGAAAATTTTCTGCTTCACAAAAAGTTAGTGGGACGTGAACTTGGGCTCTCAATAAATTTCAACTCTTAATAACAAGACTTCTGCTTTATTTTGATGTATTGTTGTTCTTTTCTGGGGTTTTGTGTCCTAAAACCACTCTGTGATTATGAGAGACGCTGTAGCGAAGGGATCGGGAAATTTCGACCACTTGGGGTTCTTTAACGTGCACTGGCATCGCACAGTACACGCTCCTCCCTCGAGGGAGGCCCGTGTATCGCGATTCCATCGAAATGCAGCAGCTGCGGCCGGGATTAGATCCCGCGACTCTCATATCAGCAGCCGAGTGCCATAGCCACTAGACCACCGCGGCGGGGCTATTTTGATATATCAAACATGTGCTATAACGCTGCTGTTGAGAGTGACCAAGTCATGCGAATGTTGCAGGAAAGGTCTAAAACCGATTTTACAGTGTTTACCATTTTCTAGAAACTCCTTTTACCTTCGTATTATGTATCCGATATTACGATTCATCACAGTTTCTTTCTGAAGTTATCTGCTGGAAGTCGAGGTCAGCAAAGAAAGGCCACTAATTTTGCAGCCATTAATAATTTTTCGCTCCTCTATTTCCTCTATCAAGCTCTCATACAGGCAGTTTCTTTGTTAGAGAGAGAAACCATACTTTAACCTTTAATATCCAGCCGGCCCTCCAATTATCACTGCGAGAAGCTTTTTTTTTTTTTCGTTAGAGAGAGAAACCATACCTTCACCTTTAATATGCAGCCACCCTCCAATTGTCACTGAGAACAGGAAGGACAAATCTTATCCTTATGCACCCCATAAGCACGGTATCCGCAACGACAACTACCTGGAGGATGGTTAATGTTTGCCGGAATGGCCGTTTCTCTAGCCCTATAAGTCAGCATTTGTTTATCTGGTTCACTCTCTGCATACCCGCTGTGCGGCACCGTGGTACATATATATCGCAACCTCTGCCACCTCCATTTGCTTCGTTCCACGCAGTCCGACATCTGTAATTAACGCGTCACCCAGCGTGATGCAATGCTACAGCCTCTGAACAAAGACAAAAGCGTCTCCACAGACTTTCAGAGAGGCCAGCAGAACCACACGCACTGCAAAAGCTAAGCCTTCCGATGTGTAAACCGGGCTCAGCAATTAAGCAAGTCCGGAATACCGCGGCTAAGCGTGCGAGCACACTGCACTCAAACAAATTCAGGGAGTGTACTAGCACAATATGCCGAGGCACGCGCGTACAGAACACTCTGCCACAGAGTTTGTTCATTCTGCGGTGACCTTCCGCTTTCTAAACAACAGCTAATTTACAACTGCACACGTGGCGGCAAAACTTTGGTAGGACCGCCCACGTCACTCTTCGGCAGCGTCACCCGGTTGGGCCTCGTTCCAATGTTAGCGCCCTCACGTGTCCTTCCAGTGGCAAAACATCGCGCCTCTACTTTCGCCTGTTTCACTGTTTGCGCTTTCTTTGCACCCATGCATGCGCACCGTCACTGCAGGAAAACTGTGCAGTATTGAGAGGCTTTTTAGTTAACATCAGCGATTGAGAAGGCGTAGGAAACTGCTCGTGTGCGATGCCGATTTCTACACGAGAAAAGACCGGTCAGGGAAATATACATGTGCATAACATCAAATGGAGGAACTGATTTTAAAAATCTACGGCGGCCAGAATCATCAGGCCTGATTATGTGTCTTTTGTAAGAGTACATCCAATGAAGTCAAGTAGAACCTCAGAAACTAGCCTACTACAATCCTACACGAATGGACATCAAAAGACAAAAAAGAAAATCTACGCAGGCAAGCGAAATTATTAAATCATACCAAGTCAAAGTCGCGATAAACACTCGATCTTTCATCAGATATCGGCTAACGCGACTTCTAAATACACGGGCGTTTCTGTGACAAAAACTCATGACGCTAAATTCGCTCCCTGCGTATCAGTAAAACAAGGTGTCGCCTATAGGCGCGTATAACCGCACTAGTCGGTTCAGTCACGTCCGCTGTTCAGTTTATGCATGCGTGCCTCAATGCGTTCCTGCGTGCACAAAAGCACGTTGCGTGGTGCGACAGCCTATATAGAGCGAATGCTCTACGACAGGAAAGAAGAAAAAAAAGAAGAAAGGCGAGTGTTGATAGCCCTAACGGGAAGATTGCGCCGGAGCGTGTCGCTAGTGGTAAGCACGTTCCTGTACGCACGTCCATGCCAGCTCACGTTCCTCAGCTAATGAACGACGCGACGAGAGCCCGATACCCGGCAGCCAGCTCGACATCGAAGCCCTAATAGGCACTCCAAAAGAGGGGCCCAGGCACCGGAAGAGCTTTAAACGTTGCACTTTCACGGCCGGCGCGAATGGAAGATCTTGCTGTTTTGTCCCAACTCGGGCTGCGCAACTCTTGACAAGTGCGTACACAAAAGTCGCTGTGCGTGGCCGTGAGCTGCGCAAGCCCGTCGGCTGTTACCGGCACTTCTTTCACACCATTAGCTAGTACCAGCGAGTTGACCTGCAGCACTGTGCTCCGCGCCGCGGCGCGGAGAGAAACGGTTGACACGAAGCGATGGCGAACACGGAAAGTTGTAGGTTCCAGCAGACACCCACGAGTGGCAGCTAGCTGCCTCGTTTGCCGTTTTGCGCAAACTTGCAGGGACAAAAATTGGGGACCCTTAAGCTTCGCCTTTAAGAGTTGAACGCGATAGCGAAATCCGGCCCCTAGTGTGCACTTCAGCTTGCATACTTATTAATGTGTGTTGTTACACACGCACAGACACAGACACACACACGCGCGCGGCGCGACGTATCTATAGTAATGGTAGAGGTTTTCGATCTATTTAACAACACATTTATATCAACTTCATGAAAATTTTGTACAGTGATGTAGTCACATGGTCCTGTATTATGAGCTGCGCGTAGGCGTGACACTTTTATTCGTAAATGGTCACATTCTGTCGTCCTTCGTGCGTTATCTGGCAGCTCTTCGATTTGTTCTTCTGGAGACCTCTTCCGGCCAACCGCAACAAGCATCGCCTTATGGTCGGTGAAATGGCAACTGCAGTACTTCACTTCTTTAATGGTGTCGTGAGAATGAAATGCTAAAAAAGTGGATGCAGAGCATCCGACGAGACCACATATAGGCTCTGCTGTAGTCGCATGGCCTCCGAGATGGTGGGCGCGCTTGCCGTCTCGGAGGCCATGGTAGTCGAGACATTGCTTAATACGTCTTCCGCTAGATGCACATAGTTGTCCATTTTTGGAGCAGTTATTTTTCGCTCAAGGCTGATTTTTCGCTCACAAGAGACGCGTGGAGACGCCGACACCGACGCCGGTATTTCTGCGGAACAAGCTCTCTAACCCTATCGCGTTAACACGCACAGGAAAAGATTATAGCCTGGGTACTCGCAAAAGTTTGGCGGTTTTTCTTTCGGTTGTATTCTATCTTAGAGCGTACGATAAGGTGTTTTGGCGAGTAATAGTGATTTGGTCTTTCAGAGTTTCGATGACGTCCCTGACCTCCCTGCCTTTCTTTCCTCCTCCTCCTCCTTGACTGTCTTTTGAGCTTCATTTATGAGTGAGCCTCGAATGAAAATTACATCAACTCTACACTTCATCTCCGTGACTTTCGTAGCAACTCCTAAGAAATGTTTCTCTCCACCTGTATCTCTATAATTGATGGGAACTTTGTTGTTTCTCCCGTTGAAGCTCTGAATACGCCATTTGCAACACTCTCTTTCGATTGTATTAGAGACAGCCGTGGTGTCGTTCGTCCTGCCTTTCGTATGCTGGCTGCTTGGCTATAAAAATAACCGCAGTGCCTGGAAAAACTAAAGTTTCATCATTGTGGGCATTTATATCGCATTTTTTTAGTCCTGCTTCCGTTCAAAATTACCCTCGCACTTTCTTCTTTCATTCCTTCTTTCGCAGAGACGCACGAAAGCGCGCCCCTTTATTCCGAGGGCGAGCACATAAATTTTTCTTCGTAAGTGCTCCTTGTCATCGACCGGCCGTATGTTTCCTTATTATCACAAGGCCAGCACTACGATTGGCTGAAATTACTCTTTGGGAAACTTTTCCAACTTCAGAACTCTCCCTTCTTATCGCCAGCCTGACTTTCTAAATTCCCAGCTGCACAAGAAGTTACGTCGCCGTTGAAGACACCCGTCTCATTTGCCCCTCCTTCTCCATTCGATTTCCACGCTTACCTTTTGTTTTTGTTTTTTATGCCTGTTGTTCCGAAAATGGTAGTTCGGAAACTGTGGGCCCCATATAACATTGATAGTGAAATTCTGCTCCGTGTGGTCATTTCTATCATCAATATTATTATATTAGTGCTCACTAACAATGATCATTGTTCCAAATTATAACAGTCCAAGACGACGGTGTACAGTGTATAATACGAAATTTCTACAACACATCTGGCTAGTAGTAAAAACTAAAAGAATAATGCATCTCTCTTGACGCTTCTAGCCCAGTCAGAAGCATGTACTGTACGCTTGATATACCACACTTCTCAGGGGATACAGCAAATTGAAAGAACTAAAGATATAAAATATAAAACTTCCAAAGCAGTCATCTAATTGGTAGACTAAATAATATAGTGACATTGAAAAAAGACAGGCATATTCAACATTTGTGAAGCTCGCTCAGTTGTTTTGAATCACCAAAGAATACGTCTAGCGAGCCTCGCTAGAGAGCAAGACTATCTAATTAAAAAAGAAGGCGATTAACTGTAGCAGATCGGGCATCT
Source organism: Hyalomma asiaticum (assembly GCA_013339685.2). Taxonomy (NCBI): domain Eukaryota; kingdom Metazoa; phylum Arthropoda; class Arachnida; order Ixodida; family Ixodidae; genus Hyalomma; species Hyalomma asiaticum. Next base: position 114,375,109 of record CM023482.1, on the reverse strand, counting down.
GGTATAATTAATGACTTAAAACCTTAATCATAGCCTATCTATCCTACATCGTTCAAGACATACACAGATCATGCGCATCTCCAAAAATGATGCACTAATATATACTTCATCTGGTAGACTACTAATGTATATAACGTTTGACGACATTTCCATATATATCATTTTAAATGATAAGAAGCATGCATATTTTTTAAGGAATGTGACGTGTTTGGCGAAAATCCGGAAGGTGGAGTAACACTCATGAAACGGAAGATTGGCATCCATCCGTGTGTATAGCACAGATACAAGGCAATCCGTATGAATTTTTCAGAGAGGTACTTCATTGAAGGCAGATCCTTCCTGGTGCGTGCGTGCGTGCGTGCGTGTGTGTGTTACAAAACATTCACCGGTTCACTAATACATGCCAAGGCGACGCCACGACGAAGGCCATTCTTCATTGTCACTTTGTTACAACAGTTGCTTAGACGTTTGCTGTGGACTCTATATTGCCTGTCAGTCTTAATAACTGGGCTTCTGACCCGTAAGTCACGAGATCGAATCTAGGCCGCGGTGGCCGGATTTTGAAGGAGGCGAAATGCTGGAGGTCCGTGTACTGTGCCACGTCAGTGCATGTTAAGGAACCCCGGGGGGGGGTCACAATTTCCGGAGCCTCCCGTTACGGCGTCTTCTGTAATCATATAACGATATGGGACGTAAAACTCCAGAAAAATATTGTAATTAATAGTTAATGAGGCTTTTTGGGCCGAAGTTTTGATATGATCATGAGGCATGCCGTAATAGAGGGCTCCGAAATAATTTTGATTACCTGGAGTTCTGTAATGTGCATATAGATCTAAATATCACCTTTGGGTTGGCCATTTGATGCCGCTCGCCTTAACTTATTAGCACATAAGGCTGCCTATTGCGAAATAATGTTTACTAACGCAAAGCTTCGGAAATTCAAACTCTGCTGTGTTTACTACTATTCCTCTGGTTTTCCCATGTCCGCTCTGTCTGTCTTACAATGCTAAGGTTTTGCATTTTTGATACTGCCTTTTTTTTTGTCGTAATTACGTCTACTGCCTGTAAAATGTGCGTTGCTCTACCGTATAGAGAGAGGAGGGGAACAAATCGCGCTTAAGCAGGTCACCGGGTTATGAAAAACCCAAAGAATTGTGAAGCGTTAAAATTATTACGTTTCCAGATCTGGATACTGACAAATTGTGCTTTATAGTTCTCGAAACGAAATCACAATAGACCGAGGGCGCACCGTCCTTTTACCTCCCTCATCTTGTTATAGCAAAAGTGGCACGATGATCGGAAATGCGTTTGGCTTCAGACCTATGCTATCTCAGCGGTAAAATATGCAACTATATTGACGTGAAAGACGGAGACAAACGAATACGCTAAAGGCGGTGTGCTGGAACAATTTGATTTTTTTTTTCTTTCCGAGATCCGAGCCAAGCGAGTGAGCTACCTTTGGCGGTACTTGTATAAGTTTCCATTACATTTTGTTCTCGAGGTACGTTCTTTCCTTACTTACCGCCATTCATCTCATTTGTTCGGTATGACAGCATGCCGCTTTCGTTTACTTCGCTTTTCTGATACCAAACAAGGTTTAACGTCGTTTTTACATACCTCTCCTCGCTTCTCTTGGTTTGCCGGGTGATCTGCTTTGTAGCTATACCATGAGGAGCCGCTGACTGCTCTTTTTTTTTTCTCCTCCCTCCACCCGAACGAATGCTACAGTTCCGGGACTGCGCAAACCGAGCGCTTTTTACATTGTACTGTACAACCTTGATTGCATGCAGCTAATAACGCGAAACCGAAGCAAGAAGCCGTTTGCGCTGTTAGCATCGTACATACGGCCACCCGCTGCCGGAAATACTAAACGATCTCTCGGCGGCATCGACGGCCCATTGCTTTTCTGCACGAAAAACGTAAATAAGAAAAGTGCAGGAAGGAAGCGAAGAACGTTTACCTTCTAATTGCTTTTCAAGCACAGCTGAGCGCTTATTTCTCCTCGGCGATGCATCGGGTGCATACATATGCGTTTATAGCTAGAGGCAAAGGCTCACAGAGAGAGCGAAGAGTGACGAAAGGGAGAGGCGTGATGAAGGCAAAGGAGCAAGCGCACTCAGGCAAGTATTGCGTCGAAAGTCAAAAAGGAAAGCTTTATCTAACTGTCTGCGTTTTGAGGAAAGTTGGTAAGGCGCGAGCTCTCTAAGTAAGCCGAAAAACTGGGCTATCTACGTCGCACTCTATCCAAATCTCCGAAGGAAACTAAACTTGTCCTATATAAATCGCTAATTCGTCCAATACTTGACTATGCATCTGTCGTCTGGAACCCGTATAAGCAATGTGAGGTCAACAGGCTAGAAGCGATCCAGAAAAAAGCGGTAAGATTCATATGTCATCGTTATGACCGTGACTTTTCACCCTCTTCTACTCTCTCTTCATTGAACTTAACCTCACTCTCGTCGCGTCGCCGAATAGAGTCATTGAAATTTTTGCACGGCATCGTCACGTCTTGAGTTAAACTGTCAAATTACAAAGACTACATAACTTTTGCACCCCAGTCAATGACGAGAAGCCATCACAACTTGAACTTGAAGCCTTATCATGCTCGAACTAACATGTTCAAGTTCAGTTTTTTTCCCCGTCCCATTGAAGACTGGAATTCATTACCTGGTTCTGTTCGCTCATGCCCATCGCCCAACTTCGTAGCCGACTTCCATGACATGCATCTATGACCTACCTTCGTCTATTTTTTGACATTTGCCATTAGTATCAGCTATTATGTTGCATCGTTTGTTTGTCTTGTGTTCCTTTGTTTTATGTTTGACCTTGTATAACACACAACTGCATTATTTTACCTGTTTGTATAATTTTCACTGCTGTTTATTAAAATTTCGCTCTTGAATTGCTTTGTAATCCCAATCCTGCCATAGCGCATTCCTGCGCTGCAGTATGTATAAATAAATAAATAAATAAATAAATAAATAAATAAATAAATAAATAAATAAATAAATAAATAAATAAAAGTATTCTCATGTTGCAAAATCAAAAACTAGAGAGATATTTGTCTCGGACGCCAAATGCCTGTAACGCCGCGTGCATCTCTTTTTCTATGTGTATTTCTACTTTTTCATCCTTTACTGAGATTCGTGAATCGATGCCTATTATGTGTATGCGTTTTCGCCCGTGCAGTGTTCTTAATCCGCGCCGTTATGTCAGTTATGTAGTGAGGCCTCATGGCACAAGTGAAAACGGCAGTCCTAGCGTGAGAATTTGTTTCGCACACAACACTTACTCTATAACGAATATTCAAACGAAGACTTTGATGCAGCGCTGGTGCACCCAATAGATTTGAAACGTTTGTTGGTGTATTTTTCCAACCAGATTTAGAGATGAGATCTTGTCCGTAAAGAACTCTTATTTCAAGGCTTGCGTTTATGTTAGAAGACACACTGTCTTTTTGCCGTGCCTTGTTCAGTCATTAGCAAGAAATTAATAGCAGGAGCTAGAATAAAATTCCTGAATTTTTTCTGCAGTACCTAATCCAGTCACAGAGTTCTAACATCCACTTTTAGCACTTGGCACTTGTTAAATAAAGACATCCTCATCATCGTTCGCAAAGGCTCTCATGTTTCTTCTGAAATCCAATAAACGTGAGAAGAACTTGTTTCTGTCCGAGTTGGTGAATACATGACGACATGATTTTAGCGCTAAAAGGACGGACACATGAAAGTAGACGGGACAAGCGCTCAGACGCGGCGCTTGTTGCATACACAGTTCCGGCTCTACTTACGGTGTAACCGAAGAGCTCTTTACACTAAAGTCCCTAGATGTCTTTCTCAGCGAAAAATCTAGGGAGTTCAACATATAAGTAGCGCTTGAATCTGGCAGCTTGCCAGAATCTCGATCTGCCTTTCCTTGAGGAGGCCTGTGTTTGCACGTAGCTCCCGAGAGTGGGCCGTCCTCTCACCGCGTTGTTCGCGTGGCTAGCCGACGATGATGTTTCCCACGGCTAGCAGTGCGTCGATCGAACAGCCGTCTGTAAGCTTCGGGGAAAATCTAGTCGCGCTGAACGAAAAACGCGCTTGCATGTGTATCCACACTACACAAGCAGGCACAAGGAGCAGCGGCGCGTCATAGGGACGGTGCAGCTCAACGCAGGACAGGACAGCGCAGTCCGCTGAAACAAAGTGCAATCACATCGCCCGTCAAGCTGATATCCTTACTCTGGACAATAATCGATGCGGTGCCATCGCATTAACTGCTTCCCCCTTGCGGCGAAACTGCGACATTTTTTTGCGGCGACCGTGCTATGGCAACCAACCAGCGCGCGCCTCGTCGCTTGAAGCGTGCGATCGTTCAAACCAAGGCACGCTGTGCTGAGTGCGACGGCGAAGTCTCTAAAGGAGAGACGAAGAAGGGTGATCAGCACTGCGGCTGGTCGGTTGACGTCAACATGCATCCTTAGTCACCGATTTCTTCTCGTGTGTCCACAGCCTCGTTTCGTGGAGATGGCGTTTCAATTAGAGGCCATACTCGAAACATGTACGTATGACAGATTCCCCGCCATGCACCCGTCCAGGTCCGAAATTCTCTGCTACACGCACGTCTTGTTTACCTTTTCGCGTACTTTGCCCTATTTCCCTAATGCCAAAGTTCGTGTCTACCGTACAGCTTTTGCGGAATACAAGAGCTTTGCTTGCAGCTGGAGTTATGGCGTGGAATGAAGGAAGAATTGAGCTGGCGCAACTTTTGCGAATAAGCACGCACTGTGGTCGAGAAGCCGCTAACTCACAGATGCCTCCTTTCCCGCCTACTCGCTCTCTTTCCCGTGCGTAGGGATTCCAGGCTACACGCGTTGAGTGTCGGAATAAAGGTGCGCTGTTGGGCACATTATGTAATCTAGAGCTCATATTAGTGGGCTACGCTAATTACTGGTGCACAGGGTTTCCCTTTGTGATTCATTAAAATGGCGCTTGTTAACAATCTTGCCGTTTATGGTTACGGTTAAGAAAGAATACTGTAGTAGAACAGTAGAAAAAGTTCAGAGGAACTGTAATAAATGGCACTGCCTCTACTGAATCAAAAATGTTAATACCTTAAAACTTGTTGTCCCTTTTTATTGATGGAAAAGCTTACTGTCCTCTTCTTGTGCCTGTGTGCATAATTTTGTGCTCAAGGCTGATTATATAAATACTGACAGCATGATCGTCAACAGAACAGCTCTCGGAAGTGGAAGGCTTATGCCTGTATATAGTGCAAACGAACACCCCTTTTTTTAATGAAATAAGCACGGACGAAATGCGCAGCCTGAATGAATTTTACGTACGGAGTTTTCGTAAGCGCGGTATCTTAGTAATTCATTTCCTAAGTAGGCTCCATTTATTTTCGTTGTCCTTGCCCACATCGTGTACATTCTAGAATGTGAAGTTTCTCGCCCATAACCTTTCTATTCGCGGCGCAGTTTTTCTGAGGAGGAGCTCTGTCTGCTCGGGGGCACTTTTGCATTCTTGGCTGAAAACTGAATCTACCAAAATCAAAACAAAGCCAAGCAGGCACGAGGTAGTGGATGAGTGCACACAGTCCTTCAAAGAGCAACCAAGTTTTATACAAGAAAAGCACGCTACCTGCTAAGTGAGGCACGGTGAAAGAAACTCAGGAGTGAGACAAAAAGAACTACAGAGAACCTTTGTTCAACGATGGCGGCTTACGTGCAACCGTAGTGGTATGATCCCCTTATGCGATGCATGGAGAATGTGCACTACAAAATGCTTTTGTTTCGTGCAAGTGTGCCGATTTCTTCAGATCAGAAAGAGAGAGAGAGAAAGAAACGGAAAGGAAAGACGGGGAGGTTAACGAGAGGAGATCTCCGGTTGGCTATCCTGGACTGGGGAATGTGAAAGGGGAAAGAAAGACTACCGAAAACGTGCTAGGTAGCTTCCAGCCGTGCGTGTGCATTGCTCAACATGGCGTAGCTTAAGAACCCCTCAACAGCGAGAAGGTGGCCTTGAAGCCCAGCGCAGTGCCTTGCGCGACTGCTCCACTCGCACTCGGCTGAGACGGTGAACACGACGTCACTGGCGGAGCAGCCAGTGGCGCTGCGCAGCCCTTACAGCTTGCTCCATCCGAAGATCACGGTGACTCTAGTTTCTGAGCGCGTTAGGCGGACAGGTTTTGGTTTCGACTAGCCATATGGATTATCGCTAAAAAAAAAGAAAACGGTATGATCAGTAAAATTTAGGTTTTCTAGGTTCTGGGCAGACGTAGCTGTGGGTGGCGAGTATACGTGGCGAGTGTGCGTCGTGGGAACACTCCGCTATCAGCAGCTTCAACACGATGAACTACGGCGAGAGAAGAAACGGGATTTGGCTTTTTGTAATGTTCGTGTGCCACAAGTGTAGAACAGCCTTGTAGTGAGAACGCTCGAAGAACAACGCACTTGCGATGAACGTCAACGACAACATAGACATGAGCGATAGGTAGAGCGACAACGAGCGCAAAGGCTCCGCTGGTCATTCGTCTCCCCAAGAGTGGAACGGCTGCCAAATTTTGCTGCAAGTACTTCTAGAGGGGAAAGAGATAGTGCACACATTTTATTTGCACGGACGTGGAAATGGCGTTTCGCATACGTATGAGGAAATCGTCAAACGAAGAAGCTAGAGTGGGCGATTTAGGCCCGACCTATAATAGGAGACGGAGGCGTTTCGAACGTCTGACTTAGGTGCCAAAGCGCGCATACTTTGTTGCGGGGCTTAGTTGACACTTCGAACGCAGGCGACATGCTGCAGGATTTGCAGAAAGATTTTTACAGCATGAGCTGTTATGAGATCACAATAAGGGCCGTCTGTGCGCCGTAGTTCTCCGCCGCCGCCGCCGCCGGTGTCCGTAACCGCTGTCGCGTTACCGAGCAGGATTCCAACCACATCCTCTGCGTGGCAGTCGAGCATTCTACCACTGAGCCACGCCTGTGCTCGAAAAGTCTTCGCTAAAAGACCTAAACAGCTATAACGACTGCCGAGGAATGGCATTAACAAATGTAATGTTACGTGGCAGGATAATAATACGCCGCTACACGTCGGGGAAAGTGGATTGCATAACGAGTTCGAGGAGTCATTTGAAAGAACACAGGGCTGCACGTTTTGTAGCTCTCAACCCATTACAGAGTCATCATCAACATCATCATTATGAAACAATCTTCTTCAACATTTCCGTCATCATTATTACGAAGCGCTGCCCTTTGAAGCAGCTTTGTCGTATCGTGCCATACATCACGCGGCAGGCGACGTACGCAGCTCCGCCAGCAACCTGACTTGGCTCTTCAATGTACCTGATGCGCCTCCTCGCAAGGTGCGGACCGCTGCTGAAGAAGCGAATCGCCGAGCTATGCGTGCGGCTGCAGCGAGGCAACGTCGGGCACAACAGACAGCTGTGCAGAGAGAAGCCCAAACCGCAGCTCGCCGTCGACGCCGGGCCGAGAGTTCGGTTCGTTCCCGAGAAAACGACGCCAAGAGACTCTCTGAGATGTGCAGTTATACAGATTTTCTCGTTACAATACCGCAGTAATTATTGCGTAGTGGGTACTTTCCTACTTGGCGAAATGATAATAGTTATGGCGCAGGGTATACCTATCACCTCAACTTGCCCTGTTTCCGCAAGCGTTTAAAATGGCCTCTAAGAAGCTCGCTCCTCCAGCTTACGCTGCCGCTGTCCTGCGGTTCCGCGCAGGCCTGGCTCTTTTTTCAGCATACTGCACGAACTTCGCGAGTTAGCAACATGACTATTAAACGGGTGTGGTGTCGTTGCCAGGCCATGCTTCTATATAGACACAAGACCGTATTAGACCTTACGTCTTCGTTAAGCGACCTCATTTGAACAGCAGTTACGACATCGTGGTGATAGCGTGAGGCAGCCTTGCACCAGAGTGATGTTGCTAGAGATATAACAAAGAGGAAATGAGAAATTAGATCAGCGCGACATATGCGAAGGTACTTCGCGGAGAAGTGATTTGGATATACATTATCAAATATTTTATCCACAACTCACACATTTTTTTTTCTGTATAAGGGCTACTACAGAGCGCTTCCCCGGCTTATATGCGCCACGTTAGGTATAATAAACTGGTCAATTCCAACCTGTCGTCGTCGACTCAGAAGCCCTCGACGCTTCAAAGTGCGTAATATTGTAAAACCTACACTTTGCTGGATTTCGACTGGCAATGTATGGTGATACGTTGCCATAAAAAGAGCATGCATCCTGCGCAGACAAGAAAAAGAAGGTGACTGAAACGCCAACGTGCCTCTTGAATTTTGAGCTGCACTGTCTTTTGATTTCCTGAACATTTGGTAGGGTCCTTCTCGCTCCTTCTACATATCTCGTACATTGAGTCCCACCGATTCTCTCACACGCTTTGTGCTTAGCTGACAGCATGCAGCTAGATTAGGATCGTTCACCGAGGACCCGAGGCCCGCTGTCTAATGGCAGGGTTCTGACCACCGCGACGGAAAGGAGACTCCCAACGTGCTTTCCGGCGAGTGACGTCTCGCTAATGGGAGACGACCTGGCGCCTTTTCTGTGTATACATCACATCGTTCAAAAAGGGTCCCACCCTTCACTTTCATTATATTTATGAATTAACTTAAATACTTATTTATTAAAAGACATTTCAGTTAGAACAGCGGTTGCACTGGTTTTGTTCCCTCGTTTGCGCACTGCCCTAGAATGAATGGGCTCTCTGCCTTTCTGCATTCTGTAGCCCCCCTCTTCGTAACCTTCGTCGGCTATACATTATACTGGCGCTTAGCAACAACCACACTGCCTAAAGAACTTCTGCGTTAAACGTGTGCCTCTCTGACTCGGATGTCACCACTGTACCGGTATTACTGTTGTGCGAAAGCTGACTAATCCAACAGAAATAAAGCACACGCGCAGCAAATTACCGTATCAGAAATGCCGATTTTCTAGATAACCAAAGTGAACCGCTCATTTCGATTCCGTGTCTGTACGAGACGAGGGTTGAGAGCTCCGAAGGCGCCAGCCGCGTTTCCTTATGATGTACGAGGAATAATATGAGCGAATGCGTGGCCACATAAAAGCCATCCGCGCGTCTCGGCGTTCCAGCAGCGCGGCGCGGTGCCATTGAAAGGCTTCTCTTGGGCGCATATCTTCGGTCTCGAACCGCTTTTCATCGCTCCCATTAATATACGAGACAGGCCAAAGGCCGCGTCCAGCTGAGAGGCCAGCTGACGCGGCGGCTTGACCCGTGAAAGTGTACCGCCGCCGCCCAGTTCTGACAGGCACGCACACAAGGAACAACCTGACCGCATTTCCATCCTGACTTCCCCCTTATCATCCACTCAAACGATATTGGCCTCTCTTTCGAGAGGCTGTCGCTTGCTGTCAGAAAGGGACCAGCCCAGCCTCGGCATGGAGATGCGCAGGGTGCCACGCGCGCGGCGGCGTCGCGTGGACAGAAATACGTGTCCGTGCTGGGCTGGTCAAGGGACAGATGGATCCGGCCGTGAAGGGTCGGAAACGAAACGGTCCTCAATCTCGTTCCTGCTCGCGCAGAGGCCTAAGAGGCTCCATGCTCTCAGAGCAACTTCTTTGAATGACAAGTTGTATGCGTGTAGAATAGTGAAGGGGAGAAGCAGAGAGAGCGAAGCCACGCAGGAGACATTAGTCAAAGGTGAAGTGCAAGAATGGGTTGTGTTCTTTCATCAGACGGTAGCTACTTGGCGTTTCGTGTCTCCTGAGCAGACTGCGTTCCACGCGCGTGTATAAGCGCCGTTATTCTCGTGTATTATCGACATATTTTGGAGTTGGGAGACGGTATGTTCGATGTGTTTCGCAAGAAATTAGTACATTAATCACGAAATTACTAGTTCACTCACGAATGAAGCAAATAAACGAGCACGAAAAATAGTTGAAAATTGTGTTTTATCACAGACAACTGCTCGATAGGTGGATCGTCCGCACATTACGTTTCATATTTAACCTTTTCCCATAAATATAATCACACCACATGTGTGCTTGATGTGCTAACCGATTGATCGGCTCACTATCTGATGTGTTCTATGTGACAGGCCACAGTGTAACAGTCACAATACAACAGGCCTACATACGAAGCACACATGCCGCTTTAGATTATGGCACTTTAATTGAGCAAGATAAACACCGTGTTCTTCACTATTCAAAGAGAAGTGTATTTAACTGATACATGAAAGCGTCAACGGACCTCTATCAGCTACAAGCTTGTAATTTGCGTCGATATAATCTACACAAGCGCTAGGCGCAATACATTACACATTACACAATACACATCACACAATGAATTGACTACATAACAGGAAACGCATATAAGGTCACTTGGTCAGTTTTCAGCATTGCCAAAAAAAAAAAAAATTGCAAGGCAGTGCCACTCCAGAAAAAGCTGTATGAAGTGCGGATCAGCGATTTGCCTCTTGTTTCCCGTCATGCTTCTGTTGCGCTTCACCTTCAGCACCTCCGAATTATTTTTCGCTTAATTTGATCGCATTTTTCAAATATTTACACTAAATGTATATATGTTATATATTACCAGAGTAATCTTGGTTATGTTAATAACCTGTGTTTTTTTTTCCGATATGTGACGTTACGAACGTTCGGAAACAATGACGATCAAATGACTATAGAACCATGACATATAAAAAGACTTGTTCACACAAGAAATGTCCCAGTCCACAGCATTTCCCTCACAAATAGGGACAGACAAACATACGTGCACAGCTAACGTAAATCTGGATCCATTGATTTCATAACCATTACTTATCGGTTTTATGGGAATTCATTGGGGAATGTCAAGGTTGGCTGCGGCGCAGTCATTTGCCTGTCGATCCCTCGAGCATCTCTTGTACTTATCGTCGGCGTTCTCGAATTATTGTCGCTTAATTTCATCTTATTATCCGATTAATTACCTTTAATGTGTACCTGTTATCTCATAAAGTTATTATGATTTACTTTATTGTTCTTATTGTTCGTTCATTTCAACCAGTTTTGGTCAATTATTCACATGCTTTGTCCTTTTTTACACTGTTGTTTTCTCAGCGCGAGGTCGGTATGAGTAGACGCCGACAGCCCGGTCCTCTAAAGGGCTCCGCACTTAAATACAACCATACCCTCAACTCAAGAATTCTCTCATATCATCACTAACACAACGCCCGCTAAAAAGAAAAAAAAAGAATACAAAATGAGGGTCATGCTAATACGAACGCGGAATCCTACGGCAGCGCATCGCGTCTAATGATTCCTCATTCTTCATCATTAATTGGGGGGGAGGCTCAATTGTCAGTTTTGACCGCTTTGGTTGCCCCAATTAGACGGAAGTGAACGCCGAAGATACACGGTCGTTACCCTTTCGATGCCACGAGCGGGGTACATTCATCACCGTCACAGGCATTTAAGCAATTAGCGACTCTCAGGAGAAGACAAACGTTAGTGGTCGGAAGCTATTCTCAAGTAATTAAAATTTTATCGTGCCTTGAAATTTAAGTGCCATGGGAAGTACTGAAAAGCTTGCGCTGTTCACGCGATAAAATTTCACTCTTCATTTTATGTGTTTGTTTACACGCTTCATTTCTTAACAGGAAATGGGGTTAGAACAAGACTATGTTCGTCAGTCGGCTGTAGAGATCATGACTTTTCTCAATTTATCATAAAATAAACACTCCGTGAAAGCACTAGTTATCACAGACTTCGCACTTGTCCAACAATCTTCAAGTACTGTAATTACGACAAGGACCCGCAAACCTGCCGTGCTTATTACCATATTTCACTCATCACAGTGACGTGGATTGAAGTACCGCGAGTGGTGTCCCTTTCCCGCAAATGTAAAGGCGTTCCTGTGCACACTCTTCCCTACGACATTTCTCGCAAGATCAACGCTTTTTTTTTGTTAGTGTTTTTGGTTGCTATTGTCATGTACAAACCCAACTTGGCTGACTGTTATGCGCGATTCGTTTAACGAAAAAAGTAAAGCACTAGTAAACAAAATACATATCGTTAACTGTACACCACGTAGGTACTGCTAGCCACACTATATCAGCAGCCTCATCTTGCTTCGTGCACAGATCACCAACTCTTCAACATTGTTGCAAGGTGACTGCCATGCACTTCAGCAGTGGTTTTCGCCAAATTATGGACCTTGTCATGTTGGATTTGGCCAGATGATATAGGGCAAGAAACGATCGTTAAACAAACAATTTCTCCATCGCCAGGGCACTTAACTTTATCCTGTATTGCAAACGAAGTCTAGCGTCGTCCATAGTGCGTATCGTGCAGGAGAGGCCTCGTAGTAGATGCATGCGATGTACACGCTGAAATGGTAACACGCAACAACACAACGACGATTGAGGAGAAGACGCACAGGGCGCTCTGTGTGTCCTCTCTTCAGTCAACGTTGCGCTGTTGAGATTTACCGTACCAGAATGTCAGTTTACCAACAAGCTCGGGCCCAGATACTAGTGCACCTGTTGGTAACGCACCTCTGCTCCGCTGTCAAACGTGACGAGGCCATTGAATCCAATTGTCTCCGTACGGGTAAGCGCGTACCTTCTAGGCTCACGGGAGACAAATCATGCGGCACTGACTGCCTCGCGCAGGCGAGGTGCAAGCGGGCGCGGGTCTCTAGAGGCTACCTGGATAGGAGCTATTCGAACGGGATTATAGCAGCAACGTTTGACTGAAGTCCATGGCTACGCGAACGCGGTGAACTGACTTGCTTTCTCTGTCAAAGAAACATCAAATAACAAAAAGAAAGTGAAAAGAAAGAAACAACAGCAGGAAAAAAGAAGCGGCAGTTGCGAAAAGAAGCTTTCATTGGGAAAAAAACAAAAGAGAAACTGCTAACAAGAACCAGCCTACCGGGGCCGGTAGAGGGACGAAAAGGAAAGAAACGTATTCCGCGCTTGTTGTTCCAATCGAAGATCAATACATTCAGCTCTTTATTGGTAAATAGAGCGTTGTCCTTGCGCAATGCACCGTTTCGCCGCGAGAGATTTCATCAGCCGAGTTTCCTTGCAACGCACTGGAGCGTGCTCATCAATATGCGAAGTAGAGACGTCTGTTTACAGTAATAAGGGGTCCGGTTGAGGGAGCAGCTTTAAACATCCCGGTGCAGTCATCACGAGTTTAAAAAGGGTTTGCTTCTGGCCCGGCGTAGCAGTATACGGATAAGGAGGAAGAAAAACACACAGAATGCGAATATCCACGTACTGTATACTGTCTTCGCAACATACATTGATGAAAAATAACGAAAAGCAGATGGAAGAGCAAGAAACAACGTTTAGTACCGCGAATGTTTGCGTGGCGTTGCTCCGATCGAGATCGACGAACCCGGTCGATAACAAAGAAGTTGTTTATGCAATGAAAAAGAAACTTGAGGAAACAGAGCTCCCCACAAGCCTCGTCCTCACTATCTCGTCCGTCTTCAGCTTTCATAAACGTTTAGAAAAGGAAACACGGAACTCCTGCGAAGGAAAGAAAAGGCTAGACGGAAGCGAGCGGTGCTCGTGTTATATTAAATGTTTTATACCACGGTGCAGTGTAAACGCGTCATCAGTATTCCTAGCAAAAACAACATGCATGCCGAGGAAGAAGGGCACGAACCGCCACGCCTGTGGCTTTGAATATCTTTACCTTCAAGCGTGTTTGCTTAAACATATCTAAAGTAAAATCACTCGTTTCAAGCAGCCGCACGACAATCTTACAGGCATCGTCAGTATTTAATGTTCTCTGAAGGACTAAGCGACCCCTTCCCCCTTTCTTTCATATTTGAAGTAATCTCCAACATTTCATTAGAAATTATATGGAAGGCAGGGAAAGGAGGGGGGGGGGGGGGGCGGAGATGAGCATGAGTTGCTCCCATTTATTTTATGCCTCCAGTTTCTCAATTTCATTCTGCCTCCTTCCACCGGACTCTCTATTACCCTCGGCTGCATTTCCCCTCCTTTCGTACCCATTTCGGCCCTCTAAATGACCGTCGGTTATCTATCTTCGCATTGCTTGACTTGCAGAGGTCTATATATTTTTATTCCCTTAATGTCATCTAGGATATGGGCTAGTATAATAGATAAATGGGCTAGTTGTTACTGCATCTCTTTAGGAAAACAAGAGTTCAGTTTCATTAACAGACGTTAAGCACGTGCCATAGATGTTAATCTTGTCCACCTCTTATTGTCATGCGTGATGTGTATCTTTTTGAGCATATCTGTTTGTTTCAGTTGATAGCGAGCGCTTGTGGTGTGCAGTTCTTTATTTGTGTGTGAACGTCCTATTTTGCGCTCTTGTTTCCTAAAAGGATATCGGCTACTCTTGTTTCTGCTTTGATTCACTTGGCTGTGTTCATATATATCTGTCCGTGTCAAATGCTTTGAAGAATGTGCCACTCACTGCTCATGAGCTTGCAGCTGGCTGGAACGGATTGATCCTTGGTAATACGCTGACCCATTACTCAGGATCAATTCCTCCCATGACTATCGCGGCCTTCAAGTGACCTCGAGGCAGCAGCTAGAGCCGTTATCCGGATACTCAAAAGAGGACAACCGGATACCTAAACGAGAACGTCCGGGTAGACAAAGGAGATCATACGGTTACCCAAAGAACATCAGGGTACCCGAACTAGATTCCACACGAGAACATCTGTGCAAGCTAACCAGATCATCTAGAAACCCAAAAGAGGGCATCCGGGCTACCAGTCAAAAGGTGAAACCGATTGGACTTTGCGCTCAACAGTTGCTACAACACATCACTACATAGTCTAGTTACTGGCCAAACAAGTTACCAAAATAAATTGCTTCCGTGTTCTTCCTCACGTTTCTTAACAGTATCACTGAAGCAGTTAATTTGCATACGTAGAAGTTTAGTTCCCTATTTCAAATCGCAACGTTGCAAAGTTAGAACTGAGACATCATACACTTGTCACCTTTCAACGCCAGAGTTTGTCGCAAGCAACCGGACTCTCGAAGCAGGGCCGCCCGATGGGCCCGCGGACGGCGTTGGTATCGGAATTCACGAGATATGCGGTAACGAAAACGAAGAACGGGGTACATAGTGGGTGCGACAGTGCCACATATCACGGAAATAAATAAATAAATAAATAAATAAATAAATAAATAAATAAATAAATAAATAAAGATCATTCAGTTCGACTGGGAACCGACAAGCACTTAGCTTACGAGAGCAGTTCGACTCCTTTGTCTTCTGGAACTGTGCAAGGGACACTGTTGGCCCTGGAGGATGTTGGCAATCATGGTCTCGCGGGGCATCGCAAAGGACATAAAGAACTTGTATCATCATCGGGAAATTGTGCCGAATAGGCTCCCACCTTGAGTGCGCAATTTAAAACGGCTCAGCACTCCGTGCCAGTAAACCTTTCATAAATGCCTTTTCTCATATCCAAGTTACACCTCTTCGAGCAGGACTGCCTATAGATACGTCACTGTATGACATTGAAGTCCTCCTCCTTAGTGCGCGAGGATGTTATATGCGTTGTTGTGCTCGAAAGGAGCGGGTCGCCACCTCCTTCGAGAGGTGACGTCGCGCCATCTCCAACCCGTGTGCTTTGCCGCTAGCCATTTCATGTTTACGTGCAATCTCGATTACGGGAGAGCCAGTTTGTGAATGACTACCGTATCATTAACATTTTTTAATTAATTATGTTCATTGCGAATGTGCCCAACGAATGATATGTAATGTTACAGCGTTATTAATTGCGCCAACGAGTTATTGATATTCTATGTGCAATAATTGCCCTATTTTTGAACCACTTTTCAAGGACACTTCAATACAAGACATATATAAGACATTTCCCGTAAAACTCACAGCGTATCAATGTGATCGTACCCGACGAAAGTGGATACGAATATAGTATCGACCAATACATTAAGAGAATGTTCAATAACAACAACGAATTCAATACTTAATTAATTAAGTATTGAACCTCATGCGACATGTCCAATAACCTCGTATGAACACATATGAATCATACGTGTTCTCGTATGATTCATACGAGGTTATTGGATACGTGGTATATGTGGCATATGATATTTTTCGATATATCTCCGCCAGTGCACCATTGTTAAGGCTCGCAAAGTAAACACTTACAGCTGCATGGTCACACTCGCGAAACTTGGTGCTCAGAATACGCAGCCAATATGGTGGACTCCAGAAGCTTTCTGCGAGTCGATGCAGCTATGTTGGCAGCGTGCATATACCCCGACAGTAGACGCGTATATGACAATTAACAACAAACGCGCACCATCTTCATTACTGACGTGTCTGCGGTCACCGATCAGACGGTGGCCCACTTCATCCCATTGATTTTTCTTTCGTCTGCCTCTAGGACATTCAGACAAAGACTTCACTCCATTCGGGTCCCATGCAATTACCGCCTTTGTTTGGTATCCACCTGTTTCTCCTTGTTAACCCCGCACTGAACCAGCGCTCGCCAGACACGGGAGACGGGGGGTTGGGGGGAATACGGGCGATATATAACAGCCCGAATACACGCCTGCCATGTTTGCCATCTCTGAGGTGGGTATACATAGATGGCCGCCCTCATCGCTTGCATCGGCCAAACCTTTCTAGCAAAGTTTTCAGCACTCATCTTAATACGGGTCATAGTATTGATGCTGGCTAACAATACCACGCGACAGACGATGCCTGTACTGACGTACATACGGGTGATTACCGCATTCACGTTGTTTCGTCGCGATTTTGGTTAACAGTTGAGCGCGACCGAGATTTCTATTTCTTTGTTGTTCGTCGAGCTGCTATAACGGCGGAAGCATTCAATTTTGTCGAGAAATTCTTACATAAGCAACTAGCAGAAGAATATAGAAAAACGAGTGGTTCTTGGTCAGTCATTCGCAGTGCAACTCTGCCTGCCGAGACGCGTCTCCCGTCAACACATTAGCACACACTGCAGTGGTAACGGCAAATCCTTAGCTGTGTTTAGCTGAAGCGGATGACAAATACACTGGACGGGTGCAGGTTATGTTTTGCATCTTGGCAGAAAGAAGGTTGGTGACGGTGGTGGCTACCATTCCGCTCGCACAGGAACAGGACAAAGACGACAGAGTACTTAGACTGCTAGTGCACGGTAAAAAAGCTCCCTTTATTAAAATTACCCCGTGACCTCACAGCATAAGATCCAAAAAAAAAAAAAAAAACTTCGGACAGAAGGTTGTACAGCACGCCCTTTGGGTTTCTTTAATGATTGTTAAATGCCTGCAAGTGTAACTAGCCTGTATGTGTCGTGGTGTTAGTAATATGTGTCTGTTCTCAGCTTCGTCTAGAAACACTAGATAGCGCGTTCGTAGCGTCAACATTGTTGCAACTTCAATGGCATTATATGCAAAATAGAGAGAGCGGATTGAATTGTGTATGGTATAGTGATAACTTCGTATCGTAGGAATGATTTCCTGGTGTCGCCGTAGTAACTTCTTTTTGTCAGACAAGCATTATGAAACTCTAGTAGTAGCACTGAGAGTATGCGCTTTCCTTAAGTATACCAATCTACTTTGAGGTTAAAGCTTGTTATGTTTTTCACGTTGTCACATTGGAGTATGCATTATACTCGACTGAAGCTTTCTCTAACTTGGAAACCGTCTGCGGGATATGATGAAATTTGAGAGTTTCCTGAAAAGCGCAATAAAATTATGAGGTTTGTCGAAAAGTATGGCGCCAGACGTCGCAAGAGACACCTGCGCCTTCGAGAAGTTCACCGATCCCCGTTAATGAGGCTTATGCCGCTCTGCGTTTCTTCGCTTCTGTCATATCACGAAGCGCAAAGCGGTCTGCGATCACAATATGTGGTTCTCCTATGACACGGCCACACCGAAAGAAAATTCGCACCAGCGCGCTTGCACTGCAGGATGGCCTCCTCCGACGACGCCTGCACGGGGTGCACGGCGCTGCGCTTCCGGGCAGTCGCTACAAGAGTCTCCCTCTGGCCGTCAATGTGGTCCCTGAGCCAATCGGTACCCAGCGCACTTTGCCGCGGGCACCCACCGTGCGCGAGCCGCCTCAACGCCTCGTTGTAATCGCTACGGCGGATTCGTCACGATTGCTCGTCGTGCTATGCACCGCTGATGCTGCATGGTAGACAGGTGGCTTTGGTTCGCGTGCATTCGCGAAGCCACTGCTGGCGATGAGACAGTTGCGACTTACCTCTGAACATCTTGCGTGTCGGCCGGTGCAATGGTGGTTACGTCGATGTATGGGACTTGCCTGTGCAGCCAGGAACGACGTTTAAACGTCTTGAAAGAATGGTGGACCGCTGCCCATTGCCCTGTAAGTTGGCAAGGAAAAGGCAATAAACTGGATGTCCTGGACGGGAATTACCCAAATTATGCATATAGATATGTTCGTTCGTCTTGTTTCTGCTGCTACTGCGGCAGTTTGGTACACGCGTCGCAAGTGGATAGATAGATGTTTGTGTGTGTCTTACCACACACACACACACACACACACACACACACATATATATATATATATATATATATATATATATATATATATATAATTCGGGGAAGAAGTTCTGTGGGTCCGGTTCAAAAGTAGTTTAGAAACAAATTGCGCACTTGCGAAAATCGCACGTTTCTAAACTATATATATATATAATATATATATATATATATATATATATATATATATAACCACCACGAAATGTATCAAGACATGTAGCGTATATATATATATATATATATATATATATATATATATAACCACCACGAAATGTATCAAGACATGTAGCGTACCGCGCAGCTGGAAAAATGCTAATATAATCCTTATCCACAAGAAAGGTGACATAAAGGACTTAAAGAATTACAGACCAATCAGCCTACTCCCAGTAATATACAAGCTATTTACAAAGTAATTTCTACGAGGATAATGGAAACACACGACTTTAACCAACTGAGAGAACAAGCTGGTTTTAGGAAAGGTTACTCGACAATGGACCATAGCCACGCTATCAACCTAGTAATTGAGAAGTACGCGAAATATAACAAACCTCTTTATATGGCGTTTATCGACTACGAGAAAGCATTTGACTCCATAGAAATACAAGCAGTTCTAGAAGCTCTACGTCGACAAGGGGTACCTGGCGTATACGTGAAAACCATAAACAACATATACAAAGATGCACAGCCACACTACTCCTACATGAGAGAAGCAGAGAAATCCCGATCAGGAGAGGTGTGGGACAGGAGATACAATATACCCGATGCTATTGACTGCATGTTTAGAGGAAGTCTTTAAACGTCTAGACTTTGAAGAAAAGGGCATTCGAATAGACGGAGGATATCTAAACAATTTAAGATTCGCAGACGACATTGTGCTCTTTAGCAATGATGGTGACGAATTACAAAACATGATTGATGACCTAAACAGGGGAAGCATTAAAATTGGATTAAAAATGAATAGGCAAAAGACCAAAGTTATGCTCAATAGCTTAGCTAAGGAACAGGAATTTAAAATCAACAATGAACCCTTACAATGTGTAAACGAATATGTATATCTGGGACAGTTAATATCAGGAACTCCTACCCAGGAAAACGAAATCTCCGTAGAATAAGGCTGGGCTGGAGCGCATTCGGAAGGCATTACGAAATCATGACCGGAAACTTACCGCTCTCATTAAAGCGAAAAGTATTCAATCACTGCATTCTCTCAGTACTAACGTACGGTGCAGAAACATGGAGAATAACGAAAAAACTAGAGATGAAACTAAGGAGCACGCAACGTGCAATGGAAAGAAAAATGATAGGGGTAACGCTAAGAGATAAAAAACGAGCGGAATGGATCAGAGAACAGACAGGAGTAGCCGATATTATTATATCAATTAAAAGAAAGAAGTGGACCTGGGCAGGACATGTCATGAGGAGAACAGATAACAGATGGACAGTAAGAGCGACGGAATGGATACCAAGAGAGGGAAAACGCAACAGAGGCAGGCAAAAGGTTAGATGGAGCGATGAAATTAAAAAGTTTGCGGGCGTAAAGTGGAACCAACTCGCTCAGGATAGGGTGGAGTGGAAATCGATGGGAGAGGCCTTCGTCCTGCAGTGGACCTAAATAGGCTGATGATGATGATGATGATGATGATGATGATGATGATGTGGCACTCAGCGACAGTGGCGACTCAAGTGCAAAAAAAATGCAAAGATGATAATTTTTTATTATTATTATTCGCTCTAACTAAAACGTTTGCGGACGGTGAACTTCTATCATGTTTCACATGTTTCTCTCCAATTGTAAATTCGCAGGCGCTCGAAGACGTGAACTTGAAAGACCGGCCTACGCTCAAGGCTGTGCTCACATATATGGACAAGACCTTACAGTGATATTTTTCTTCGAAATGATCCTCAAGTGGCTTGCCTTCGGATTCAAGAAATATTTCACCAACGCCTGGTGCTGGCTCGATTTTGTCATCGTACTCGTAAGTACGATGACGCCTTCGTCCTGCAGTGGACCTAAAGAGGTGATGATGATGATGATGATGATGATGATGACTATTCCGTTATTTTTTCTTTTTTTCCCGCGCAGGTGCGAAGGTGGAGCCGTCATCACCTGGCTACACGTAGGACTTTTTGAATGCTACCCATGCTCACTTACAAGAAATAAAGCTCGCATGTAAGGAGAATTAATTTAGTGGTTCCTTAAAAAGCTGCTGGTATACAGGCACGCCTTTCGAGACCTCGAGCTATTTCGCCGCTCAACACATGTGGAAGGCCTGCTTTACATTCGCCTTGGGTAATGACTTTATTGCACAACATCTGTGGCTGGCCACCATTCTTTGTGACGGTCGTCGACATTCTCAAATCAATTCTCTCAGAAATTTTCAGACCGCTCCGCGCGTTTTATCGTGTCCAGCAACTCCCGTAATGCAAGTATATCCTCAGGCAAGAACAGTCTTCAATTGCCGGACCTGTCATCAAGAAGGAAGTTCACCCATCTGTCTCTCTTCCATGAAATTTATTTTACGATTTGGAATTAAAAGTTAACCCTTCTTGCACGCCACCTGTTTACGTATGCACGCGTATCGACTACAACTTCAAAGTTCAAGGGTCATGCGGCCAGAGGAACCTTTCTTCAATTTATTTCTGCAACGGCAGTATCTGAATGGAACCACCTCCCCGCCTGCTTCGCAACAATCCCGACCATCCATCTATTCAGGCTGCTTTGCGTGGCTTTGTACAATGTACATATACTGAACACTCGCCTCTGTAACGACGTTCGGTATTGGCGGGGCTTTAAATAAATAAATAAATAAATAAATAAATAAATAAATAAATAAATAAATGCACATTAAAAATCTTCGTGCCTGCGGCGTCTCGCCAACCGGATGCTGTGATTCTGTTGAAAAAAGAATGCTTCAGTGTTATGAATTCGATAGAGAGTACAAAGATGCATTACCAGTGCATTATCATAAACTTACACGTGCAATAAAACCCTAAATTCGGTGCAGGAGAATGTAGACCTAACTATTTAGAAGTTCGACTATTCTTTAACTCACATTTGTACAGATGAAATGCGTGCTCGCTCATCCAGAGGTGCACACACACCTAGTCATGAAGGTATACGCTGTGAGCGAATTCAGGCGTACCCTGCAATTAAGGGCAAGTGGAGGAAAAATAATAATGTTTCTTCCAGCAGTTCATTTCAAGCTTTCATTTGCTGGTTTTTAATGCGAAAAATTAAGCGCTGAAAATTCCTAAGCGGGAGATGCGGCGACCATCCAACGTCCGCCAACGCCAACACGTAACGGCAAGAAAGCCTACGTACGCGACCAAGTGACGCCCATTTCGAAAATGAGTTGACCTACGTTCAGTGCTTGCGTGACCCACTCCGAAAGTTAACTCTGCCGGAATAAAAAGCTGAGACATCCTTGTTCAAAAGTTGAAATCACCCGGCGTTCAACGTCGACCTGACCCCATCTCAAAACTGACTGTTCAATTCGAAAATTGTGTTGACCCACTTTCAAAACTGACCTGGCCAGCTCCGAGAAATGACTTAGCTTACCCCCGAGATTTAATATGTCCAAATTGAAAACTGAATTGACCCACGATAAAAACCAACCTGCCCCACTCCCAAACTGGCTTGGTCGCTCCCAAAAATGTATTGGCCTGCCCTTCCCAGATTCAAGTGCATCACCAATGGATCTCGTCATGGTCACCTGATATTGACGGCAAAAGTGTGTGCATGATGACATAGGCAGCCCGCTCAGACGCACTATCATGATACAGTGCAACATAACGGGACTCCTCAATCTGCTATGTGCCTCTATGTGCTCCGTGCTGCGCTGTCCGTGGGCCGCCAAGCTCAAATCCAAAGAAAGATTAGTGCCTCGCCTTTGCACAGTGAAACCCATCTAGCTGGCACGTATCGCTAAGTTGTTTGTATGAGCTTTGCTTGCACTTTATTTCATGGGAGTGGTGACATATCCTTTAGCACGTCATTCACTACAAGGCCTTTCAGGGACCGTGCCATCCTCACTTCACGTGGTCATATTGCACGGCGTTACTTCAAACAAAAGTTCCTAGGGCGCCAACGCCAGGAGCTTATTTCCCGATGAGATAACCTGTCTGGGCATCCCTCCTCATTCGAAGAAGTCATTCGTTGCCTTCCCGTTGGTGGCCTTCGGGATTTCTCAGACTCGTCATGTGCCTCCTTTGGGCTGAATGATCCCTTTTACCGCACAGTGACTTCAGAGGTCGTCATGATATATGCGATTCACAGTTCCATAAATGTGGCGAGTAGAACGCTAGAGGAAGTGTTGGATGAAGTTCAGCTTCATTTCTGAAATGCTGGCACATAAAATGAACAAAAAAGTCCTTTCATTGGAGTCATTATAAGGCATTATACGTGCATGTGCGCTCTTCCCGCACGTTATATAACGCCGATGGTTTCTTCATGCTTACGCGCTCTGCGTAATGTCGCTGTACTACCAGAATGTGGGTTCCTTTTTAAGAAAGAGAAAGCGGTAGTTAAAGACTGTTCGAAATCAAGAAACAAAGGAATTCGCGAATAAACCTTGTCAGAAAAGCAAGAAATTGTACAAAGCTGGTGAAAAAGAAAAAGAAAGGCGCTTCGATTCATACGCATGCCATTATCACATTTTATGATGCATCAAGAGACCTTTCTCTCCGGCTGGGAAGGCTGCCACTACGCGTGAAAGATGGACGAGGTGAACGACTTTTGCTTGTCTCATCTAATATGCGTCGATGGGGACGGCGGCGTAGAGCATTTGCGCTGATGGTCGTTGGGGGTGCACTGTTTGTGGGGGTCATGCATCGTACATTATATTCGCTTTCTTGTTTGCCTGCCTGCCGACTACGAAAAATCTGGGTCGTCCGGGCTTTACATACATCCTTCCGATATAAAAGAGCGGAGAAGCAATGAGGCGTAAAATTTTGGGACGTAATCTTGCCAAGACGTCAACCACGTATTTGTACAGTCTTTCTTCTTGAGCTGCCGAAAACATTCCTTTTTTGCCTTTCAGTCCACCAGCCACAGCTTGCTAAGCCATTTTTCACATTCCACCGATGCCTATGGCGTCTTTTTCTGAGATTTGGAATCTAAGCGGCGTCACGACAGAACGAAAATATGCGGAAGGAAAAAAAAAAACGAAATGGACGAAATGTAGGAAACAATAGAGCTATTCAAGTACTCAAAGCCTTTTCCCCAACAGTTTCAAGACATAAGCGTTAGCAAAACATGCGGCAAGGATTTGCATTTTTTATTAGGTTTTCTGAAACAGAAAGCAAAGCAAAACGAAGATTGGTCGCTGTAGGCAGCGTTCCTTTAGCTATACTTGCAAGCGCATGGTGCTACAGTAGCCTTCTAAGTACTTTATATCTTTATGCACACAGCAGCCCTCTAGGGCTATGATACAAGTGGGCGTACATGTAAGTCAAAGTAAATGCGATATGCAGGGAAAGTAACTGACAAAATGTAAGGGAAAAATATTCTGGCTTACCTTCTTGCCTTTTCTTTCAGGTAGAACAAGACGACCAAATTCCCTTAAGCGGAAATAAATTGCGCACCACATGGTGATCATACACGAACTCGGAGGTGCATGTGAATTTGGAGCAATTATGCACCACTATGAAGGGGAAAAAGAGACACCCTTGCTCATATTTACGAGCCTTGATGTCAGCGGCCCTAGTGAGCTGTTTTGTTGTGTTAAGCAGACCTTATACGTGACGGAAGGCACACAAATGAACGTTTTGTAAACACATTTCCCGTCTTCTTGTGATGCAATAGCAAGACATATTTATTGCCAGTGTGGCCTGCCTGTACAGGAAAAGGCGATTTTCTAAGCATTAGCTACTTCAGTCATTAGCAAGAAGTCCAACTCGCTTGTACAAGGCTCCGGGTAATTTTTTTCACGACAGTTGATCCTGTGGCAAAGCACGTGTCTGTCCATGTGGCAATGAATAAATGCTCCAGCGTAACCTCTGCTTTAAAGTCGCGTTGCAATATACGAGGACACTGGAATTGTGGTAACCGTTCCTCGCGTGATGAAAAGGTGGTCTAAGCCTTTGCACACAGTCATTACATAGCCTCGCGGGCTCATGTGGAGAAGATGAGTGAAAATGGCAAGCGCGATAAAGTGAACAAGAAAACCAAGTCGCCGCACTTATCATTTATCAGTCAATTCTGACTGTATGAGAATCTTGAGAACAGGCGCTTTGCTGTGGACACGGCCTAAATTGAAACACTCGGAACTCCCAGCGAAACTCGAATACCACGATATGAACAAAGGCACCGAATTTAAAGTGGTTCGTTGTAACTCGGTGTTCGTTGTTTGTGAACACGATTAACTCATTCGTCGCACACCCTCAGAGCGTAGAGACCTGCGTGAGACTACAAGCGCGGTTGCACGTCAAACCGGTAGCGATTGAGCCTTGCGTTTTACCATTATGCTTTCACTACGCACTCCCGACTCTAGACTTTACTGCTCGTTCGGCAGAAAGGATGTTCTCAGAGTTGCAGGGAACCTGAAATTAATGCGAAGAACGTACCCCCTCCCTCTCCAAGCTCAGCCTTAAGTCGTACACCACTAACACAGCCTGGGCTGCATCTTGGAGAGGGCAATTTAGAACATGCGCCGCTATTGTTGTTTTGTCGCATCTGTTGCTAGTCCTCCGTGTCGGTGTCTACTCCGGGGTAACACCACGTATATTGAATTCCAGCGAAAATTCCGTCTAATACAAGGTCTTAAATTCGCACAAATTTCTCCTTATCGCTAAATGACTAGCATTTTCAGTGTCGGACATGAATACCTATACTTTCTCCTGCCTTCACTTCAGCGTGAATGAAGCTACGCTTTTTTGAGCCTATGGCAGTACTGATCGGATGATCAAAGAAAATACTTAATACCTACAAATAAACCGGATATACCAAATTAAATCGCTGACTGTGAAGAACAATTTATTATTTTATTTATTTTTATTTATGAATAGTCCCAACCAATGGTGTTTGGCAAAGTGGGGATACATTTGATGACTTTTACAGAAAAAATTACAGTAACACTTACGGCAAAAGAACAAATTGTAAGTTAAAATTGTAATTAAACTAGAGCCTTGAGATTCCAAAGTGTCGCTGTGTTAATCGTGAGACGCCGTGGCATGGGACGCCAGATTATTTTTGACGCCGTGGAAATCCTTTTCCGAGTGCATCTAAGGAGCTCGATTCTGCTTTTGCTCGACGTCGAGTTGAGAAGTGCAGCGCTATAGCTGCTATGTCACTACGGCGTCTCTCATAATCAGAACTGGTTTTGGGACGTACAACCCCACAAAACAACAACAAAAGCGGCGCAATATATGCAAAGTGTGATTCGGGAAAAGAAATGTTTGTAGAGGAAAAAGAAATCAAGCTAGAGCTTGGTGGCCCGGCTACCGCCCCGTTATAATGGGGACGCTCCTAATATTCATCCATCCATCTATGGCAATGCAACATATTCTGTCAGTAGGAAAGTGCGTCCACTGCTCTAGGAATGGTTTCACAGATTCCGTAGCACATATTCACAGAACCTTGCGCAAATGGGTATTCTTTGCATAGGTTGACATTATAGAGCGACGTAGTAAACCACAAGGCGCACAGTAATATTGAGCTGTGTACATAAACTCTCACGCGCCTTCACTATGCGCGGGACAAGAAGCAACGAACCTAGCTCATTTCTATAGGCTGTTTCCGACAAGGTAACTAATTTTCTTACATTATTTTCACAAATACTTTCATACCTATCACAACTCGATAGCTTGGAATGTAGTGTTGAATATAAAAATAAGTTTATTGCCTACAGGTCTCACACTACCAATTCAAATGAAGCATCACACACCTCATGAAGTGTACTTATGTACTGCTGCTACCAAGGCGATCCCCCATTCAGGGTTGCTTGGACGTTGCTTGAAAGAAAGCTGAAAAGATTGACCGAAGTATTTCGTCAAACAAACGGCGCCTTCGTAAGGCTGCCTGTTACTAACTTTTCAACTCACCGCGAATAAGGACAACAATAACAAAAACAAAATGAAGCAAAACAACAAAAAGCAACCGTCGACTGTCCCGTACTCTGATAACCGTCATATCTTGGGAGCGGCCTTTGAGCTACGGCTTTCGTTTCAGCAGTAATACTCCTGATCTCTTTTTACAGCTGGCCCTCGTATCTCAAGTGCCGCCATTTTGTTACCACAGCCCTGAGTTTTGTTGTCCGCTTTGTTGTCGACGCTGGCTTGGGGGACAATGCGTCCACTCATAACCGTCTGCCTGCACTTTTCTGTGCGTCGACCACAAATCCTAAGTCACTGGTTTGGGCGTTGCCGGCTTTCCTTGCTTTTTACGCTATCGCGGTCATTGGCCTCTGTGGCAGCTTCTTTTGGTTTTCTTTTCTTTTTGATGAGCTAAATGTTCTTTGGTTTTTGCAATACTGCGTGTTGCGAGAGGTGATAAATTGTATCGACGAAGTGGAATTAGGCATTTGCACTTGTTTGCTTCGTTTCATAGGTGTGCTTGCGATACATTATTCAGGATATTCGGGTCAGAGCTTTTTCCACATGAAAGTATATAGGCGTAGCTCGGGGGTTCTCTTGCGAGCTTTTTGCTTGGAGAGCAGCCCTAAAAGCCAGAGTTGGTTTTAAATCGTTCAAAAGACCATACGACTTAAGGAAGACTGTGGAATCTCTTGCATTGAGAAAGCGTACCGCCAGAATGGCTGCTATCACATGTCAAACAACGCGATATGCAAACCAAAAGGGAGGCTCATGGGAAGATGGAGACTTGAATCGATGAATAAATCGGTAAAGATGATGTAGAACAGGAAATTTCGCTGGAGCCAAAGTTTCGACAAGTGGACTTGTCTTCGTCAGGATGACAACAACCTAGACTTCCTTCAAGGTAGCTAAGGACAGCTTTTTACGTTGTGTGTCCATACGTGTTTGCTGCACGTAGCGATCTTATTTCGCCCTATTACATGTCGGCTCTTGATCTTACGAAACCCAGGAACATATTTATGCGTACAGGTCAAAATAAATAATAATCGAATATTACAGTTGCATTCCACTTAGCTATACCTTTGCTGCTCACTTCAGCCAGCACATGCCTTCACTATCTGTTCAACCCTGAAAAGATAGTGAACGGCACCGCGGAACCTTGCTTCGAAGCATGACTTAATATTTGTCACACTGTGTATTCCACGCAGAGCGCACAGGCAACCAGTGCGCGCACACAGCTTTGCACCAATGAAAACGAAAGCTTGCCTTTTTAAGCAGATGTAACATTTAAGATCCAGGAGGCCTTTCTGCGCCTTTAGGTCAGTATAACAGCAAGCATGAACTTCTGTACTTGCAATGTGAATTAGCAATATGAGGCTTTTACAAGCAACATGTTAGCTGAATGAATCTCCAGGGCGCACACGCGGACGAACATGTCATGCAAAAAGCAGATTAATTGTCTGAAAGTTCAGGAAACCATGACAGATGAGAAAACAACAAATGTCTTCGTACAGTAAGTTTTTTATATACAGC